>CM056058.1:93969374-94491400 GCA_029574335.1 Rana kukunoris | reverse complement strand
GGGGCGTTTTCTCCCGGCCCGCAGAGTGCCCCCACCACCCCCGGCCAGAAGGAGGGAGATATTGGATATGATCACGGAGCAGGTCAATTCATCGGGGGAGGGGGAGACACGGACCCGCTCTGGGATAGAAAAGAAAAATAAATGACCTCCGGCGTGAGGTGAAAAAAAAACTGGCCGCAATAAATGCCCATGCCAGGGGCACAGGAGGGGGCCCACCATGCCGGGTTAGATTTTCAGAGACGGAGCGTGTGGTGGCCCTGACCTTTCACCGGCATGAAGTGGAGGGCCTGCCAGGCTTTGACACAAGTCCGGTCCCCGCGGTGCCAGGTAAGGTTTTTATTTCTCTCAGGTGTGTAGCATGTGTGGGGGAGGGGGTGAAAGGGAATATGTGGCAAGTGTGTGGATCCTCCAACCTGTGAATGTTTTGTGTCATCCACAGCTGTGCAGGAGGGTGCAGGGCCATCTGGACTGACCGCTCCAACCCCAGGACAGCAGCCTAATGAGGCCCCCCCAACAAGGCCAGAGTCCGCAGAGGAGGAACAAGAGGAGGGGGAGGATCATGCGGAGGACGATCATGAGGAGGAGCAGAATCATGAGGAGGAGGAGTCCATGGAAGGCACTGGCCCTTTGGTTTCTGCGGACTCTTCCCCTCTGGCTGCAAGAAGCCTGCCCTCCCTAAGGGTCAGCCCCCCCCTCCTCCCCCAACATGGCTCCCCTCACAAGGGCCTCCCTCTTCCCCGGCCACAACCATCAGCTGGAGCCAGGAGGTCATCCCCAAGCACCAGGGGGGCGCCCAATCTCATGCCCGCCTGTCTGAGAAGGAACCTGGCCACCCAGACCGCCTTCTGAGACAGCTCTGCCAGACTATGGGGCGGGTGGATCAGAGCCTGTCCTCCATTAATGATAGCCTGGGTAACCTGGACTCCCACTCCCGGGCCTCCACAACCTGCCTAAATGACCTGCAAACTACAGCAGCAGGCGTTGGGCAGGATGTGAGGGCCCTTACCCAGGCTATCCAGGGCAACACGGCAACACTTGGTGCTGCCCTGGACAGAATAGCCGTGGCCTTGGAGGGCAGGCCGCCAGGTGGGCAGATCTCAGGGGCTGCTCCTCCTTCCCCGGCCTTTTCCCCTCCCCCATGCGTCTCCCCTGAGGGTCCGGGGCCGTGGCCCGGGGGCGCCCCAGGCGTGGCTCAGGCAGAGGGCAATAATTTTTTTTTCCCCCTTTTGTTTGTTTTGAAAGCTTTTTTATTTTTGTTCTCTGCTTTTTTTTGTTTTTTTCTAAGCATTTTTTTTTTCCTATGCATTTTTTGTTTCTATGCATTTTTGTTTGTTTGACTTTTTTGGCATATTTTGGGTTGTGAATGATGTTTGAATGAGGGGGTGACATTCCTGCTGGAAAAGGGGTGTCACCCTCAATTTTGGTGGAGAAGGGTTCCCCAGGACCAGGGAGAAGTGATTCCAGGTCCGTGTGAATGGTGTATGAATGTACAGTGACATAATTGGAGCCTTGACGTGGCGTTACTGCTCACCAGTCTTGCATGGTGGACTGGTGCCAATCCAATTTGATGAGGATGTGGGGTGTGTGTGCTAGGGACCATAGTGGTGTGCATGCATGCATTCTCATTGTGCCATGATTAATGTGTGTGTTTAACGTGCAAAGATGCCCAATATGAGCTGCCTCCTGACTGCTCTTCCCTCAGAAGACGGGGTATCCTCGGTTAGGGGTTGATTTTCTGGTTGGGGGGGTCAGATCATCACGTAGCTCAACCTGCAGGCCCTTCCTCACTGCGAGATTGTGTAGCATGCAACATGCAGCGATGATATGGCACACGAAGTTTGGGGAATACAACAGTGTACCCCCAGACTTATCCAGGCATCGGAAACGTGACTTCAGGAGGCCAAAGGTGCGCTCCACCACTGCACGGGTTTTGATGTGTGCTTCATTGTATCGTTCCTCTCCTGGGGTTTGGGGGTTCCGGATAGGAGTCATGAGATGGGGTCCCAGTGCATATGCAGAGTCACCTGTAAAGGAAAAGACAGGAGAATGTTAGTCATGCATGTGCCACTTCTGTTGTGCATCACGGGAGGGGATAGTCATGCCTGACTCCCATGTCACTCACCAACCAGCCAGGTGTTCCCATACACGTTCTGTTCGAATTCTGTTCGGATGTGGCTTTGATTGTAGATGTAGCTGTCATGGCTGGACCCTGGGTGTTTGGCACGGACGTGCCATATGAGGCCTTGGGCATCAACTATCACCTGTACGTTGATGGAGTGCCAATTCTTCCGATTGCGGTACATGTGCTCGGTCTCATGGGGGGGCTGGAGTGCCACATGTGTGCAATCTATGGCCCCGATGGTGCGTGGGAATCTGGCAATTCGGTAGAAATCTGCCATTGCCTTGATTCGAAGCTCCTCAGTGGTGGGTTTGATGATTTGGTTGGCCAAGCGTGTGAGGATTGCAGGGACAACCTGGTGCACACATCTGCTCATGGAGGATTGTGACATCCCAGCCACCACTCCACTTGTACGCTGAAAAGAGCCACTGGCAAGGACATGGAGTGTTGCCAGGACCTTCACCAGTGGCTGCACTGCATGCATGTGAGCGTTGTGTTGGGCTGGTGATGTCTCCTGCAAGGTTGTGGTTAATTCCAGGATGGCATGAGGGGGGAATCTGAAGATGCGAAAGACCTCTGAATCATTCATGCCAAACAGGTGTATGCGGGTGCGGTATACCCCTCCCGTGCCATCCTCCGTGCCCTCCTCCTTCTTTGGTCATCTATATTCACTAGTGCAGCTATGAGCGACGATGCCCCTAGCATGTTGGCAGTCAAATTGTAGTGCAACCACGTGTGTGTGGTCTGCTCCTCAATAACGGTGTTGCTTTATCTGACAATTAGACTTTTTTTCAAAAGTTAGATCAGCTTTTATGTGCTCTAACTTTAGACAGGACATTTTGCAGTTGCGCACATCGCGTAGCCTGCGCAGCAACTGCGTTTTTTTGTGGATCCCCGTAACTCCCTCATTAGCATATTTGACTAGCAAATCAATGGTGTGTCTAGCGCAGTTTGCGCGAAGGGAAGCGAATGTCTAACTCAATTACGCCGGACCAAAAACGTAGATTTCTGGCGTATATTGTTTTGTGAATCGCATCCAACTATACGCACGCGCACATTTAGACTTACGCACGCGCAACAGCAGTTGCGCACGCGTAATCGCTCTGTGAATCTGGGCCAATGTTTTGGTAAAATTTTAAATATGGGGTTGTTCGGAGTAAATAGATACATGTCAAGTCTTAAAATTGCGTACGCCTGTGAAATCATGAAAAATTAGATACCCAAAATTCTTCATAGGCAATGCTTTAAAAAGACTATACAGGTTAGCAGTTTAGAGTCAAAGTGGTTCTAAAGTCACAAGTTTTTTTTACCTTAATGCATTACCTGCATTTGGCACCACTTTGGGTCCTCCCTCGTAACGCGTAAGCCGGTTTGCACAGCCATCTGGTCCCCCCAACTTTCTGGTCCAGGTTGCAGGTGTCTAGAGGCATCGTTCTACTTGCCGATTTACCTACAAAAACTTTTTTTATCAGTCTGTTTGCGAGTATGACTATTGCTGTTATAGCTTTAATAAAAATGTATATTTGGTAATGCACAAGGTCGTGCACCCTTCTTTCACTTTTATATGTTTCAGAGTACAGGGGACAGCAGGGACGAGGACAGAAGTCAGCTAGGTGGAGAGCAGAAGTTATCAGTTCAGAAGACAGGGGTCAGTAGGGCAGAGGACAGGGATCGGTATGGCAGAGAAAAGGGGTCACAAGGGCAGAGGACAGGGATCAGTATGGCAGAGAAAAGGGGTCACAAGGGCAGAGGACTGGGATCAGCAGGGCAGAAGAAAGGAGGTCAGAAGGGCAGTGTATACTGGTCAGAATGGCAGTGTGCAGGAGTCAGAAGGAGGGAGAACAGGGGGTCAGTGGAGTAGAGGGTGGGGGTCAGCAGAACAGGGAACAGGGGTTAAATGCCCTGTTCCCCCCGTTCCCCTTCTTAGCCAAAATCTCCCCACCCCCTGCTAGCACAACCCCCCCAATTCCCCATCTTAGCACATATTACCCCCCCCCCCCCCACTGCTGTGCTGTCCCCCTGCTGTCATACCAGTGCTCCTCCATGCAGCAGATGACACAGTATAGCTCTTACATTGGACTGTACACACGCGGTTTGGTGGCCTACTCCCTATGTCCTCCAAAGAGATCCTCATCTCCTGGCAGCAGGAAATGTGGATAAGAGGCAGGTAATCAAATATAAATAATCCGATGAAAGAGCGATTCTGTGTCATCTGCTGCATGTAAGAGTGCTGTTAGTTTGACAGTATTGGAAGCCAATGGCTCTTGTTGCTGTCAACCAAACTTAGTGAGGAGAGAGCAGGGGAAGGGCTGAGCCTGGCTGTGTATATCTTTGGACACAGGCTGTGCGGCTCAGGAGTGAGCCCACACATCTGCTCCCGTAACAAATGGCTTGCTATGGGGGCAGATACAGTAGAAGAGTTCCAAAGAGCACCAAGGTGATGGAGCGCAAAAGCAGAGTTTTTTTTTTTCATTTTAGGTAAAAACATGGGATCTCCTACAATGTCTTTAACAGTGCATTATGGTGCTCTATATTTACTCCTCTCACTCCAATGTTCGTGGTGATACCTTACATGTGTGGCGTAGTTTATGCCTACATATATGTACTTGGCATATGATGCTTATTTAAATTTTTGTAAAAAAAAAATTTTTAGCTACTTTTTACACTTTTTTCTTTATTTAACTTTATTTCTATCGCAAGCGGGCTATGAAGCCCCCTATGTGATAGCATTGGGTGAGTGACAGGTTTTTTATATGAAGACATCAAATTTCTATTAGACCCCCAATTTCTCCCCTACAGATTGTACTTGATTAGCTCAATCCTGGGCTACAGTAGCATGTGACCCTGAAAGTGATGTTAAACATTTCGTTCCTGGGTCCGTTAGTGACGGGGGGGGGGGGGGGGGGGATGGGATCAGGGAACGGATAAAATGAGCTCCATGATGAAAGTGATCAGGTAGCTCTAGAGACTTTTTTTCCTTTCCATTTTTTAAGTAGTTTATTGAAAAGCAAAAGATACAAAGTACACAGAAGTAAACCAAGGAGGGTTAAGCAACAAACTACTCTTCGAAGGGAGCAACATCATGCATTTAGTAGATAACAAAAGCAGAAAATTGAAGGATTGACATCCAAAACAAAATAATCCCAATGTGCGTGTCGTGGGAAACAGTTCAGAAAATTAGCACATATAAGTAAAAAATTTGAAACAACAAGGCTTTATGGTTCAGAAAGCTGGGTGCCAGTTGTCCCATCCCAGCCATAGCTCAGGGTTGTTCAGGCATAAATGGCTCCCAGGGGAATACCAGAAAAAAGAAGGAGGGAAGAAAGAGGAACGAGAGGTACGGTGTAAGGCAGGAGAAGGCAACCTGAGCCCTCCAGCTGTGGTGAAACTACAAACCCCATCATGCCTGTGCCTCTACGAGCCATTCCCATGACTTTCAGGGTCTTGCAATGTCTCATGGTACTTGTAGTTTCACCACAGCTGGAGGGCTGAGGTTGCCTATCCGTGGTGTAAGGTGAGGTCCCTGCAACAGCATTTTACATTCAACTAAAATTAATGCAGAGGGCAAGGCTCCAATAAAGTTTTGTCAAAGTCAGGAGGCAGGAAATTCTCGACCCACGGCTGCCAAACTTTCAGATAAGTGCGTACTCTTCCATGCAAAGTTGCCCCAATTTTGGCGTGTACCATTGTATGAGTGATCTATGTTTAGTAACCAGGACACAGAGTGTCGGGTCTTCTACAGTATGACCTGACTATTGTTTGTTTGGCAGCCATAGTTACGTACAGGGCTAGTGCAATGATTTTTGACACCCTAGGCAAAACTTCATTTTGCCGCCTGCCTTGGCTCCACCCCTGACTCCACTCCCTCTGCCATACCCATGTATACCCCACCTTTTTAATGAAACGCCTATCAAATGCAGCCTCACCAGTGCCCATCAAATGTAGCCTCTCCAGCACCCATCAAATGTAGTCTCACCAGTGCCCATCAAAGGCAGCCTCTCCAGCTCCCATCAAATGCAGCCTCTCCAGCACCCATCATATGCAGCCTCACAAGTGCCCATCAAATGCAGCCTCACCAGTGCCCATCAAATGCAGCCTCACCAGTGCCCATCAAATGCAGTCTCACCAGTGACATTAAATGCAGTCTCTCCAGCTCCCATCAAATGCAGCCTCACCAGTGCCCATTAAATGCAGCATCACCAGTGCCCATCAAATGAAGCCTCTCTAGCACCCATCAAATGGAGCCTCATCAGTGCCCACCAAATGCAACCTCACCAGCGCCCATCAAATGCAGCCTCATCAATGCTCATCAAATGCAGCCTCACCAGCGCCCATCAAATGTAGCCTCACCAGCGCCAATCAAATGTAGCCTCGACAGTGCCCATCAAATGTAGCCTACCAGTGCGCCATCAATGCAGCCTACCAGTGCCCTTCAATGAATGTTTGCTTGCTTCCATTAATTCAGGAGTTTGGACACAGACACAGTTCTCTGCCGCCGCTGCGCCTCTGAGACTTTGTGCGAACAGAGCAGTGGCTGCCTGCTGATGCTGAGACGTAGGTACTTGCTGCAGAGAGAAGCGAGTAGGAACACCAGTTGTGGGTGCCCTAGGCAGAAGTGCGCCCTAGGTGGCTGCCGAGTTTGCCTAGTAGTAGCACCGGCCCTGGTAACGTACAACAGTTTAACTTGATTTTTGGTCAATCCCAATACATTGTGATTTAAAAGAGCCACCTGAGGGTCAGGGTGCAAAGAGGTGTTAAACAGATGGATGAGTGAGTCTCTGGAGACCTTTACCTGAAAGTATGATGCTTAGGATTTTCTGCCTATCCTCCTTGAGCATTGTGCTCATCCCCTCCTAAAGTCGTTCTTGAAGTCGCCCTCCCAGCCTACCTAATCCAGTGAATAAGGAATTTAATAATTGTGTTTTTAGCTTTCTCTGTCATCATTAGGAGTAGGATGATACAATAAGAATGGCAGCTTGTATGAGTGCTAGGAAAAAAGAGACCAATTATAAGTGAGGCACATTTATATTATGTGATAGCTCAGCCCACCATCTCGGTACAGAACACATTCCTGGCTTATTTATAGTGGGATGCGGTGAGCACCCACATTGTCATTGTCACTCACTCTGTAATATCTGGGAATGGCAGGCAATTATTCAGCAGTGAATCCCTGGCCTGCAGCTCAGTGATTTGTTTTCCTTAGAATGGTCCTGTTTTATGAGTGACACGGCGACTCTGTGTCTTCCTTGCCTCATTTGGTGGTATTAAAGTGAAAATATACATAATTGTTTTAACCATTAAAAATGTAAAGCCCCAGATCATCATGGAAACAAGTGTATGTGCCTAAACGTGGCGATCCATCAGATCACACTCTGTCGTCTGCTTAAAGTGGACCATTTAACGTCATTACAAGTTTGCCTGAATACAGCTCCACCTTTGAAAGCCATCCTCAGGCTCCAGTACAGTGACTTGTTGAGATAATGTCATCAGTCTGCTGCAAGCAGGCGGAAACATTTCCTCAGTATCCTTTCCCCCAGTGATCACTCAAATTGTACATTGTAACTACAAGTTACATTGTAGCAAGTCCAGGGTGGATCTAGGGGGGGGGGGGGGACGGACAACAGGGCAATTGTCACCCCCGAGAAATTAGTTTTAGTTGCAGAATTTGTGGGCGCCAAAGAGTCTGAGCGGGCGACTCCGCAGCGAGTAAGAATCAGATAGTGGGTGGTCAGCTGGTTGGCTCTGTGGGTGTGCGGACGACTGGCCAATCAACAAGCCTGGGGGAGCAGAAAGATGACATCATCTCTCACCGCCAGTGTCCGCTTTGCATCCCTGCAGTAACTTCCGCCCTCACTGTGCGGGCAGTAGAGCGATTACATCATCTCTCTGCTGCCTGACTCTGACAAGAAAAACACCACCTTAGCAAGTGACAATCCGCAAGGTGTGGCAAGTGACAATCCACAACATGTGGCAAGTGACAATCTGCAACATGTGGCAGGTGACGTGGCAAGTGAAAATCCGAACATGTGGCAGGCGACGTGGCAAGTGACAATCCACAACATGTGGCAAGTGACAATCTGCAACAAGTGGCAGGCGACGTGGCAAGTGACAATCCGCAACATGTGGCAAGTGATAAGCTGCATCTGGTGGCAGGTCACATGGCAAGTGACACGCTCGGGGCTCCCACTGATTCTACATTATGCGCTTCAATCATCCTGACACCATAACAACCATGGTGCCGTGATCATTGAAGTGCTAACACCAGTGATTTCCCTGATAAATTGCCCCCAAAAAAAAATATTTTCTGGTAGTGCCCCTCCTGGGTCTGGACTCTGGATCCGCCCCTGAGCAAGTCACAAGGTGTGAGGCTGCAACAGGGGCTGATCTGTGCTAAACATCTGTGAACACATCAAAGAATTTCACAGGCACCAAGGTTTACATGATTGCATCTTTCTTTGGGTGCCTATATTCCTGTCTGGTGACGTGGACAACTCTGTTAGGGGGGATGCAGACATCACAATGAGAGTTGGCAACAAGACTGTGGATTACAAATCTTCACTCCTGAAAGGAACATTGTGAAGGGTCATGTGTTCTGCTGCAAGCAGGAAGAAGCATTTCCTCAGTTTTTCCTCCCCTAGTGATCACTGGGATTGTACATTGTAATTTTGTATACCTGGAAGTGTTACACTGACACATTACTGACCATACATACATTTCTTATGAACATGTATATATAATGCTAGGTCAACCTTAAAGCCCAACTCCATGAATTGAAATCTACCCTTACAGGGGGTCCCTTCCCCCATGCACACACACACACCCCACACTAGAAGAATGAAAGGCTCGTTATGTCCAGGGTGTAGGGGAAGAGGCTGTGCAACTTTTTACAGTGGTATAGTTATGAGGGTGTGGGGGCACTCCACACTGGGTCCTGGCACTCTGGCTACCCAACATTTTTTCTTTGCATTGCTGTCACTGAGACAGAAGGGGCGCTGTAATTGGCGTAGCATCAAGAGTGGCAATGGCGATCCTTCCCAACACTAATGTCTACAGCAGCCTTTACTTTGGTGGTCAATGGGAAGAATGATCCCTTTACATTGGTGGTCAATGGGAAAACCAGTTCCCTTACAGATAATTTCAAAACATCATTGGTGTCTACCTGCTAGTTCTGTACTTTGGAGGCACCATCCAATGGGAGGTCAATCAGCCGCAGCTCAAGAAACTGCTAACACCCTCTGGAGAAGACATAGGTTTCCTTGGATCCCTGGTTGAGAATGGCTGGTCTATAGCTTTTAGTTATAGATGGAATGTTGAAGTGTTAGAATATCTGTGAAGTTTTTTTTCCCGCTGGGGAGACTCCCCATTTTTATTTGTCCTGAGACCAGTATCGGAACAAGGTAATATAGAGCCCGGAGCGAACATGCCAAATTGTACCCCCCCAAGATGTATTAGCATTATGTGTCAGCAAAAATCCCCCCCCCCCCCTTTAAGCATATATCCCACCTCCTTCCAATACAAATCCATCCCCTGCTACAATCCCCCTCCCAGCACAAATCTTCCCCCCAACCCCCCAAGCCCACATCCTCTTATTTCCCATATGCCCCCAGCATAAATCCCCCACAAAAAAAATCCCCCATCCTAGTACAAATCCTCTGCCCCTCAAAGTTACCCTCTGATCACAAATCCTCTCCCCTCACTCCAAATCCACTCTTCCGACAAATTCTCCCCAATCCCCATCCTAGAAAAAATCCCCCCCGCCCCAATCATCCCTGCTAGCACAAATACCTTCTCCCCCACCCAAAAAAATTCCCCATTGTTACTGGACCTAAATGAAAGGAATACTACCAAATTTTGAGTTGTCACCAGAAAAGCAAAAGAGGTGAATTCACAAGAAAAAAGAATGATTAATACGATATTTAGTCCAAATGTCCTTATATCAACAACCAGATACTAATGCAATCATATACCATAAAAAAATAAAAATAAAAAAAATAACAAAACTTCAAGTATACAGTCATTTATAGACTGCGTCACCATGGTATTAAGGTTTTCACCCTATTGAGATTGGTTATTTTTAACAACATACAAATAAGGGGTAAACAAGGAAAAAAGGGTAAGTAAGAAAAAGAGAAAAGATGAAAAAAAGGGGAGGAAGGATTGAGGAGGGGGAAAGACAGGGGGGCAGAGGAGAGAAAAAGGAAGAGAGGAAATGGGAGCTGTTAAAAACTGGGAAGAACAGGAAAGGGCCCAGATCCTATTACCTAGCATCCCTCCTGGCTCTAAATGCCTACTCACTGAGGGCCAGATCCATAGAGAGAGTACGCCGGCGTACTTTCAAAATTACCCGCGTCGTATCTTTAGTTTGAGTCCTCAAACTAAGCTATGACCTCATCTGGGTTCGATCTGACAGGCGTACGCCTTCGGATCGTAGATGCAATACTTCGGCATCCGCTGGGTGGAGTTCTCGTAGTTTTCCACGTCGAGTATGCAAATGAGCTATTTCTGACGATCCACGAACGTAAGCGCGGCCGTCTCATTCTCTTACGGCGTCTCTAGTCGGCTTTTTCCGGCGTATAGTTAAAGCTGCTTTTTTGCGGCGTATAGTTAGACTTGCCATGTTAATTATGGCCGTCGTTCCCGCGTCGAAATTTGAATTATTTTTTATTTTTGCGTACGTAATTTGGCGCAATGCACAGCGGGAAATTTCTGAACGGATCATGCGCAGTTCGATCGGCGCGGGGACGCTCTTCATTTAAATGAAACACGCCCCCTACCCGCCCAACTTGAACTTCGCGCCGTTACGCCGCTTGACATACACTACGCCGTTGTAACTTACGGCGCAAAATCTTTATGGATTTGAACTAAAGCCAGGTAAGGTACGGTGGTACGGTGGCGTAGCGTATCTCAGATACGAATTCCCGGGGCAGATCTTTGTGGATCTGGCCCTTAGAGTCCAGGAATAGCCGTCAAGGCATCCAAGTCTCCAAATGTTTGTCTGACTGTTTTTCAATAGACGCAGCTAACTGCTCTATAGGTTGGATGCCGGATACCCTACTATGCCATTGTGTAAGTGTAGGAGGAGTTTGTTTCCAAAGAGCCGGTATGCACGCTTTTGCCACTTTCAAAGGATCTTTTAAAGGATAAATGCATTTCATGTAAGAGATAAATTGCTGGCAAGTCTACAAAAGACCATCTGGTAAGGTCTTTAACCACTTTAGCCCCGGACCATATTGCTGTCCAAAGACCAGAGCACTTTTTGTGATTCGGCACTGCGTCGCTTTAACTGACAATTGCGCGGTCGTGCGACGTGGCTCCCAAACAAAATTGGCGTCCTTTTTTTCCCACAAATAGAGCTTTCTTTTGGTGGTATTTGATCATCTCTGCGGTTTTTATTTTTTGCGCTATAAACAAAAATAGAGCGACTATTTTGAAAAAAATGCTATATTTTTTACATTTTGCTATAATAAAAAGCCCCAAAAAGATATAAAAAAACATTTTTTTTCCTCAGTTTAGGCCGATACGTATTCTTCTACATATTTTTCGTAAAAAAATAAAAAAAAATCGCAATTAGCGTTTATTAATTGGTTTGGGCAAAATTTATAGCGTTTACAAAAAAGGGGGTCGTTTTATGGCATTTTTATTATTTTTTTTTTTACTAGTAATGGCGGCGATCAGCGTTTTTTTTTCGGTACTGCGATATTATGGCGGACACATCGGACACTTGACACATTTTTGGGACCATTGGCATTTTTATAGCGATCAATGCTATAAAAATGCATTGTATTACTATAAAAATGCCATTGGCAGTGAAGGGGTTAACACTAGGGGGCGGAGAAGGGGTTAAGTGTTGTCCTGGTGTGTTCTAACTGTATGGGGGGGGTGGCCTCACTAGGGGAAATCACTGATCTTCTGTTCATACATTGTATGGACAGAAGATCAGCGTTTCCCCCGCTGACAGGAACAAGAGGTATGTGTTTTCCTGCGTTCCCCGCTCTGTAACGAGCAATCGCGGGTGCCCGGCGGCGATCGTACCCGCCGGGCACGCGCGCGAGACTCGGGGGACGCGGGCGCGCGCCCTACAAGCTGCAAAAGGGAGGACGTAGAGCTACGTGCTCCCGCGTAGCAGTGCCACCGTCCCGCAGTAATATGACGGCGGGCGGTCGGCAATTAGTTAAGATTAATTTCTGACCAGAACATTTTAATTTCTGGACAGTCCCAGAAGATGTGTAAAAGGGAACCTTCCGCATATTGACGGCACCAGCATAGGTGGGACACTAGGGGACTGATTTTATGTAAAACGTGTGGTATATTGTACCACCTGGTAAGTATTTTATCTGCATTTTCTTGATATGTGTTTGCATTTTTTTGAGGCGGAAGAGAACATGGCATTCAGATCCTGTTCTCATTTTGTCAAAAAGCTTGGATCCCATTGATGGTTTCCACCTATCAACAAGGAATAAAATTGCAATAGGGCATGTCCGATTGGAACAGCTTCATTGCAAATCTTCTCAAATAATGTTAAAGAACAGACAGATTGATATTCCGGTGGAAGGGCTCATAAACAAGAGCATAACTGAAAGCAACGAAAAAAAAAAATCCAAGTCTAAACCTAGCATAGCTTGTACCCATGCAGTGGGTTTATTTTGCAGTGAAAGATGACAAGTAAATTATCCCTTTGACATATAATTTGCAGAACTGTGAGTCAGTAGCTCTCTGCGGCAATAAATTGGAGTTAGGATGGACAGGAGTGGACTAGGATAAGGTGAAAGATATGTTCAACAAATCCAATAGTCCAGGAAAAAGTGCTGACAGGATAATGCCTCCCCCAAACAATAACACTGCCGCTTACCAGATGGATGTGATCTCTAATTATAGGAGATCAATATTCGCATATGGTTGATATGGACCCTATTAAATATTATGTTTCTGTTCATCTGAGTAAAGTGATTGATTGGTGCACCCAGAGGACAACCAAGTCATGGTTAAAATTAGGACAGGCAGCTACCGCTGCACCTGTGGGAGGTGTCATCTGCCCATACCCAGCCTCCTGGATGAACAGACAAATTTCAACCAATCCCCTTGTTAGGACCATATGAAAAAGAGGGGTGTACTGTATTGAGGTCTCACAGACCTATTTACAGATATACATTTTTTTTTACTCAGTCAGTGTTTCATAATTTTAATTGATATTTATCTAGCACTTCATTGTCACTAGTGTCACATTTTAGCTTACAACAGCGCAGCTCTTCCTTTGACTATTACTATTAGAGTTGTATAACATTTTAAGTTGCCGCTTTACTATTTATCGAATTAGCGCAGTACACCCCTCTTTTTCATATGATCCTAACAAGGGGATTGGTTGAAATTTGTCTGTTCATCCAGGAGGCTGTGTATGGCCAGATGACACCTCCCACAGGAGCATCGGTAGCTGCCTGTCCTAATTTTAACCATGACTTTGTTGTCCTCTGGGTGCACCAATCAATCACTTTCCTCAGATGAACAGAAACATAGGGCCAGATTCAGGTAGATGGGCGGATCTTTATTGTGGCGTAACGTTGCTCATTTATGTTACCCTGCCGAAACTTTAGGAGAAAGTACTGTATTCACAAAGTACTTGCTCCTAAAGTTGCGGCGGCGTAGCGAAAATGGGCCGGCGGAATTCAAATTGGGCGGGTAGGGGGCGTGTAGTATTTAAACTAGGCGCGATCCCACGGCGAACGCACTGCGCATGCGCCGGCCGTCAATGTATCCCAGTGCGCATGCTCCACATTAGGATGGTGAACGTCAATGACGTCAATCCCCATTCACGGACGAGTTACGCAAACGTCGTGAAACTTTTTCAATTCGACGCGGTCACGCCGGCCATACTTAACATAGGATACGCGTGCTTTTTGTTGCTTTATCTTTACGCTGGGAAACCCCTTACGGAAATGTCGTAAAGTGACTGCGTCGGGCCCGCGTACATTCGTGAATTGGCGTATCTCGCTGATTTACATATTCTCGGCGTAAATCAGCGGGAACGCCCCTAGCGGCCATTTTAAAATTGCAGTTCCGATACGACGGCAAAATACAATTACGCCGCTCGTATCTGAACTCAATCCCGGCGTATCTTGTTTTCTGACTACAGAAAACATATATGACAGCGTAGGTTAGAAGTTACGCGGCTTATCTACAGATAAGCCGCGTAAATTCTACCTGAATCTGGCCCATAATATTTAATAGGATCCAGAAACCCAATGTCTCCCCTTGATTAACCACTTGACTACTGGGCCCTTAAACCCACTTAATAACCAGACCAATTTTCAGCTTTCGGTGCTCTCACATTTTGAATGACAATAACTCAGTCATACAACACTATAACCAAATGAAATTTTTGTCCAAGAACCTCTCCGGTGTGGTTCCTGTCCCCTAGATTCACCAGCTGAAGCACTGCATGGCACCTTTTAGCCAGACTCATTTAATAGCCACTTGAACGCTTAGGGGGTACGTCTGGTTCATAGGACAATTCACCAGAGAAGGGCATTGAGGCAGAGGAGTAGAGCTGCATGATTCATTGCGAAAAGATCGCAATCTCGATTCACCCCCCGCGATCTCCAGGCTGGATGACCCGTGATTTCCGGATCCAGCGTGGAACGCAAATGGCGCTGATCGAGCTGGGGGGGAGTGTGGGGGTGCCCGAGCCGGATGCGGACTGTACTACTACTCGAGTGCGGCCATAGGAAAGTCCCCGGCTTTGGCGGAGCTCTGGAGCGACGACCATCTTGGTACACCCGGCGGCGGCTGTCTCGTCAGGAAATTACGTTTCGTCGCCGCCATCTTGTTCCACCCCACATTCCTGCACAGTAATGTTAGTTAGTGAGACGGGGGCAAGTGGACATCTTGTTACACCCAACGGAGTTTTAGATTTCACAGTTATTTTCAACACACAACGAAGCTTATGTGCTTAAATAGAGTATATGTAAAACTGATGGACTGTTTACATGTTAAATTTTAAAAGCAGCAGCAAACCTTACATGCTTGCTAATGTGACAGAACACCTTTGATTTTCACATTTAGTTAAACGTGAAAATCAGAGCTGTTTTCACATTAGCAAGCATGCAAGGTCAGCAGGTTTGCTGCGGCTTTTAAAATTTAACATGTAAACAGTCCGTCAGATTTACATATACTGTATTTAAGCACATAAGCTCTGTTTTGTGTTGAAAATAACTGTGAAATCTAAAACTCTGGTGGGTGTAACAAGATAATTTTTTTTGCTGATCCGAAAAGTGATCCAATCCGTGACTCTGATCCGAGGATCGATCCGATCCGTGAGTTTTTTGATCCGTTGCACCCCTAGTAGTTGATTGGTTTCTAGCAACCAATCATTGTCTTGTCAATGCAAGAGTGCAGAGTAAGGTAGGAACTGACAGAGCTATGCAATGTGCATGGGCTCCAGTCAAGCCTGTGGGGGGGGGGGGGGGGTAATGTGCAGGGGGTCCAGTCAGGGCTGTGTGTGTGGGGGGGGGGGGTAATGTGCAGGGAGTCCAGTCAGGGCTGTGGGGGGTAATGTGCAGGGGGTCCAGACTCTGGGGTAGCTGATTTGTGGTAATATATTTTTGAAATCATCAGCAGCCAAATACTGCTCTATCACTCATATGCAGACGACACGCAACTGTATTTCCGGATTTCCAATAAAAAGGATCACCACCTCAATCTAGAGACATGCCTCTCTTTGATAGAGGACTGGATGACAAAGAGTTATCTTAAACTCAATGGAGCAAAAACAGAACTTCTCCTGTTTCACGCCAAGCGTATATGTGTCATGAGCAGCCCTGTCCACCAGATGGCAGCAGCGGCGCATCAGCGCGCACACGCGCATCGGCGCGCACGGGCGCGCGCAATCGTGGCACTGTAACGCGCTCGGGCATGCGCACCGGCGGTGCGCGGGCACGTGAGGACGCCGTTCTGGCGCCAAACTTAGACTTAAAAGGGTCCTGAGCCCTGCACCTCTTGCTGTCCAGTCTACAGCGCTTACCGTGATTACCAGTACCTTACTCCTGCATGAACCTGTTCCTGAAGACCCGGCTTGTACCTGTTCCTCCTTGCCTTCCGCCTGCCCTGACCACGGCTTGTCTGACCACCCGCCTGCCTGACCCTCTGTACCTCCTGCTGCCGCTTGTTGCCGACCCGGCCTGAACCCTACCTCAGTCTTGCCTGCTACACCTGTACCTGATCCACTACCTGTCAGCGGATCCACCTGCTGGGACTTGCATCTGCCGTACTACGGTACACCTCCCCGTTCCTGCTGCTCCTCTTGTTCCAGTGCCTCTACCTGCCATCCGCAGCCACCAGTTGCACCTGCTTCTCTACGCAGCCCAGGACCCTCAGAAGCTTCTCTTAGCCCAGCACCTGCGCTGCAACCGGCGCTTGTGCGACTCTGCATCCCCTGTCTACTCTATCAGGGGTCTCGGGATCAGAGGAGCAAGGGCAGCCACTCCTTGCACGCCAGGCTCAACCATCAGGTATGTGACAGTACTGGACAGCCATGTCTGAGCCTGCGCAAGGAGTGGATCCTATGCAGGAACTATGCCGGCATCTTGATGGACTAACTCAGGCAGTCCGAACCCTGCAAGAGGGCTATACGCGATTGGAGAACCGCGTCCAGGCTTTGTCTGCTCCAGCTTCCACCTCCGCTGCCACAGGTAACTCTGCCATGCCTGCTGTGATCATGATGCCACCAGAGCCCAGGGTCCCCACACCAGAGAGGTTCTCCGGTGAACGGAGTAAATACTGAGCCTTTTGGAACGCCTGCGAGCTCTTCTTTGCATTGCAGCCTCTGACTTTTTCTCTGGAAGCCACCAAGGTGGGCTTTGTGATCTCGCTCTTATCCGGAGAACCACAGGCCTGGGCTCATCGCCTCCTGGAACAAAAAGACGTTTCCCTTGATACCCTAGACACTTTCTTCCAGGCCATGTCCCTGTTGTACCAGGATCCACATCAGGTTGCCACTGCAGAGGCCGTCCTACATGCTCTTCAACAAGGTCGCAGGCCAGCGGAGGACTACGTGTCTGAGTTCCGGAGGTGGAGCTCAGACACCAACTGGAATGATGCGGCCCTTTGCTATCAGTTCCGCTTGGGCCTGTCGGAGTCCCTCAAAGACGAACTGGCTTGGGTAGGCGTCCCTGGAACTTTAGACGCCCTAATCAACTTGACAATCCAGATTGATAGGCGCCTGAGAGAGCGCCGATCTGAACGGGCCAACGGTCCGTCTCGCCCAGTCTGGATGTTGCCGCGAGTACCCTCCTTCTCCAACCCGGCCCCACAGGTCCCCATGACTTCTCCACCACCAGACACTTCGGAACACATGCAGTTGGGGCTCCTTCGTCCGTCTCTTACTCCAGAGGAGCGCCAACGACGAAGAGTCAATAATCTATGCCTGTATTGTGGGGAGTCCCGGCACTTTGTGAGGTCCTGTCCGGCGAAGCTTCGTAAGTGTCCCTTCTTGTCATCTGTTCATGTACCCGCTGCCCCCAAGAATTATTCTACTCATCTGACTGTCTCCATTGTTTTTCAGCTTCCCAGGAAGGAATATTCCGGCCAATGCCATTATTGATTCGGGAGCCTGCAGTTGTTTCTTGGACCAGTTCTTCGCCACCAGACACCTTATCCCTCTGCGTCCTAAGGCTATTTGACTTTCCGTACATCTTGCAGATGGATCTGCCTTAAGGTCCGGGCCGGTTACCCAAGAAACTCTGCCTCTGGCCACAACAATTGCCAATACCCACCATGAACTGCTGTGCCTGGATGTTATCGAGTCACCCATGTTTCCCATTATCCTTGGCATGCCGTGGCTACAAGCCCACAACCCGCAAATCAACTGGGTTACTGGGGAAATTATTTTCAGCTCTCCTTACTGCCGCCAACATTGCCTACAAGTGTCACCGTCCTCGTCCCATCTGCTCTGTATGGACTCTGATGTTGAGACCCGCCAAGCCGTCCCTAGTATATATCATGACTTTTTGGACATCTTTAGCAAGAAGGGGGCTGAGACCCTTCCTCTGCATAGGGCCTACGATTGCCTGATAGAGCTCCTTCCCGGAGCTGAAATCCCCTTCGGGCGGATCTTCCCCTTGACAGGACTTGAGCTCGAGACGTTAAAGACGTACATTGATGAGAATCTCGAAAAGGGGTTCATCCGCCAATCCACTTCTCCGGCAGGAGCTGGGATCTTTTTCGTGGAAAAAAAGGACCATTGCCTCCACCCTTGCGTGGACTATAGAGAATTGAACAAAGTGACTATTAAGAACCGGTACCCCCTCCCTTTGGTACCTGAGTTATTCCAACGTTTGGGAGCTGCGGTTATTTTCACAAAACTGGATCTCCGTGGGGCGTACAACCTAGTGCGTATTCGAGATGGAGATGAATGGAAGACGGTCTTCCGTACTCGCTTCGGGCACTTTGAGTACCTAGTCATGCCCTTAGGGCTCTGTAACGCCCCTGCCACATTCCAACATTTTGTGAACGATATTTTCAGGGATTACCTTGACATGTTTGTTATTGTTTACTTGGACGACATCCTCATTTTCTCCCCATCTTTAAGCAAACATCGGGAACACGTCAAGTGTGTGCTCGGACGTCTTCGAGTGCACGGACTCTATGCTAAACCCGAGAAGTGCGAGTTTGAGTGTCAAACCATACAGTTCCTGGGCCTTATAATCTCGGTGGGAGGCATCAAGATGGATCCTCAAAAAGTCTCTGCAATTCTGGACTGGCCAGCACCCAAGGACAAGAAGGGTGTCCAACGCTTTGTTGGCTTTGCAAACTTTTATAGGAAATTTATCAGGGGGTTCTCTAGTATCATTGCCCCGATAACCAACCTAACCAAACAAACCAGTCGGTTCCAGTGGTCCTCGAAGGCCCAAGCGGCTTTTGAGAAACTAAAGGACTTGTTCACCTCAGCATCTATCCTCAGACACCCCGATGCTAGTCTGCCCTACATCCTGGAGGTAGATGCATCAGAGATCGCAGTCGGGCGGTTCTCTCCCAAAGACAGGACCCCAAGGCCCTCTTACACCCTGTTGCTTTTTTTTTCCGCAAGTTGTCGGAACCAGAAAGGAATTACGGCGTGGAGGATCGGGAATTGCTGGCGATCAAGGCCGCTTTGGAGGAGTGGCGGTACCTCCTGGAAGGCGCAGCACACCCGATCCTGATCTACACCGATCACAGGAACCTAGAATACCTTAAAGCCGCTAAGAGACTGAAACCACGCCATGCCAGGTGGACATTGTTCTTCACCAGATTTTCGTTCCATATAACCTACAGACCTGGGTCAAAAAATTCCAAACCGGACGCCCTTTCCCGTATGTATGGCGACCCGGAGACCCTTACCCCTCCGGATACTATTTTGTCATCTGGAAACTTCTTATTGCTTCAAGAGGATCTGTTATCCCAAATCAGGCAAGCCTCGTCTGGTATTTCCTCCGTACCCAGTTTGGATCTACAGTTGAAGGATGGTCTGCTGTGGCACCAAGACAACATTTTTGTGCCGGAAGGGCTACGGGTCAGTGTCCTAAAGTTTTGCCATGACCACAAGCTGGCCGGCCATTTCGGGGTGCATAAGACGTCAGAACTGCTGCAGCGAACATTCTGGTGGCCCCAACTTTTAACGGACTGTAGGAAGTACGTGGAGTCCTGTGTCACATGTATGCAGAACAAAGGGAGTAAATCAAGAGCCTGAGGATTACTAAAGCGATTGCCAGTACCAGAAAGACCTTGGAGGATGATCTCCATGGACTTTATTGTGGAGCTTTCCCTTTCAGACAGCTTTACCACTATCTTCGTGGTGGTAGATAGACTTTTTAAGATGGCACACTTCCTGCCCATGAGGGGCACACCCTCTGCCCCCAAAACAGCTAGGATGTTCATTAAAGAGATTGTGAGGCTCCACGGTGTCCCTGCAAATATTGTATCCGATCGGGGGGTACAATTTACTTCCAGGTTTTGGAGAGCACTCTGCGAAGCCCTCAAAATCGGTTTGTCATTTTCCTCAGCTTACCATCCACAGTCAAACGGCCAGACAGAGATAACTAACCAGACACTTGAGCAATATTTACGTTGTTTCTCCTCCTTCTCTCAAGAAGACTGGGCTTCCTTGCTGCCCTTAGCTGAGTTTGCGTACAATAACTCCATTCACTCCGCCACAAGACAATCCCCGTTCTACGCAAATTACGGCTTTTACCCATTGTTCATGTCTAACTCTATCCCAGAGAGCACGGTGCCTGCCGTCCAGGAAACCTTGGACTTTTTCAGCACAAACAATAAGATTCTGCAGGAAACTATGACCAAGACGCAGGAGTACAATAAGGAAGTGTTTGACAAGAAAAGGAGGGGGAGCTTAACCTGGAAGCTGGAGACCAAGTATGGCTCTCCACTCTAAATCTGAAACTTGCTTGCCCGTCAAAGAAATTGGGTCCCAGATTTGTGGGTCCCTTCCCCATCAAGAGGAAAATCAATAATGTGGCCTATGAACTGGAGCTACCAGAAACTTTCCGTATTCACCCGGTCTTTCATGTGGCACTTCTTAAACCTGACATTCCTGATCCCTTTCCCAGGCGAAACATCGGGCCCCCTGAACCAGTTCTAGTCGACGGTGAAGAAGAGTTCGAGGTCGAGTCAATTTTGGACTGTAGAAAGAGACGCAACCAGATACAGTTCTTAGTGAAATGGAAAGGTTATGGGCCTGAGGACAATTCATGGGAACCAGAGTGTAACATTCATGCGGAAAGATTGGTCCAGTCCTTGCCCATCCTCTCAAGTTGTCCCAGTTGGGCATCCAATGGGAGGCTGCCCATTGGAGAGGGGCAATGTCATGAGCAGCCCTGTCCACCAGATGGCAGCATCGGCGCACACGGGCGCGCGCAATCGCGGCACTGTAACGCGCTCGGGCGCGCGCACCGGCGGCGTGGGCGTGCGGGCACGTGAGGACGCCGTTCTGGCGCAAGTAATGGCTGTGCATTGTTAAGGAGTAAGTGGTGATGCTGTGTTCAAATAACTCAGCTGTCTCCTCATGCCTGATGCTGGGGCTATGGCAGAAATTGCTGTGGGCAAATCTGGCAGCTGCAGTGGACTTTGCACCAGTCTCTGCTTGGGTGACCGAGGATGAGGAGGATGAGGATGGTTTAATAAACCAGTTCACCACCTCCTCTGCATGCTGTGGCTGGGTAGCACGTGCAACATCACTAAGCAGAGAAAATTATGCCCTGATCGAGCACTGAAATATACAGAGTTACACTTACAAGAATGCACTGAACTGTACTGTGTTAAAAAGAAGATAACGCTCTGAAATATATGGTGTTAAACTTGCAGTAATACACTTAATTATACTGCGTTAAACAAAAGATAATGCATTGAAATATATGTTTTTAAACTTGCAGTAACACACTGGACTGTACGGCATTAAACTTATAGTAAGACACTGAAATATACTGCCTTAAGCGTGCACTAAAGCGTAGAAATGTACTGCGTTAAAGTACGCGTAATGCACTGAAATATACGGCATTAAACTTGCAATAATCCAATAAATATACTGTGTTAAACGGTCACTACACTCACACTGTTTGAACTATCACTACATTCACACGAATGTAAAGATAAATGGTGGTCGCGCTACATTCACAATGACTCATCTATCCCTACATTCACACTAATGTAAAGATGAATGGTCGCACTACACTCACACTGAACTATCCCTAGATTCACACTAAACTGATATTCTACACTGGCAATCAGAATAGCACACTGTCTAATAGCACTGAACAGAGCCTAGTTCTATGTCTCTCCACACCGATATCACATTTAAAATGGCCGTTATTGAAAGATTACTTATATAGTGTGGGGTGGGACTAACAGCAATGATCCATGATTGGATAGAGTCATCATGATAGTGCTCTGTGCCCTTAGGCAAAGCATTAATTTTTTCACTCAAGCAGGGCTTTCAATGCACTGTGCGTCGGGCCGAACAAACGGTCGAATGCCCTGATAATTCGGTTGTTCGGGCTGAACCGTTCGCCCATCCCTACTGACTAGTATTCCAATGTTTCTCTTCTCCATCACTCAGCTAAGGTGCCCTCAAGAAGGTTTTAATGGTGCTCAAGGAAAACCTGTGGCTTTGTGTAACTAAAAGTCAGCTTTATCCACATGCCAATTTTGGGTACATTTTTAGGCATTTTGCCAAGGCACCCTGGTTAAAAAAGACTAAAGGATACATTCAATGGTGTATTATTTATTAATTTACATTGTTATCTTAAAGGGTAATGTGCATATATTTTGTATAATTTGAATTTGGGTCCTGTGTTCAGGCTTAATTACAGTAGGTGCTGCACCTGCCATATTTTACTGAGTTGTAATATATTATCTGTATGGTTTCTATTTTGCCCATTCAGACATATCCCGGCATTGCACTACAATTTGATGTTTAACATGTTATTTGACCACCCATAACCACTAAGGGTCTATCTGAATTGAATTGATGGATGCACATAAAGCATGATGTGTGTGCTTTTATGAGCTTCTCTACCCCCCCTCTCCCCCCTGAAAAAAAACCCTTGTAAAACATACTGTATATCATTATGCACTATTAACAATGTGCATAGGTGTGAATGTGGCCTAAGGCACAACCATTTTCCAATACTACTTAGCAGGTAGCCCAGCCTGAAAATGTAATCAGAAAGCCACCACCCTGTGCATACATAGTTGCCCAACAGAAAAACACTATTTACTGTATAAACACACTTTGATACTTCACATGTACTTCCTCTCAAGTATGACATTTGTGGTCAGCGTTCCTCTGCATTTGTGAAGTATAATGTAAAGTTTAAAAGGTTATGCTTTCTAAATCTACCCGTGCGGCTATCGTCAGTTCATCAATAATAAGCTTAGCTCTCTGTCTTAATCCGCTGTGTCTGTTGGGTAAGTTCTGCGACAGTAAATATTGGCAGAACTGCATTAAGGTGAAATTAATGGTAATACCTTCGTCACTATATTAGATGGGGGAACAGCTGGGTGCATAAATTGGCTGCTCCTAGAGGAAATCAATAAACTCTTCAGTGTTTTCCACATTAATTGAATCCAGAAGACAAATATGACATCTAATTAATGGTGAAATCGGATCTAATGGCTTTAGCTACTCAGCCATGACAGTTTATATCAAGTTAATTCCAAACATGTTTAACAATATATGAAAGTTAAATAACTATTAGTATACAATGTAACCTATGTCATGTGTAGCTAGGTGCTTGGCTAGAGAAGGAACCGCTATAAAGAGACAGCCCTACAGCTGCTTTGTGTGCCTTTAGAAGACTTTTATGCCGGCTTTCAGTGCCATTCAGCATTCATTCAGCAGAGGGAGCTGGTGGGCATGAAGAACATGAGAGACTTTATGTAGGCCGCACTAAATTTTGGTAAATGTAGTTTGGGAAGAGGATCTTGCATAAGAGCAGATGGAGAGCTTGACTGAAACTCCCAGATATACACTCTTAACAGTAGGGGAATGGAGCAGTTTGTTCTCCAGGGCTTAGAGGGAGTGTGCATATCCCTACAAGCCTTTGGCCTGAGACAAAAATTTGTTAAGCTGTGTGCTGAGGACCTGAGTCACTCCAGGGAGATTCAGAAGTGAGCAGTGGGACCAAAGTTGTTATATCGCTGGGCATTACTGCCATCGCATGGCATTATGCCATCGCATGGCACTGCCATTGATGTATCACTGCTAGCAGAGACTGAGTACCTAGGAACTGGCCATCTAAGTAGCAGCTTTATTCACTGCATGCAGACTTTCTTGGGACTGCATTTACACACACCACCAAAAAGATTGGGCCCCAACACTAGTCGGCTGAACAACTAGTGCTATGGACTGCTCACCCAGATAGCTGCTTCACAAGAACTTTGTCCATAGTAAGAGGTATGTCTTTAGGGAGCCTTATATGTCATCATAGCCATTCATATAAACTGTACTATAAAGTGGTTATAGCCTGCTGGTTGAGTTATAGTAATATTGATCACTATTTATTTTACTATTTACCAATGCTATTGTTTATTGCTGATTTTGTAGGTTACTAGGTTTACTTTAATCTAGCGGTACGGAGTGTTACCCTAAGCTTCTGCAACATATAACATAGCGATTACATTGTCTAGTGAGCTGTGATTTAAGTTATTCTCTGTTTGCTCATTTATGCATATACTCCAATTTACATAGTTACATAGTTAGATCCCTTTCACACTAAGACGGGCAGGGTCAGTGGTAAAGTTTTAGCAAAGCTTTAATGTCATTTTTGCGGAGGTATTCGGCTGCTAGCGGCACTTTACCAGTGGTTCAGCCGTGCCGCCCATTCATTTCATTGGGCAGGAGTGGTGTACAAACCGCTCCTTCACCGCTCAAAAGAGACTTGGGGGGGGGGGGGTTTACAGGTGCTATTTTTAGCCCAAAAGGTCTTAGTCAGGTTGAAAAAAGGCACAAGTCCATCTAATTTAACCATAAAAATAAATAAAAAATAAATATCAAACAATCCCATGTACCCAATCCTATACCCAGAGTTGATCCGGAGGAAGGCAAAAAACACCAGCAAAGCATGATCCAATTTGCTACAGCAGTTGAAAAATTTCCTTCCTGATCGCCCGAGAGGCAATCGGATTTTCCCAGGATCAACTTTACCTATAAATGTTAGTACCCAGTTACATTGTGTGCACTTAGGAAAGAATCCAGGCCTTTCTTAAAGCAATTACTAAGCTGGCCAGAACCACCTCTATTCCACATTTTCACAGATCTCACTGTGAAGAAACCTTTCCATATTTGAAGATAAAATCTCTTTCTTCTAGGCATAAAGAGTGCCCCCTTGTCCTCAGTGTTGACCATAAAGTGAATAACTCAACACCAAGTTCACTATATGGACCCCTTATATAATTGTATATACTTGTTGATCATTTCCCCCTTAATCTCCTCTTCTCAAGAGAGAATAAACTCAGTTCCTCTAATCTTTCCTCCATACTCCTTATCAGTTTGGTTGCCCTTCTCTGCACTTTCTCCAGTTTCCCGATATCCTTTTTGAGAACTGGTGCCCAAAACTGAACTGCGTATTCCAGATGAGCTTTTACTAATGATTTGTACGGGGGCAAAATGATATCTCTCTCTCTGGAGTCCATACCTCTCTTAATACAAGAAAGTACTTTGCTTGCTGTGGAAATTGCAGCTTGGCGATTTACACCATTTACTTTAAACCATGACAATATATTGAGTTTCTAGCCAATCTGGTGTTTGCCTTCTGATACTAAAACATAGTTCGCTGCAGGATATTTATAGTTGTGCTCCTAATAGTACTGCAGTGTTCATTTGCTTAACCTGCTGTGTCAAAGTGGCTGATTTTATAGTCTAGACAAAGGAACAGAGGTTTATTTACTAAAGGCAAACCCACTTTGCACTGCAAGTGAACTTGGCAGCGCAGCCGTAGATCTGAGGGGGACATGCAAGGAAAATAAAAAACAGCATTATTCCTTGTACATGATTGGATGATAAAATCAGCAGAGCTTCCCCCCAGATTTACAGCAACTACACTTCCAAGTGCACTTTCAAGTGTACTTCCAAGTACACTTGTAGTGCAGAGTGGATTTGCCTTTAGTAAATCAACCCCAAAGTACCAAGAGACTCCTGTCAGGGTAAGCACTACACACACAGTAGTGTGCAAATGTTTTAGGGAGGTGTGAAAAAATGCTGTGAAATAAGAATGCTTTCAGAAATTAAAGTGGTAATAGTCTATTTTGATCAATTAGCAAAATGGAAAGTAAATGAACAGAAGAGAAATCCAAATCAAATTAATATTTGGTGTGACCTCCAAAACAGCATTAATTCTTCTAGGTACATTTGCACTTTTGAAGGAACTCAGCAGGTAGGTTGTTCCAAAGATCTTTTAGAACTAACCACAGATCTCCTGTGGATGTAGGCTGCCTAAAATCCTTCCGTCTCTTCATGTAATCCCAGTCAGGCTCGATTATGTTGGGATCAGGGCTCTGTGGGGGTCAAACCATCACTTCCAGCACTCCTTGTTGTTCTTTACATTGAAGATAGTTCTTATTGACATTGGCTATATGTTTGGGGTCCTACTCCTGCTGCAGAATAAATCTGGGACCAATCACATGCCTCCCTAATGGTATGTCATGATGGATAAGTACCTGCCTGTATTTTAAAAGAAAGAAAACGATCACAGCCACCACATATAAGAATTGGGTTTATTACAGCTTTAGTGATGAATTTACTTTGTAACCACAAGAATACTAGTGGTGATATGTTGTAAGAATTAATGTTAGAGGAGGCGCTATCATATTTATCAGTTCAATTTGAACTCTAAATGCTAGCACCATTTTTTTCAGAGATTAAATCAAGCATCATATCTGCAAAATAACATTATATGTATTGTTAATCAATTTCAGGGATGGGGATTATCGTGAATTGCTAATGTACAGACAGCAATAGCGTATATGATATATGTATTATGTAGGAAGGCAGATACAGTTTAAACAATTGCCTCTGTTTTATGCCACTGCAGGAATGAGGATGATCTGCATGATGTACGTCAACAGAAACTGGAGTTACAGGTAAAACCACCAGGTTACCTAAAAAATAGCCGTCTTCCATTAGTAGTTTTGTTAGTGCATTTACCTGTGACAGTACAAAACCCGACAGACTCGTTGCAGTACTGAAGTTGATTCATTAATCAACTTTAGTACAACCAGCAGGGCCAGATTTACATATCAGAAGCCTGTAGGCAGAGAATTCTGACGCCCCAGCACTAATCATCACGCTCACCCCTAAGCATTAATTCCATCTGCAAGTTTAAATTCTTCCCAAACAAAAATTAAAAAATTCCCCGTCCTCACAGTCCAAATCCCCCTCCTAGCACATAGGGCCAGATTCAGCAAAGATATACGCCGGCGTATCTCCAGATACGCCACCGTAATTTCAAATGTGCGCCGTCGCAAAAACATGGCTTCAGCCGTCCGACGTAACTTGCCTACGCCAGCGTCTCATGGGCACATAGTAACTCTGGACGCATTCGGCGCTCCCATTAGAAATATGCAAATGAGTAAGATACGCCGATTCACAAACGTAGATGCGCCTGGCCGCTTCATATACGCGATTTGCGTTAGGCTTATGTCCGGCGTAAAATTACCCCTGCAGGCTCAGCTAATGCAAAGGTATGGGCCAGGGACCGACTCCATCGAATTTTACGTCGCGTACACCGTTTACGTAGTACTACGTGAATAGGGCTGTGCGTAAGTTACGTTCACGTCATAGGCATTTACGCCGACGTATCTTAGGGAGTTTATGCAACGTGATTCTGAGCATGCGTGCGCATGCCCAGTTCGACCGGCCATTAATTTACATGGGGGTCACGCTAAATTTAAATAGATGACGCCCACCTCCTTCCTACTTTGAATTAGGCAGGCTTACGCAGGCCAATTTACGCTACGCCGCCGCAACTTTTGGAGCAAGTGCTTTGAGAATACAGCACTTGCCTCTCTAAGTTGCGGCAGCGTAGCGTATATTCGATACGCTACGCCCGCCTAAACATACGATAAGCTACCTAAATCTGGCCCATAGTTTTTCCCCCCAATCCTCTACAAATCCCCCCTCTTAGCACACATCCTCTTTCCTTCCAAATCCCCACTCCTAGCACAAATCCTCTCCCCAAATCCCCACTCCTAGCGTAAATCCTCCCCCCAAATTCCCCCAACTAGTGTAAGTTCTCCACCTAAATACCCCCTCCTAGCGCAAATCCTCTCTTAAATGCCCCCTCCTAGTGTAAGTTCACTCCAAATCCACCCTCCTAGTACAAATCCTCTCCCACAGATCCCCACTCCTAGCACAAATCCTCTCCCACAGATCCCCACTCCTAGCACAAATCCTTTCTCACAAATTCCCACTCCTAGTACAAGTCCTCTACCCCTAAAACCCCCCTCCTAGCTTTAATCCTCCCACAAATCCCCACTCCTAGCACAAATCCCCTCACCCAAATACCCCCTCCTCGCTTAAATCCTCCCCCAAAATCCCCACTACTAGCATAAACCCTCCCCCCAAATGCCTACTCCTAGAATAAATCCTCCCCCAAAATCCCCACTCCTAGTGCAAGTTCTCCCTCCAAATCCCCCTATCTAGTACAAATCCCCCCTCCTAGTACAAATCCTCTCCCACAGATCCCCACTCCTAGCACAAATCCTCTCCCACAGATCCCCACTCCTAGCACAAATCCTCTCCCACAGATCCCCACTCCTAGCACAAATCCTCTCTCACAAATTTCCACTCCTAGTACAAGTCCTCTACCCCAAAACCCCCCTCCTAGCTTTAATCCTCCCACAAATTCCCACTCCTAGCACAAATCCCCTTACCCAAATACCCCCTCCTCGCTTAAATCCTCCCCCAAAATCCCCACTACTAGCATAAACCCTCCCCCCCAAATGCCTACTCCTAGAATAAATCCTCCCCCAAAATCCCCACTCCTAGTGTAAGTTCTCCCTCCAAATCCCCCCATCTAGTACAAATCCACCTCCTAGTACAAATCCTTTCTCACAAATTCCCACTCATAGCACAAATCCCCTCCCCCAAATACCCCCTTCTAGCTTAAATCCTCACCCACAAATTCCCTCAAATCCATGCTCTTAGCATAACCTACTTCAAATTACCCTTCCCAGCACAAATACCTGCCCCCCCCCCAATTCTCCCCTCCTAGTGCAAACCTTCCCCAATTCAGCCCCCTAACACATACGCCCCCCCATTCCTCCTTCTAGCAACCCCCCTCATTACCCTTTCATTCCCAGCTCACACTGTCTTCTTGCTAACAATTCTTCTGTCTGGACTTGCATTGGGCGTAGGTACAATGTTCATGGGGGAGCTGGCCTGGAGGGACACAACTAAAATCTGGGGGGGGCGCAGCTTACCCCAGTACCCCCTAGATCCAGCCATGTACAGACATGCGCACCTCGAGGAAGGGCACCTGTAGACACAACCCTACAGTGCCTAATGGTAAATCCAGCCCTGACAACCAGCCTGCCCATTGACGAATCAAAATTAATTTGGATCCGTCTATGACTGGCTTTACAAAGATATTAATAAGACAGAGTGAGTCCAGAGGACAAGCAACAGTGAAGGGTCTGAGTGATAGAACATATCAGTGGAAACTGCAGGAACATAATATGCACCGCCTTGAGGAGAGAAGGGAAAGGTGAAACATGACTGAAACCCTTAAATACATTAGGAGGGTGAATAAAGGTCAGGAGAGCTGTATTTTTAATATGAAGCTGGGGACATGACTGCAAATTAGTAGGAGCAAAGTTCAAAAGTAACCTTAAAAAAGTTAATTTACCAAAAAAGTAGAGTATGTTTGAAACAGACTCCTGGCAGAGGTAGTGAGTCAGTCAACACTGATGCCACGTACACACGATCGGTTCATCCGATGAAAACTGACCGATGGATTTTTTCATCAGATATCCGATGCAGCTGACTTTCCTCAGTCTTGCCTACACACCATCAGTTAAAAATCTGATCGAGTGACAATTTTGAAAAATATTCAATATTATTTACTTTTTGCTATAATAAATATCCCCAAAAAATATATAAAAAACATATTTTTTCCCTCGGTTAAGGCTGACACGTATTCTTCTACATATTTTTGGTAAAATCGCAATAAGCGTTTATTGATTGCTTTGCGCAAAACTTATAGCAAAATAGGGGGAAGTTTTATGGCATTTTTATTAATAATTTTTTTTTACCAGTAATGGTGGCGATTAGTGATTTTTATTGTGACTGCGAGTTTATGGTGGACACATCGGACACTTTTGACACATTTTTGGGACCATTGTCATTTTTACAGCGATCAGTGCTATAAAAATGCACTGATTACTGTAAAAGTGACACTGGCAGTAAAGGGGTTAACCACTAGGTGGCGCTGCAGGGGATAAGTCACTACTAGGGAGGGATTCTTACTTTTAGGGGGTGTGGCTACACGTGACATGTCACTGATGACCGGGGAACAGCCATCAGTGACAGTGTCACTAGGCAGAATAGGGGAATGCCTTGTTTACAAAGACATCCCCCTGTTCTGCCTTTGCCTACCGCAATTGCAGGCCGCCCGGGAACATCGAGTTCCCAGGGCTCACGGGCACGCTCACAAGGCACGCAGCGGGCATGCACACGTGCTGGGTGGCAAATTTAAAAAGACATACAGGTACGCCAATGTGCCTGCCCGTGCCATTGTGTCAACGTACATCTGCTTGCGGTGGTCAGCAAGTGGTTAACAATGAACTCCATCCTTACATTAAGTCTTATACAGATGTGGAGGCCCCTTGTCTGTACTGAAATTGCTTATTTTGAGTTTACTGCACACTGTGCGCTTCTCACCGTGTGCATTAGAAATTGCAGTAAGTTGGAACGAGCCAGACTTATTTCCTGGCCGGAGTTTGTCCAGCATCATCTAACCCTTTCCACCCAAGCCTCATTGTCCCTGGCCTGCCCCTTTCATTCATTGAATTTTAGTTCTTTCCATCATGGATGCTCTATGTCACATGTGGGCTTTCCATAGAGCAATCTGCATGCGGTTACAGCCTGCCTAGAAATAGCCACTCCTCCAGACTAACATGCATTTATCAAACTTTTTTGATATTTAATGTGGTTTTGAGTGTGATATTTAATTGTTAGGCCTCCAGCATGGAATCCTTTTGTTTTTTTCCATTTTGATATTTGTATGACTCCTCCCAAGAAACAACCTGCTGCTTGCATCAAGGATTAGCGCTCTCGAGAAGAATATTATGTCAGCAAGCTGTGGTGTTTTCAGGAAGCTGTGTACAGCACCCTGCCAGTCAGGATCTGCCTTAAAGAGGAGTTCCACCCAAATTTGGAACTTCCTCTTGTTCCACTCCTCACCCCCTTACATGCCACATTTGGCATGTAATTTTTGTTGGGGGGGGGAGTGGGGGCTTCAGTAGGAGTGGGACTTCCTGTCCCACTTCCTGCTTCCGCCGAGGGGCTGGTTAGGCGATTAAGCCTTAATAGCCTACACCAGCCCCTCCCTGTAGGCGATCACATGGGACACTGACAGGTCCCATGCGATTGCCTCTCCAATCAGCAGCGAGCCGCGCCGCGCGCGCATGCGGAGTGCGGCTCGCGCATGCGCAGTGGGTGCCCGGCCGTGAAGCCGAAGGCTGTCACGGCTGGGTGCCCACAGTCGGGATGGAGACACCGGCCGGGGAGGGGGGGGGAGAGGAGCGGAGCCCCGGTCGGCGCGTCGCTGGAACGCAGGAGCAGGTAAGTGAGTGTTTATTAAAAGCTAGCAGCTACACTTTTTGTAGCTGCTGACTTTCAATAAACATATTTTTTGGCTGGAACACCCCTTTAATTACATAGCGAAGCATAGAGACCTAGGTATTGAGAAGAAAGTAAATGTGGCGCTACCTAAAAATAACTGATACACCTAGTGCTCACTATAATTACTGTAAAAATGGCATAAAACAGTAACAATGACAAAATCATAATAACAAATAACCTGTGCTGCAGAAAAATATTTACCGTATAACAAATTCTAATAATTTCAACACATTTGACTTGAGTGAGTGAAACATGATGAAAAATATAAAAGTGTCCTTTTATATAATAACTTAGTTCAGTAAAAAAAAAATGCAGAATAACAATCCAATCCAAAGTGGAAATAAAAATAAATTATTGGATGTGGGGTAATAGGAAAAAATCTATAGTGCAAATAAATGTCAGGTAATAAAGTGTGGTCACACTCCCTTTTCCATCTAGAGTAATGTAGTCACAATTTTTTTCCCACCATGCAGAGTTCAGCCAGTGAGTCCTAGCAGCTCACCTCAAGAAGAGACCACAAGGGTCTAACAGCGCCTTGAATGTATACAATCCTTGCAACAGGTCACACTTTAATTTTTTCTCCTTAGATCACAGACCAAGGGATGGGACTATAGGGCATAAAGAATATCTCCATAGTGTAGTAGTAAATAAAAACAATTTTATTAAAATATAAATAACTTACATTCAAATCATCTAGCTTCTCCCAACGCGTTGCGTCACAGATCACGTGACTATTTCAAGGGCCTAGGAGAATGAACCGGCCGATAACATCCGACATTTGGCCCGTGTGTACTAGGCTTAAACGAGCTAAGGGAGGTAAATCACTGAACAGCTGAAAGTTGAATTATTTTCTTGCGAACATCTCAAAGGTGCACTGACTTCATAAGGAATATTTGACATAAATAAATAGGCTAAACAAAATAAATGTACTTATACCATAACGTGACATTCTTTCATTTCACTTTACTGATGGATAGCGCAAACTTTTTGAGAAGAAACAGAGAAGAAAGCGCCAGGAGCCACTTATGATCCAATCTAACCCTGATGCCAAACTTAAACCCCGTAGATCCCGAAAGCCTGAAGACCAGGCGGTACTGGTGGAGTCTTGTACTGTTTCCAGCATCTACATGGGTATGACATGCAGATCATATACTGACATACTGTATATAACTGAATATAAATGAAATTAGTATTAAACAAAAACAATTGCTTTCAATGTTATTTGATAAAGCTATGCAATAAGCTACGGTGATGTACAAAGATGCTTACCATAGTAATAACAATTAAAATACGACATGGGTATATATCTCATTAACAATGATGGATAGTGAGATATCTTCCCCATTTAAAATAATGGGTAATATAATTAAATCTCGTATATAGCAAAAATTGAAGTCCTTAGTATTTTGGTGAATACAAATTACATACAGTATATTATTTAAAATCAGAAAAATGTAGAGAGACTGGTGTACATAATCTGATATTCCCTTCAAGAATAGGGAAACTGCTTACCTAAATAGGTGGCTGGGTCACACATTTCTAAACCAGAGGAAATAACACTCATATGTAATAAATCCCTAAATGTTCTAACATTGCTTTCTCTGTCCAATGATGTTGAAGAAAAAGAATAATACATCTGGGGGAATTTATAACTCTAGAAGTCATCAGCTCTCTCTGGTATACCGGTCTGATCAATAAGGTGCTGTCAAAGATCCTTATCCATACCTCCCAACTTTTTGAGATGAGAATAAGGGACACCTAACAGCAAAAGTATGCAGGCATAGGACACACCCCTTGCCACACCCCCTTAAAGAATTGTACAAAAAAAAAAGATTGGTTAAACCCACAAGTGCTTTTTTACCACTACGATTCCTTTATATTGGCCTTTGGAATTAACAAATGCAGCAATTTAGAAATCAGATGAAAGGTTTAGCGCTAGAAAACACTTTTTTTGATAGATAAAAAGTGCATTTTATATACAATTATATAGATCAGACCAAAATAAGGGAGAAATGAGGAGGAATGAATGAGAGGGACATTGCTCCAAATCAGGGACAGTCCCTCAGAATCAGGGACAGGTGGGACTGGGAGCTATGTTATATCAGGAAGAATTCTGTTCTAACCAAAGAGAACATCGCACCGCTACTGATAGCTAAAAGATTTAAACGCAATGAAGCACCACCTCTTTAGTGTATAAGAGGCAGGGCTTTTTTTCAGCTGGAAATTGGTTCTATTGCCTTTGGCTCAGGCCTGCTCCTCCCTGGTCACCACTATCACTTGTAAACACAGAAGTCCGGCTTCTTTGTTTACAAGTGACAGTTTGTCTCCCAATGGCTCCCACAGATCTTATCTCCTGAACTGCTCCCACTGAGTACAGGATGGGGACAAAGTAGATGCAGGAGCCTTGGGTGCAGTGCGGATGATGACACCCCCACCCCTCTACGCAACAGTGAACTATGCATTTTTTGTAAACCCCCCCCCCCCCGGATTATGCACTCCTGGTGTTTAATACCCCTTTAAGACCCTCCCACTGTTAGGGAAGTTTGACCACAACCACTATTTGATGCAGTTTGGAGGGTGGTTTGGGGGGATTGAGATTGAGTCCATGCACCTTTTTTATCAGCAAAAAGCCCTGATGAAAGGTATATGTCCCCAAGCAAATAGCTTTATTGCTGGGGTCCTCCATCTTCCTGATATGGCAAACCTATTAGCACAACATGTGTGAAGGTTTTATCTGTGTAGAAAATAGAACAATTGTTGGTTGCAAAAACACTTACCAATGTGTCTCTTTATGTGATAAGGATCGCTTCTATTATAGGAAGCATTCGTTCCCTCACTCCTAGCTCGCTCCCCTCCCTTTCCTGACCTGCTGGGCTGCATGCTCAGATAAGGGTCTGGTATGGATTTTGGGGGGACCCCAAGCCATTTTTAAAAAGAAATTTGGCGTTGGGTACCCCATCCAAATCCATGCAGAAACATCCAAAAGCAACATGCATAGATGTGAATCGAGCCATCAACACATTTTGGATGTATTGAAGTCTATGAAACCAACAACACAACCAGCATGTGAATGATACCCATAAGAATTCATGCTAAATGGACAGCAGTGAGTTTCTGCAAAACTGAAAACCCACAAAAAATGCATAGGTGTGAACCAGGCTTAAAAGATCACTAAAGGAAATTTTTTTTTTTAGCTAAATAGCTTCCTTAACCTTACTGCAGTATGGGTTTCATGTCCTCATTGTTCGTTTTTGCTTTGATGTTGCTGTAATCCTGCTCTGTTCTCCACACTTCCTGCTTGTCTGTTTCCTTATAACCACAGTACTGGGAGATTTCTCACTGTGGTCTAAGCTGTCATTACTGTGTGTCTAAAACTTCCCAGAACCAATCAGATTCATTTTAAAAACAAAACACTGCCCTGGATTTGTTTGTTTTTGTTCTGTGTGTCTCTTTCTACTTCACAGAAACATTAAACTAGTTTAAAAGTGAAACTAAACTGCAGGCACATTATATGATTGATTTTTATCTATTTTTAATCATTTTGAAAAGGAATCAGTTAACTTTTATGTCTCTATACCCTGTAAACAGTCATTTCAGGAAAAACATGTTTTTCCTTTAGTGACCCTTTAACCACTTCCCGACCGCCCACCGCAGGTATACGTCGGCACTTTGAAGATGGATATCTCGGTAACGGCAGCAGCTGCTGCCACAACCGAGATATCCATCTCTTCTGTGGGCGGTCGGGTAAACGATAATGGCGGTCTCCGCGGCGGAATCGCCGCGAGATCGCCGTTATCGGTGGCGGGCGAGCGTCCCCCCCCCCCTCCCGCTGCGCTCCCGCGCCCTCCGCCGCTTACCGGAGCCGTCGGTAGCGGCGGAGGCGATCGGGTGCGCTCGTCTGTTCAGCGGGGATGCGAGTGAGGGAAAAAATTTCCCTCGTCCATCCCCGTAGCTCTGCTGGGCGGAAGTGACGTCAAACGTCAGTTCCAAACAGCGTCTTAAAGAGACATTTTTTTTTAAATGTCATTTGAAAAATTACATTTTACATTTTTGATATTTTTTTTGCATTTTAGCCTAAATATGAGATCTGAGGTCTTTTTGACCCCAGATCTCATATTTAAGAGGACCTGTCATGCTTTTTTCTATTACAAGGGATGTTTACATTCCTTGTAATAGGAATAAAAGTGATAATTGTTTTTTTTTTTTTATTTTAGTGTTAAAAATTGGTAAAATAAATACAAATAAATACGAAAACAAAACAAAAAAAAAAATTTTTAAATCGCCCCTTCACGACGAGCTCGCGCGCAGAAGCGAACGCATACGCGAGTAGCGCCCGCATATGAAAACGGTGTTCAAACCACACAAGTGAGGTATCACCGCGATCGTTAGAGCGAGAGCAATAATTCTAGCCCTAGACCTCCTCTGTATCTCAAAAAATGCAACCTGTAGAATTTTTTAAACATCGCCTATCGAGATTTTTAAGGGTAAAAGTTTGACGCCATGCCACGAGCGGGCGCAATTTTTAAGCGTGACATGTTGGGTATCATTTTACTCGGCGTAACATTATCTTTCACAATATGTAAAAAAATTGGGCCAAATTTATTGCAATCTTATTTTTTAATTTAAAAAAGTGAATTTTTTCCATAAAAAGTGCGCTTGTAAGACCACTGCGCAAATACGGTGTAACAAAAAGTATTGCAATGACTGCCATTTTATTCTCTAGAGTGTTAGAAAAAAATATATATAATGTTTGGGGGTTTTAAGTAATTTTATAGCAAAAAAATATGTTTTAATCTCGTAAACACCGAATCTCAAAAACAGGCCCGGGGCTAAAGTGGTTAAAGAGAAGCTTTATTCATGAATTTTATTGTCTCACAAAATAGTAAACTTGATTTTATTTCTATATCTGCCTGTGATGTGAAATTTTCTATGCCAGCTTCATTCTTTCCTGAAAGTTTTAAGACAATTAATATTTGTTTCACTACAAACATTGAAAATGAAGGCCGTTATGGTGAGAGAACTCTCTAATCCTAAAAATGCTAATTTCTCAGGTGTATCAAATCCTGCCATATCAGAAGGAATTCCTGCAAGCCCCCACCTCAGTTCTGCTATCTGCTCAGACAGCTTCTCGCGGACCACCAAGACTGATGTTGAACTAGAAAAGAGGGAAGCAGGCCTCCGTGGAGGTAAATTATCGCACATATCTATATTTTTGCTCCTCTTTTTCTTTCTCTACTTATGTGAGTTCCAGGGTCAACCTTTGATTTGTTCCTGCATTAGGTTCTTGGGCCTGATGGTAGTCTTCTTCGAGGCAGTACAATACACCCAGATTCACTTCAGACCACTGTAACATTCTGCCAACACAGGACAGCCTGAACTACCTCATGCAGCTGACCCTCAAGTCCAGACCCATTCTGGTGTGGTGGATTTCCAGCCTGGTAATGGAGTTAAGCCCCTTTCACACTGGGGCGAAAATAGCGTCATCGGTAAAGCGCCAATATTTTTAGTGCTTTATCGACAATTTCGCAGCGCTATTCGTCTGCTAGCATGGGGGTTTTACCCCCGCTAGCGACCGAGAAAGGGTTAAAACCGCCCGCAATGCACCTCTGCAGAGCCGCGGTGTCCCATTGATTTCAATAGGCAGGAGCAGTGACAAAGCGGTATACATACCGCTCCTTCACCACACCAAAGATTATGGCTAGCGGGACTTTTTGTAACGTCCAACTAGAGCACCGCTCCAGTGTGAAAGCCCTCGGACTTTCACACTGGAGAGACAGCAGGGGCTGTTTAGGGTCGGTTTGCAGGCGCTATTTTTAGCGCAATAGTGCCTCAAACCGCTCCAGTGTGAAAGGGGTCTTAGGGGCTTTTCCCTAAAGACATAAAAAGCTTTCTCAATGCCAGAATATGGCTGCCCAACTGCAGAGGAAAGTGAGATGTCAGTCTCCCATCCCTATGTATTCCACTCGCTAGTGCTTGCCTTGCCTCAGACAAGGGCTCGGGATGGAAACAGGTGTATCAGAGCAAAGCCATCACCTTACTAGCTATAAAGTCAAGAGGCACCCTGTCAGACATCACAGGTAGTGTTACAGGGCACCTAGGGGGATGGAACAATGTACTACATGTACTTTTTCCCATGGCAATTGAAAAATGTAAAAAAAAATATATATATAAAAAAATGTAGTATTACTTCTTTAAAGACAAAAGATTCCATGCCATGTACTCCAAAAAAGAAGTTTTAAGCTGGACATACACCATACGATTTTTTTTTTTAGGTGTTTAGGAAAGTTGCACAAGAAAATTGTATAATTTATGGCCAGCCTTACTGGTAAGTCTAAAATCCTGTGCTTGTCAAGTATAAAAATGACACTGCCTGCAGTTTACTTATGCATGGTGTTTCAGACAACATGGTGTTTCCCTTTAAACTACATTTATTTACAGACATATTCTTGAAAACCAGAAGACAGTTAGTAAATGTGTAATATGTGGATGGCACAATGTTTGAGAATTTTAACACTTCTTTTGTGAAGACATTGCTGCTGACATAAAACTTGTTAAATTAGGAAACACGATAAAGAGGCCAGAAGAGGCTTGTAAATACAGTGGGTATAGAAAAGAATCGCCCCCCCCCCCTTTTAAAATATCTATATTTAGTTTCTTTGCAGCCTGAAATGAGGACAGACACCGTTTTTGTTTTATCCAGCTATATTTACTCAGTGCAGCTTATAACATCCAAGTAATAGATATAACAACAACATGTCAGAATTTTTGTGTTTTAAACCAATTGCTGAGTTGGAAAAAGGATCACCCCTTGTGTCAGTATTTTGTTGAACTGCCTTTTGCTTTAATTACAGCCTTTAGTCTGTTGGGATATGTCTTTACTAACTTTGCACATCTAGGGGCAGATTCACAAAACAATTACGCCTGTCTAACTGGGGTTAGACAGGAGTAATTTCAAATTTCGCGCGGCGTATCACTAGTTTGAATCCTCAAACCATGATACAGCGGCTTCGGGCTTCGATCCGAGAGGCTTACGTCTTCGTAAGCCTTCGGATCTACGCTGCCATCTATTTGCGGCCGCTGGGAGGAGTTCGCGTCGTTTTGGTGCGTCGGGATATGCAAATGTGTTTTTACGGGGATTCACAAACATACGAGCGGGCGTCGCAATCGTTTTCGTCTATTTTTTACTACGTAATGTTAGAGCAGCTTTTTGCTGCTCTAACTTTACGTAGCCCATGTTAAGTATGGCCGTCGTTCCCGCTTCGAATTTATTTAAATTTTTATTTTGTTAACGTAACTCGTCGGGACGTGGAACGGCCGTAAAGTACGCTACATAAACAACGAATGACGTCACGACGTGATTTCGCGCAATGCACGGCGGGAAATTTGCGAACGGAGCATGCGCAGATCGATCGCCGCGGGAACGCGCCTAATTTAAATGTTTCACGCCCCCTACTCGCGCAAATGGATTGCGACGGGAGAAATACACTACGCCGCCGTCGTTTACCGGAGAAAATCTACCTGAATTCCACGTAGAGCAAGGTAAAAAACGGCGGCGTAGTGTATTTCTGATACGCTACGCTACGCAAAATGTCTGTGAATCTGCCCCCTAGACTTTACAATATTTGCCTACTCTTCTTTGCAGACTGCTCAAGCTCAGTGAAATTTGATGGTGACCATTAGTGGACTGCAGTCTTCAAGTCATTCCATTGATTTTCAATGTGGTTTAAGCCTGGGCTCGAACTAGGCTTTTACTCCTTCAACCACTGTGTGGTGATTTTTGCTGTGTGCTTTTGGGTCATTGTCATGCTGGAAGCATGGCTATATTTAACCACTTGCTTACTGGGCACATAAACCCCCTTCGTGCCCAGGTGAAATTTCAGCTTCGGGCACTGCGTCGCTTTAACTGACAATTGCGCGGTCGCGCGACGTGGCACCAAAACAAAATTGGCGTCCTTTTTTTCCCCACAAATAGAGCTTTCTTTTGGTGGTATTTGATCGCCCGTGCATTTTTTATTTTTTGCGTTATAAACAAAAAAAGAGCGACAATTTAAAAATATATATATATTTTTTACTTGTTGCTATAATAAATATCCCTTTTTTTTTTTTTTTTATATTTTTTTTTCTCAGTTAAGGCCGATACGTATTTTTCTACGTATTTTTGTAAAAAAAAAAAAAACACAATAAGTGACTGCTTTGCGCAAAAGTTATAGCACCTACAAAATAGGGGACAGAATTATGATTTTTTTTTAAATATTTTTTTTTTACTAGTAATGGCGTCGATCTGCGATTTTTATTGGGACTGCGATATTGCGGCGGACACATCGGACACTTTTGACACATTTTTGGCGCCATTCATATTTATACAGCGACCAGTGCTATAAATATGCACTAATTACTGTATAAATGTGACTGGCATTGAAGGGGTTAACACTAGGGGGTGAGGAAGGGGTTAAATGTATTGCCTGGGTGTGTTCTAACTGTGTGGGGGGAGGGGGTGACTGGGGGAGGTGATCGATGCTGTCTCCCTATGTACAAGGGAAACAGCATCTGTCACCTCTCCCGGACAGGATGTGGAGCTCTGTGTTTATACACAGAGCTCCACGTCCCTGCTCTGTCACCGACGATCGCGTGTACCTGACAGACATCACGGCCGCCGGGTACACGCATCGAATCCTCGGTGATGCGTCGGGACTGTTTTTCCCCGCCAAGCGCCACCCTGTGGCGCGCGGGGGGAATTACAAATAAATCACGTCCAAAGACGTGACCCCGGCGCCTCAGGTCCGTGCTGTTGACGTATTTTATCAACAGCGCGGACCCGAAGTGGTTAAGGCAGGGCAAAAGGGGCAGCTGCCATGGCCCCATCATTGTTGTGGGGCCCAAATCAGCTGTCTAATACTTTTCAAATATCCCGGTTTAAATTCCCTTGTTCCTTGAAGTTTTAGTCCTGTGCTGTGCCCTGATATCTCAGTGGGAAGTTCTGCTACTAATGCTGCCTAGCTTTGCCCTATTGCTGTGTACAGATGACTCAACTGCAGACCCTGTGTTTACATGTAAATAACGGACATTGATATGTAAATTGATAAGTAGACCAGCGGTATTGATATGTAAATAGAGGTGACATTCATATGTATATCATGCCCCCCTGAGGTCATATTCACCATCACCTCTGCTAAACTCTGCCCACTGGGGAGGTAAAGGGGCATGCTTGAAAGTACTGCCTGCAACAGTGGCCATTAAGCCTACCATAATGTTCTGCAAATGTGATAAAATTGAGGGGTAGGCAGAGAAGAATGTATAGTTTGGGGTGCACAGGTGAGCAAGGAGGGGATTTAGAGAGGTAAGGAATGTGGATGCAAAGTTGAGCAGAGGAGGCAGGTAGAGGTAAAGGGGAGAAGGTTGGAGTGGAGAGGATGGGGGAGGTTTGGGGTGCAGAGGTTAGCAGGGGTTTTAGGATGCAGAGTTGCTCACAGAAGGTTTTGTACCTGATGCATAGAATGCACGAGGGTACAAAACCTTCTGCCTTTAGAACCACTTTAAGTGAAGAGCTTACAAAATTCTGCAGGTCTCATGACATCACGTATCCCCCTTTTTTTTAATACTGTACTTTGTTCTTTTTTAAAGAATTCTTCTTGAACTGCATTGGGGTGCATTTTTACTGTAAACAGTTATTTCAGACAGTCAAGTCCTTCATAGTGAAATTCCGTACTCCCTCAGCTGACAGGTTACAAGTAGGAAGCAAGGGCTCATCCCCACCCTCAACTGTCAACACATCTAGGAAAAAAACAGCTGTCCAATGTCCAACACTACTAAAAATGTTATTAGTCCAAGACAACTGCAAGAAGCCCCACTTAGGACTACACTGACGCATTTCACTCACACTGGGTTTAATCCTATTTTTGTATGATCAAGTCCAGTGTGGGTGTAACATGTGAGATTGGGAGGAGATACCAGGCAGGGCTTCTTGCAGTTGTCTTAGTATAAATAAAGTTTCCAAGGACTTTACAGGGTGCTGCCAACTGTTTTTTTTTCTGGATTTCAGACATGTTGCTAGGCAAGTCTGCCATTTTTGTGTAATATCAGACTCCCAATTGTAAATCTATACTATGGGCCAGATTCTCATACAAATTCGCCGGCGTAGCGCAACGCATTTACACTACGCCGCCGCATCGTACTAGAGCAAGTGCCGTATTCTCTAAGCATTTGCTCCGTAGTTTGCGTTGGCGTAGCGAAAATGGCCCAGCGTAAGCCCGCGTAATTCAAAGGGGACGGCTTCTATTTAAATAAAGCGCGCCCCCGCGTCGAACGAACTGCGCATGCGCCGGCCAGGGAAAAAGCCCAGTGCGCATGCTCCAGCTCACGTCGGAAAGCGCAGTTGAAACCGACGTCAAAACGACGTGATCGTCACTATGCAATGCCCTATTCGCGAACGAGTTAGTAAAACGACGTAAGCGACGGAAAAAGCGGACGCTGACCCGACGCCATACTTAACATGGCATCCGACGGTACTTCGTAAGGTTACTCCTCATAGAAGCAGGGGTAACCTTACGCGAACGGAAACGACGTACGCGACGACTGTCCCCCGTAAAAGCGATCGGGAATCAGCGTAGTAGCCTAATTTGCATAGGCAAATGAGAAAACAACGTAAAGGCCACATAGTGGCCGGAGTTGTCATTACAACTACGATCCGCAAGTGTAATGGTATTACACGTGTCGGATCTTCAGGCGTATCTATGCCAAAGTGATGCTAAGAATCACTCGCATAGATACGAGCCAAAAAAAAACGGCGATACGACGGGGTATCTGAGATACTCCGTCGTAGCGCCTCTGAGAATCTGGCCCTTTGAGTTTTTTATCTTGTGATCTGTGGGCATACAGTTTTTGTGTCACATAATTGATGCTTATGATTAAAGAGCTTATATGTGACAATTGTGTCTATTCTATCTTCATTTAGTTGATGTTTCAGATGAAGACATAGAGGAGACCATTCTTGAAGACACCTTGCCTCTTACCATCAAGAAAGAACCAACCGCAGCCAGAGTAAAGCAGAAGAACAAGACAAGAGCAGGTGTGTGATCTCCAGTAACTCTATAACCTCTATGATAATATTTAACCTACCGGTAATACAAGATGTAGGATGTACATTAACAAGTGCTTTTATTAATGTTTAGCAGAACTATTGCCAATAAAAAATGTTTGCTTTCCAAAATTTTGGACCACGTTTTAATACTGCCCTTGCACAGCTGTTAGGTAAATCATTAAAGCAGAACTCAATCCAAATAGTTGAATTCACAGCTAAAATACACATACTGCTGATGGATGGATTATTTCCACCAACGGCACAGTTCCTTTTGTAACACAACACTATATCACACTACATTGTAACATCAACATATAGGAAAGCTATGGTGAAATATAATCCTTGAAGTTTCTCTAAAGGGCGAGGGCACCCAAAAATGTGATTTCTATTATAGGTAGAGTCTGGTGAGCTGAATCACTTCCACTGGGTATTTATTGATCGGTGTCGGGACCTGGGTGTCGGGACCCCCTTGGGGGTCAAATGAGGATTTGCCAGGGGTCACCAAAACCTGGGCTGTTCCTGAAGCCTGCGGCCACCCACTCAACCACTACACAGCCACCCATTCAGTTTACGGCATTGCTGAGAGGCAGGGACTAGAGGTCAGCTGACTGGTGAGGAATGTGAAGTGGGAGGGGTTGAAGGAGACCCTATCTGCTGATTTCAGCATAGGTGTCACTGCTACAAGACACCACAAAGTCAGAGACACAGTGAGTAACACTACCTGTGATTTATAGTTGCCTTAAAAAGTCCCCACTACAGTTCTCAAATCAGCAGATGACCTTCATCAAGAGCACCCAAGTTGGCCGATCCCAACTCCCCACCAGCACTGCCACTGATCCCATACTGCCCACCAGGGAGTAAGAGAAGGAATAAAAATTGAGAATACACGAAAGGGAGATGAAAAGAGGGGGAACAAAAAAAAAAAGGGAGAGAAAGAATAGGAGAAAGAACAAGACGGACGGCTAGAGAGGGATGGTGAAAACAAACAAGAAATGAGGATAGAGAGATAAAAGGGAAAGAAAGGAGAACAAAGAGAAAGAGTGGTACATCCTAAAATGTACTATAAGGGGTTTTAATACTGTACGAGTGGAAGGGACTCAGGGAGCACTAAATGTCCGTGGGTGAGGGGCGCAAATTACTTGTGCCGACAACCCACGATAGGAAAATAATTTTACCGTTAGGGGTCCCCACAACTTGGGAAATTTTATCAAGGGGTCACGGCACTAGAAAGGGAAATTTTATCAAGGGGTCACGGTACTAGAAAGGTTGAGAACCACTGGGTTAGAGTGTTTAAATTAAATATAAAGACAATCTGACGGACCTTAGATAGAGAACCTGTTCTCCATCTTTCCGGTTTCAAGAAAGGAGTGTTCCCTTGAAATGTTATTACAGATGCAGAGAATTCTCTAAAATCATCAGTCCAGGCTTTGAGTAGTTGGGTCTTGCTACTGGTCATGTGTAGGGAAGCGGCGTGCTGACGTCACTGCGTTACACGGAGTCCCGGAGCAAACGAGCTGTGTTAGCCGGACGGCTACAGAACTTTTTACATGCGATTTTATATCTACTCAAATAGGATTCCAGAGATTTTGGGTGAAGACATTTTTGCCAGACGGACCTCTAGGCTGGGTTTATAGCCACATGCTTACAGAAGATCTCTAATTGGGATCTTCCCATCTGGTAAGAGATTGCTAATAAGGTGGAGGATCCTCTTTCCTATCCGGTCATCTTTTCGTGGTGTTTTTGATGCCATTATTTCGTATAGAGGAGCAGCACATCTTCCGATAGAAGATCACTCTTTGAACTACTTTTTGTTAATAGGACATTTCTTTTTGTCATAGAGACTCATTTGTATGTTGGAGGACCATCTTTCACACAGATTGTGCTATTTATTCACTTTGTAGATCTTCTCTATTATTATATTCATTATTGATTGTCCACTAAGTGGTCGATATTCATGATATTTGTGCAGCTTGTTTCTTTCGTTTTCATGTGTAGGGAAGCACTTGCTTCTATCAATTTGCTCCTTCACACTAAGGTTGTTGTTTTTTTTGTTTTGGATTTTGTATTTGAGGAAGTTCTATTTTCCCAATGTATTTACTGTCCCTAATTTGGCCATCATAGAATTTTAGGGTTTTCAGTGGAGCTTTGGCTGGAGACGTAACTATAACCTTCAGGGCCCTAGTGAAAGAAACCATGAAGGGTCCCCCTGAACCTGTTCCGTGGCCCTTTCCATTGGTCACAGGGCACTTGCCACTGGTCCTGGGGCCCTTCACACAGGGCCCTTTATTACAGCCCCGCAGTGGGACCCTGTCACATGTTCTGCAGCAGGCCCTCTTCCTACATAGTTGCCAACCTTTCCAAAACATTTTCAGGGGCAAATTTTGGTATGGGGCCCTTCACACTGATCACAGGGCCCTTTATTACAGTCCCACAGTGGGACACCTTCACATGTTCTGCAGCGGACCCTCTTCCTGCATAGTTACCAACCTTTCCAAAACATTTTTTGGGGCAACTTTTTTTGGTATGTGTTGAGCCAGCCATTGTTGGAGGAGAATGTATCTTAATTAGGGGTGGGGCATTTAAAATGGGTGTAGTTCTACCAGAGCCACCTAATGCCATACCCCTTTGCAACACCCCCAGGAATACCTCTGTACCCCTCAGGATGCCTCCATACTCCCTGCACATCTCTGTACTTACCAAATAACCTGTGTACCCCTAGCACACCTCCATACCCCCCCCCAGCACACTATTATACCACCTTATATATAACACCTGTGCACCTCCAACCCCACCCATTACACTTCATTTGGACACCTGCAGCTGCAGGTATCACCCCAAGAGGGCTGACGGTCAACTCTCTTATAATGGTATCTTGCTTCCACGACTTGCTTGGGCACTCCCAGTGCTAGGGCGCAAAGGCGAGCGCGGATGTCGGTCCTGCACACACGCAAACAGCAGCAATCGTCCCACACATGTGAGGCATCACCACGAATGTCAGATCATGGGCAATAATTCTAGCACTAGACATCTTCTGTTAATCTAAAGTGCTAACCTGTAAAAGGCTTTTAACTCGTCGCCTATGGATAGTAACATTTACGTACCGGTAGCTTGTCTCTGTTGCACGGGCATGAACAATTTTAAAGCGTGACATGTTTGGTATCTATTTACTCAGCCTTCCATCACCTTCCATCACCTTCCATATTTTATAAAAAAATTGGGTTATCAATTTTTTTTGCATTAAAATTTAAAAAAATGTGCGACATAAAAAAATTGCAAAATCCACCAAATTATTTTCTAGGTCCTCTTCTTTAAAAAAATACATGTACCTCATGCTTTCATCCTCCTCTTACTCCCCTAGCCAAGCCTCTCTCAAAAGAACAACATACATATACAACTTAAGCCCATTCCATATCATTCACCATAACCTCAACATATTACGAATATACCCCAACGGTGGACCTAACTTACACCACAACCGATTCCTCTATGTCTACTTACCTCTTAGAAATCGATGACCAAGACCTCTGTATCCATAAGCAAATAAAGCTTAGAATTAAAATTTTGTTTGAGCTACCTGCTGCTCATAGCTGTTGTCCGCATTGACCCATAGAATGATTTAGAAATGGACCAATGTTCTCAAGGTTTATGCATTGCTACATAATTCTCACTTGTAATGCAAATATGTTTTACCAATTGTTAACCATGCAACTACTGACCTAAGTCTCTGTGTTATTTTTTCTCTTACATAAAAATCTTTATGGAAACACACACATTTTATATATATATATATATATATATATATATATATATATATATATATATACACACATACCAGGGGTCGACAATATCTGGGCGCCAGGTCGCAATTGCGACAAGAAATTGTGACCTGGCGCCCGCTGGTAATTGAGGCCGCAGATTTGTTGCCTCAATTACCGGCCGCCGCAATCGCGCGGTGGGGGAGGTGCGGGGTGCACGGAGCCACAGGATCCTGTGTCTCGGTGCGCCCCCCCACTGCGTGATCGCGGCGTGCCCGTGACGGCTGGTAATTGAGGCCACGGCTTTGCGGCCTTGTGAAGTCCCAAGCTCTTGCTTCTGTGAGCTGGCGCCATCTGGTGGTGGCTGTTGGCATTACAAGTTAAAACAGCAATTCTAATATGTAATTTTTCACTATTTTCACTGCCGTCTCCTTCCCTCTAATTAGAACCCCCAAACATTATATATATTTTTTATTCTAACATCCTAGAGAATAAAATGGCGATCATTGCAATACTTTCTGTCATGCCGTATTTGCGCAGCGGTCTTACAAGCGCACTTTTTTGGGAAAAAAATACACTTTTTTTAATAAAAAAAATAAGACAAAAGTTATCCCAATTTTCTTTAATATTGTGAAAGATAATGTTACGCCGAGTAAATTGATACCCAACATGTCACGCTCTTGGAAACTGTTACCCTTTAAAATCTCCATAGGCAACGTTTACATTTTTTTACAGGTTGCATGTTTTGAGTTACAGAGGAGGTGTCTAGGGCTAGAATTATTGCTCTCGCTCTAACAATTGCGGCGATACCTCACGTGTGGTTTGAATACCGTTTACATATGCGGGCGCTACTCACGTATGTGTTCGCTTCTTCGCTCGAGCTCGTCGGGATGGGGTGCGTTCTCTGGCTCCTAACTTTTTTAGCTGGCTCCTAGATTCCAAGCAAATTTGTCAAACGCTGATTTATACATAGCCCATTAAAACAGGTTGTAGAAGGCTGCTTACAGCCAGGGCCCATTAGAGGATCAGCAGTAGGTAAAATGTAATAGCACCAGGGGTCAAGTCCTGGGGGAAAAAAGTGTGGGAACTTCCACCCAACATCCACTCCCCCACCAAAAAAAAATTATACGCTCATATGCATAATTACTAAACCGCATGTTTGTTTTTTCGATCCACTGTACCTTAGTAATCCTTTATGTTATTGGCTGCTTCCTGTATATGGATTCATCGGGTAGTGTGCGGGTATTCCGTCACTTCCTCGATGCCGCAATGTCTCCACCCGAAGAATCCATATACAGGAAGCGGCCAGTAACATAAAGTATTACTAAGGTTCGCCTGCCCCTGGCAGTGACTCGATCTGGGCATCGCCGCTTAGTGAAGGATTGGCTCGGCTGCTCTAGTCCTTCAAAGGGAACTGTGTTCCTGCTGTGAAAAAGTGCAGGAACTCAGTTCCTACGCGTTCCCGCAGGACTTGAGCCCTGAATAGCATGTTTTAAACAATACAAAGGTGCCAGTATTTGATGTTAAAATCACTAACCAGTGATTTATTAGAGGTATGTGAGAGATCACAGACTAGTGTTTACCTAAATTAAAGAACTGCCATTATCTATTTGGTAACAGGTTCAAACTGCACAACGTTGAGCATGTTACATATAGTGATGAGCGGAATACGCCATATTCGATTTCACGATATTTCGCGAATATTTCGAAGAATATTCGCGAATATTCGTTAATATCGAATATTCGTGATATTTTATAAAAAAATAAAAAATGCGAAATTTCGCATTACCGAAATTTCGCATTGGCGAAATTTCGCAATTTTTTTGTTATTTAAAATATCACGAATGCGAAATTAATTGCGAAATTGATTGCAAAATTTGAAAAATACGAATATTCAAAATAGCGAATATTCGCCGCAATATTCGAGTTATTCGCGAATACTCGAATATGCAATATTCGTAGCGAATATTCGCAATGCGAATATTCGTGAGCAACACTAGTTACATATACCAGACACTGCATTGGCCTTTTAAAAATACTAATAGCTAAAACATTGGAGTATAAAATACACCCTGTTTTCATTGTCTTGCTAAATAGCAAAATCTGATGTGAAGGAATCAAAGGCCAAAACGTCATCACCCAAAGTGAAGAACCGGAGATCATCCATACAGGAGACTCAAGACACAGAGAAAGAAAACACACTTCAGATGAAAGGTTGGGATATCAGATTGTCTGTAGAAACTTCATTGTATTTTGTTTCCTTCCTAATGAGATTTTCTTACAGGCGCAGCACAAGATGTAATAGAAGAACTGAAGGCAGACAAGATGGTTGTAGTTGACAACTCCAGTGATGAGGAAAATTCAGTGTCTGTAGGGGACAGACAAGTCCCCCCAGCACCAGTCAAACAGAGGCATAAAAAAAAGCCGCAAAAAACAGGCAAGTCAATTAAAAATGGGCAAATCAAAGAATGCGACAATTCAAATTTTCTCATTGACTTGAGTCCACTAAGAATTAAAAAACTCAAACATTATCCTCAAGCTATAGATAATGTTGTTCTGGCTACTTCCCTAACAAGCTTTCAAGTCCTGTAAATCTTAAAGGGGTAATTCCCCCAAAAACCTTTTTTTAACATTGATTGAGGCTCGTTATGTCAAGGGGAATCGGGTGGTTTTTTATTAGAAACGAAGCAGTACTTACCGTTTTACAGATGCATCGTCTCCGTCACTTCCGGGTATGATCGTCTGGTCTGGGCGTGCCTATTTGATTGACAGGCTTCCGACGGTCGCATACATCGCGTCACGAGTAGCCGAAAGAAGCCGAGCGACGGTGCGGCTCTATACTGCGCCTGCGCACCGTCGTTCGGCTACTTTCGGAAAATCGTGACGCGATGTATGCGACCTCGGAAGCCTGTCAATCAAATAGGAACGCCTATAGTCGGAGACCATACCCGGAAGCGTCGGAGACGATGCATCTCTAAAACGGTAAGTACTGCTTCATTTCTAAAAAAAAACAACCCAATTCCCCTTGACATAACGAGCCTCAATCAATGTTAAAAAAAAGGTTTTTGGGGGAACTACCCCTTTAAAGCTGAACTAAAGGCAAACAGCGGTTTTGCATGCAAAGGATTTGTATTTCTGTCCCTTCAGTTATGAGAGTAACACAGCTCTGCCACACACATTACACTGGATTGGGTTAGCGCAAGCAAAATTACGCTGTGGCTGCCGAAGCCTTGGGTGCCATTAAGCATTAATGGCATCCATGCAGTCTGATATAAAATACAGCATGTTACTTCTGAAATTTCAGACATACAGTAAAACCTTGGATTGCGAGCATAATTAGTTTCAGAAACATGCTTGTAATCCAAAGCACTTGTATATCAAAGCGAATTTCCACATAAGAAATAATTTAAACTCAAATGATTCGTTCCAAAACCATTTATTCATAAGTCCTTCAGTTTATAGTCCATATAAAAAGATCATAGCAATGTGATAGGCTGTGTAACCATAAAATGTACATCCACAATTGGAAGCCTCCCTAAAGCCCCGTACACACGACAGGGAACCTCGACGGGCGGAACACATCTTTCCGCTCGTCGAGGTTCTCTGCCGGCCGTCAGAATCTGCGACCCGCCCGTCGGGAATGGCAACCAGCCATTCATCCCGACGAGCCGTCGAGCAAATAGAGAACCTACTCTCTATTTGCTCGACGGGTTTCCCGACAGGCGGGGCGAGCAGAGAGTGTACACACGGCCGAGGTTCTCGCTGGAATGCAGCTCCCAGCGAGGTTCTCGCTGGTTTCTGGCGAGAACCTCGGCCGTGTGTACGGGGCTCAAGAGGATTAGAAGCAAAATCCAGGAGGAGCTACAGAGTATAAAAGAGAAGAGAAGCGCCTCTTATGCCCTGTACACACGATCAGAGTTTCCATCAGAATAAACTCAGACAGGTTTTTCTGACGGAATTCAAGCTATCTTGCATACACATGGACACACCAAATGACCGTCAAAAACACGGTGACATACAACACTACAACGAGCCTAGAAAAATTAAGTTCAATGCTTCCAAGCATGCATCAAATTGTTTCTGAGCACGCATGTTTTTTTCTCCACTGGAGTTCCATATAGACAAATGTTCTCTTTCTAACTCCGTTGGAATTTCCAACAGAAAAAGTCCGATGGGGCATACACACAGTTGGAATATCCGATGAAAAAATTCCGTCTGACTTTTTCCATCGGAAATTCCAATCGTGTGTACGAGGCATAAGTGTAGCAATACATTGCTAAACGTTGCATCTTCATTATATTTAACCATATTGCTACACATAGAGGCGCCTCTCTTCTCTTTAATACCCAGTTGAAACAGGACGCTACTTGTATATCAAGACATCGTTGTATATCAAGTCAAAATGTATTTAAAAATTTTGCTTGTCTTGCAAAAGGCTCTCAAACCAAGGTTTTACTGTACTGCCCATTCACAGGAATGGGAACCTAGCCTGGTTCCTCTCCGCTGCAGTTAAGTTGGGCTTGCCATACACTAGTAGAATTTTTTTCAAAACTGTTAGGCTCCATTCACATCTATGCGGCAAGTAACGCCGCATACGCGGCTTTACTTGCCGCGCTTCGATTTTTTTTTTTATTTTTTTTTTATTTTTTACAAATCTTCCCATTCATGTCTATGGGCGAACGCCAGTGTCGCCTGAAAAAAAGGGTCCGGGACTTTTTTTCAGGCGACAGGCGTTCGGCGCTTCAGAGATGTGAACCATCTCCATAGACATGAATGGGGATTCGCCCCTCCAGCGGCACGAGCGTCGCGCGACAGGCGTTTTGCCGCTCAGGTGTGAATGCAGCCTTAGTTTTCAGAATGTCACATTTTTTTTTTGATAATTACAAGGCTCAAAACGACAAGAAAATTTGAGGTAGCACATGATATGGGAATTTTCTAAAGAGAATTAGTAAACACTGATTATTGTGTTTATATAATCTGGGGATGTGAAACTATATTGATGAACCTGGATTTTTTTACTTTTTTATTTTGAATACACAATCATTTATTTATAACGTATATCTTAAATAAGTGAGTTTTGGAATTGTGATATTTGATCTTTTACATACTGTATTTTTGTGATATACTGTAGATGCAGCAGCTTTGTTAGGCTGCATTCACACCTAGGCGTAGGCGGTATGCGGCGTATTGCGGCGACATGAAATAGACAATTTGAGGGTGAGGGATTCAAAATGCAGATTTCACCAATATTTACATATGATAATAGAATTTTAGATTTTAGTACATCACTATAGAAATCATACCATGGTAGGTCCTCTTCGTGTGATCGTCTTTCAAAGAGGCATCACTATTAAAATGTATGTATTTATTAGATTGTAAGCTCTCACAAGCAGGGCCTTCCTAACCCTTTTATATAGAATTGTAACTGTACAGCCTCCCTTTATATTGTAAGGTGCTGTACAATCCTATATTAATCCTATAGTAATAAGAAGAATAGAGAATGTTTGTGTTCCTCATTTTTCTATTTCAACACAAAGCCTTATCAGTTGATTCAAATTACCCCAACTTAGCCTCAAGCATGAGAAAGGACATGATAAGGCATAGATTGGTTTCTTCAGAATAAAGAACGGTTAGACTGAAATACATTTTGCTAAAATACTTCCAATGCATTTAGTTTATCTGGTGGGGATGGTTTCTTGACAGCAAAATTGCAGGTTCATTTTAATAGTTAATATCATCAGCCCTTACAATGTCAGAAATGTAAAAAAAATGTCTTATAACAGTATAATGGCCGCTGGCACAGATAAGTAGTTTACCCGTACCCAACTTAAATGAATAATATAAAAAAGTATCTGTAGCGCCAAAAGAAAATGAAGCAACATAAAACAGTGAGTGAACAAAAGCAAATCCAAAATATTAATAATAAATTCCTCATGCACAAAATTCCAAAGTGGCAAATTTATCATTCAAGAAAGTCTTTATAATGTCAGGGCTGTGCATCCCTTCTACATCTCAATATGGCAGGCATGTCCAAAGTCCGGCCCACGTTCCGGTTTTGAGCGGCCCGCCTGTTTGTTTGGACATACTGTATATCTTTTGTGGCCCCCCGACTCCCAGCTGCCATGATGCATTCATGCCTTGGAGGAGAGGGAGGAGAGGGAGGAGGCGGGAACCGCGGGTACACACACACAGGAGAATTTCCTGTTTACGACCGACCTCTGTAATAAGAAGTCCAGTCTCCGGTGCTGCCATTGAATGACTGTTCTGTCCATTAAAGGAGGGGGGACTTTCTATTAAAGAGGCCGCCATGAAAACAGGAGCTTCTCCTGTAGATAATCTTTGGCGCTCGTGGGTGCATTCCTGGCAAAGGTGGGTGCGTTCCTGGCAATGGTGGGTGCATTCCTGGCAATGGTGAGGCTACATTCATGGCAATGGTGGATCTGCAGATGGCCACCTGTAAGGCTGCAGATGGGTACTGACCCTTATTTTGCTTCACAGTTCTTTATTTAAAATAAAATAAAATCCTGAAACTTCGCTCTTAAGAGTCGGTTCACACTGGGGCGACACGACTTCCAGCAGGACTTTCAGAGGCAACTCCAACACGACTTGAGCATGAACCACAGGGCGATCTGGGGCCATTTACAACACTACTTGAAGTCGTCTCCAGGACAGGAGACTTTCCATTGGCCAATCAAACAACAATCAGCTCTGGGGAGGGAGAGGTTTGCCTGAGAAATGTACGTTATCTTCCTGGAAAGTTGCTTCAGTTAAGACAGTTATCATACTTGGAGGCGCCTTCCATTGAAATCAATGGGTACAAATCGCCTACAAGTCTGATTTACGTAGTACAAGAACCTCTTCTGAAGTCGGAGCGACTTCAGTAGTGTGTATTAAGATGGCTCCCATTCACTTACATTGCTTTTCTGGACAGCGCGACTTGGGACGATTTGAGGCGACTTCAAGTCGGATCCCAAGTCGCCCCAGTGTGAATCGACTCTAAAGGTGCGTGTTATACACCAATAAATACAGTATATCCAAATAATACACCCAAGCTCATCTCTTTACTCACACAGTCACAATGGCAAGAGAATTCTTGTTGGGCCGTGTATTAGTGCTCGAATTAACACACTTAGACCAAATTTTTATGGTTCAAAGAATGTCAGGCAAAATGGTCGGCCCTCGCGCATGTTAACTTCATCAAATCTGGCCTTCTTTGAAAAAGGTTTGGACACCCCTGCAATATGGGCATGGCAGTGGTATTGCCACTGAATTTGGCCCTAAAATCAGTGCCCATCCCTTGTATTGTAAAGGGAAGGGGGAGACATAATTGAAACTTGTAAATACATCAAAGGGGGTAAATAAGGTTCAGGGGGGAAGTTTTTTTTAATATGAAACCGAAATCAAGAACATGGGGACATGACCTCAAACTAGCTGGAGGAAAGGTCAAAACGAATTCTAGAAATATTATTTTACTAAAAGGGTAGTTAATGCTTGGAATAAACTTCCAGCAGAGGTAGCAAGACAGTCAACAGTAAATGGCTTGGGACAAACATAGATCTATACGCAGATAATAAAAATGAAAAATAACAAATAAATACTGTTCCCTTTTCTTTTTCGTATAGTGAGATCCAAAGAAAGAAACCTCTCTTATGAAGCAGCAGATGCAGAGGGCCTGGATGATGATTTTGATGAAGATTTGGATATCCTCAGCAGTGTTGTATATTCAAGACCATTGTCTGCCTCTAGTAAGGTGAAAGAATAAACAAAAAAAATACACAATTTCTTGCATGATTTCCTAAAATAGGAATTCCTTTGCCAATTTAACAGTGTTATCAAATGTATCATTAAAGTTCATGCCATGCCCTCACCCCATCCCCTCAAGAGCAATATTTTAGTTATTGGTGGAGCCTAGGAAGTTGAGTCAGCTTGTGGCCTTTTGGATACTCCAGATCTCTCTGCCACAATTCACAACTTTGTTCCTGTCCACCTAGGGGGATTGGGGAGTTCCAGGTCCTCTATATGTGATTACATATCTTTAACCACTTCCCACCCGCAATATACTGTGGACGGTGTAGGCAAAGCGTCTTCTCAACGCTGCCTCCTACCAGGTTTAGGGCGCACACATGTGCACCCCACGGCCAGCTCTTGCTATGATTGTACACAGCGGGAGCCTGTCAGCAAGCCCTTGCCAATCATTCACAGCTGGGACCTGCTGATCGGCTGTGTAGAATCACAGCCTAGAGTTCTGTGTTGAAAACACAAAGCTTTGTACATAGGCGACGATCTCTGTTTCTCATCTCGAAAAGCAGGGATGAGAAACTGAGATCTATTATTAAAAGCAGCACACTTTACACACATTACACATAGTTAGGCACGCATTTAATCTCTTAATTGTACTAGCTGTTAACCCCTTCCCTGCCAGTGTCAGTAGTACAGGGACAGGGTATAATATTATCACTCATCACTGCATTAGTGTCGCTGGTGATGTCAGTGGCAGTTCCCTCCAGCATCAATTAGTGTCAGATTTCCTGCGGCACTATCACAGTCCTATTCTAATGCCACGTACACATGACTGCTTTTCATGACATGAAAAATTAAAATTTTTTAAATGGTCATTAAAAACGATCGTTTGTAGGCTGCAAGAGCATTTTTCTTGACGTGAAAAATGGGCATTAAAAATTTAGAACATGCTCTAATTTTTCACATCGTTTTTCACGTGCATACTCAGAAACAAGTTATGAGACGGGAGCACTCGTTCTGGTAAAACTAGCGTTTGTAATGGAGATAGCACATTTGTCACGCTGTAACAGACTGAAAAGCACGAAGACTGAAAAGCGCAAATCGTCTCTCACTAAACTTTTACTAACACGAAATCAGCAAAAGTCAACCTTGACTGCCAACTTTTACCCTAAAACTTAACCCTTAAAGGGGTTGTAAAGGTTGTTTTCTAAATAGGTTCCTTTAAGCTAGTGCATTGTTGGTTCACTTACCTTTTTCTTTCGATTTCCCTTCTGAATGTTTTTTTTCTTTGTCTGAATTTCTCACTTCCTGTTCCTCAGCTTGCCCCCATCATCCGAGTTGTTCTGGCTGGGAGTTAGTCACCGTGCTCGCCCCCTCCCTTGGGACTACACGGGAGATGCTGTGAACACAGCATGTAGGATGTAGTCCCAAGGAAGGGGGTGAGCATGCTGACTAACCCCCGGCCAAAACGGCATTGTACAGTGCTGCCAATCTAACACTGGGATATTGCTGACAGGAAAACAGAGCAGAGAAATAGGGGTTGATAACCTCATCAATGTGGTGATCATTCTTTTATAGCAGGCTGGTATTAGGATTGTGCCCAAGCTGTATTTAGAAAAGTGTGGTCACTGCCCATGCTACACTGTCTGACAGAGGTGTATGGATCACAAGACCGGCTGAACACAATTGTAAAAATGGATCACTTTTCCATTTGTAGACATACACAGGCACATCTTTGACCATATTTGTTATTATAAATGAAACCGGAAACTGAAGTAACATTGCTTTTTGCTTCATTTACTTAGCTGTAGGAAATACCAGTTTGTCAAAAAAGCAAACAGAGGAAAGCAACTATCATATTCTTTGAACAATATTGACTATTCATTTTAATTTGATGACAGTACTTCTTTACAATATCACTGTATAATTAAACAGGAAGAAGATTCTGAAATAGTGCCACCTCTAGAAACAGATGACCTTGAGGGCTTTGCATTCCGTCCAGCTCCACACAACATAACTCTCCAGTGCCGTATCACCAGAGACAAGAAAGGAGTTGATAAAGGCATCTACCCTACCTATTACTTGCATCTAGAGAGGGACGATGGCAAACGGGTAACTAAAGAAATCTTAAGTTCCTATTGAAACTGATTTTTTTTTCGAAATTTCGGTGAATGACATTTTTATGATGAGTTTTTCTTTAAAGTGGAAGTAAACCTGATTCATGAAATTTCACCTATCTGCAGTGTTTTCCCATCTCTCTACAAAGCACTAAGTCCTCTGTCTTTCTGCTGCTTCGCTCTTCTGTTATCAGCATGATAACTTCTGACAAGTTCTCAAGATAAAACCAGCCTGATATTTGTGTTGGGGTGGGTGTTATAAAAGGATTAGCAGAGAGCTGGTCTATTCACAGCAAATTCCTTCCTTCCTTTGCCTATGTGGAGAGGGGGGGGGGGAGTGTGCCTTTCCTCCAATCAGCTGTCACACAGTGTATGCCAAGACTACACACCCAGTGCTAAACAGGAAGAAAAAAATCTCTAGCACAATGTGTACTTTCTAAAGGAAGCTAAAGACAGCAGATATACATGTAAAACTTATGTAAGGAAATTTGTTTCATCCTTGTGAATCATCTGAGGCTGTTCACTTCACTGGGTATATATGAGGGTTTACATCCACTTTAAATAAGTATAAAGGCTTTACTGCTATTGTTTTTATTAACTTTACTAGTTTATAAATCGTTTTGTTTCTTTACATAATTTGTTTAATTAACTTTGATTTACAAATATATATTTAATACAGGGGCATCCATCATGCTCAGTCTGCAGAGCATACTGTACTTTTTTTTTTAAATCATGTACTTTTTTTTTTCTCCCACGCAAAAAATTTTTTTTTTTTTGGGCTAGTTAAATGGTTATTAGCACTAAGATTATAAACTCACGTTTCCTGTGTCCTACGACCGCTCCTCTGTCAGTTTGTGTGCAATATACACTTATATAACTCTGTTCGTGCCGTTGCCATTTTAACTCTGGGCAGGCACTTCCTTGTTGCGGTAATGCTGCTGTCTGCTGTCCCAGCAGCCACCGCTCGATCTCGCGCATGCGCACTCACAATTGGGAGCCGCGGCGTCAGCGTCTGTTGCCATCACAACGGCAGGTGTAGCAAGTTACCGCCCCGAAATCACGCGATACTTGCTATCAAAGCTCAGCGCTGAACACTGGGAGCTAGGAGAGAAGCTCCCATAGCACACTGCGGGGAAAGGAAAATTACGAAATGACCGAACAATACCTGCAGTTTTACAGACCGTAAGGCACAGGAATATTACGGTACTGTGCACATATGTAAAACAAAAATATCCGTTTTAGGCATATTTAATATCGGCGGTAATATTAAGATAATCTTTGAATTAGGGTGGAGCTCCACTTTAATAGGAAAGCACATCACTGCTTTAAAACTTTTTGCAATGCTGTGCAAACTGATTTATGGCCCATGTTGAGTTGAGTTGAGAGGCATCTTAATATAACGCAGTCTTACCCTGAAAGGGTCTCGATGCGCATAGCAGAGTTCCTGGGAAAAGAGGACCCAGGAATCAAAAGCAGCACAGAGCACCAGAAAGGGTGGAAGAAAGAGGCTACGCAGGAAAGGCTTGTGTGAAAAGCCAAGTCTTCAGTAATCCGCGGAAGACCGGGATAGTAGGGGCCTCCTGGAGCTCGACAGGGAGGCCATTCCATAATATGGCACCCTGGTAGGAGAAGGCCCGACCACCACGCCGGATCTTCTTGGGCACGGAGATGTAGAGGAGATCTCTGCCGGTAGATCTGAGTGATCTGACAAGAGCTCGTTTATGGAAACGAGAGCAGAGATAGCTAGGGGTCCAGGCCTCTCATAATCCTAAACATGATACATCCTGCCTTATCATTTTCTTTCCACTTCACAATTATGTGCCACTTTGTGTTGGTCTATCATATAATATCCCAATAAAATACATTTATTTTTTGGGCTGTTACATGACAAAATTTGGAAAATGTAACTATCCTTGGACTACACATCCCAGCATGTCATCTGTTTCAGAAAGAGAACTTTGGGAGAGGCTTGAAAAAGGGTCAGCAGACTAGGCCCAAGCTCCATCAAGTAAACACCCCTCCGCTACTGTGCGAGAGGACTGCGACCTACCACGTGGCCAAACGGCGATCCCAGCTCTGCCCCAGGGGGGTCCAACGCTGCCTGCTACACAGGGGGCATCACCACAGCATCGCTGTCACCAGCCAGATCAGATGGCCCAAGGTCCCCGCAGCCAGTCCAGCATCTCTGCCCATTCTACAGTAGGATGCATCGACTTGAATCGCTTTTCAGGCGGTTCCTATGCTGTTCTTCAGTTTGGTGAGAGGGCATCTGATTGCTAATACAATCTCTGCTTTATCCTAGTTCACAGAACACTGTATATAAACATCTCACACCTGGAATTGCCTTACCTTATCTCACAGAACACTGTATACAGACACCTTACACCTGGAATTACTCTGAGGATTACAACTAGCCAAGCACAACTGTTTGCTTTGATTACACATCACTGTGTTACACTCAGAATTCTTGTTCTATGAGCTCCAACTTGCTGATGAAGATCATTGTGAGGCCTTGTATAATGGACACTGTTTTCCTATTGCTATTTAAAGGGACATACACCTAAGATCTAGAATACCCAGTCTCTCTATAGGATTAAAGGTATAATAGGCTACCCTGGGGTCCCCTTTCAGCAATGATAGTATATACAGCAATTAGTAACTTTCGTTAGATATTCATTCATGTATTGTCTGTTTCCTATGTACAGTGCTTTTTTACATCTGTGATTCAAAGTTGTTATTTTATTGCCTCAGGGGACCTTTTCAAATGAGTTTTGGCTGTTTACCCAGGACCAGCTGAAAAATACCCTGTTACAAGACTCCCCCTTTGAAAAAGTAAAATCAGAGAGCTGAAATCTTCATTTTATATTTAACAGCTTTTCCTTATGGCTGGAAGAAAGAGGAAGAAAAGTAAGACCTCTAATTACCTGATTTCAGTGGATCCTACAGACCTCTCACGTGGTGGAGAAAGTTTTATTGGTAAAGTCAGGTAAGTGAAAGTGGTTCTAAAGACTAGACATTTTTACCCTAAAGTCGAACTATAGGCAGAACCTTTTTTTTTCATTTTGGAGTAAGGGTGGGTTACTTATAACCCCTTTCAGTTTTTTTTTTGTTGCCATTTGTGTCCCATTGGGGAAAATGACCTTCACTTCCTGTCCCATCGCTAAACCGGAAGTGAGAGGAAGTCCCTGCAAATAGGGGACTAGTGTTCATATTGGGAGATTTCCCCCTCTATTCCTCTGGGGACAACCCAAAATTTGGGATTTCCTTTTACTTTCATGTTTCAGTGAAAATGGTACCCAGGACAAATAGGGTGAATCTTCATGACGGGGGCACAGACAGCAATAAAAACATAGGCCCGTATTCACAAAGCACTTCCGCCGACGTATCTCGAGATGCGCCGCGTAAGTGTAAAGATGCGCCGTCGTATCTATGCGCCTGAAAATAGGCTTCTTCCGACCGACGTAACTTTCCTACGCCGGCGTATCGTGGGTGCATATTTACGCTGGACGCATTTGGCGCACCCATTGATTTTCGATTCAAATATGCAAATGAGGGAGATACGCCGATTCACAAACGTACATGCGCCCGGCGTAGGCTACGCGCGGTGCACGTAAGTTGTACGTCCGGCCTAAAGTTACCCCTCATAAAGCAGGTGTAACTCAGCAACAGACGTGCACAGGTCAGCTGGAGAGCAGTTTGCCTTTATATTCCCTGCATTAACCGGTTAGTGACCACCAACCGTAGATATACTATACTACGTATATATAAAACCGACACGTCGCACCACCATATGGGTGATGAAATTATAGTGGTTTGACTTTTAGCTATTTCTACGTGTTTTTTACCAGTTTTTACTCTGTTTCCCTTTTTTAAATAAACACTACACCATGAGGCACTTTTTGTTTGATTACCTTTAAGATTTTGGGTCATATGGTTTGAGTTCTACCCTGCGAGAGTGTGAAGGATCCCTGACATTGGAGCTGGTGGACATCCCCATCTCACCCATGCTGTTTTAAAGAACCTTTGTCACATCATCATTATCCGGAGTGTTACCAGCAAGAATTAATGAAGAAAGACACAGCAATTCCCTATGATACCAATGCGACTGAGACAGTCAAGTATTTGTTGTGTTCCAGAGAAGGAAGTTCTCCTCATTTTATTGTTCTTCAAGTCCAGTTGGGCGACCCATAACCCCTTTTACCTTATCCAAGTTGAAATCCCTAATAAATCCCAAAAACCAAGCTCATGGACTGATTCTTGGGTCTAGATGCAAGTTGGAAAATGCACGTTGTCTGGCTGTGCAGACTATAGGGCAGTGATGGCGAACCTTGGCACACGGATGTTTTGACACAACATTTCCCATGATGCTCATGCACTCTGCAGTGTGGGTAAGCATGATGGGAAATGTAGTTCCAAAAATGTCTGGGGTGCCAAGGTTTGCCATCACTGCTATAGGGGAAACCCAAAACCCATCAGCTCTTTAGAGGGTAGCTCTTCACCTGTATTAGGTGGTTTGTTCAGCCTCCATGCCCCCTCCCAATCACAGCCTGCCTCTTGAACTCCCTTCTTAAAGGGGTTGTAAAGGAATTTTTTTTCCCCCCTAAATAGCTTCCTTTACCTTAGTGCAGTCCTTCACTTACCTCATCCTTCAATTTTGCTTTTAAATGTCCTTATTTCTTCTGAGAAATCCTCACTTCCTGTTCTTCTGTCTGTAACTCACCACCGTAATGCAAGGCTTTCTCCCTGGTGTGGAGAAAGCCTCTTGAGGGGGGAGGAGGCGAGCAGGCAAGTCGGGACACTCTCTACTTTGCAGATAGAGAAAGGAGCTGTGTGTTAGTGGGCGTCCTGACACTCCTGCTCGCCCCCCCCCCCTCAAGAGGCTTTCTCCACACCAGGAAGAAAGTCTCAATTTACGGTGGTGAGTTACAGACAGAAGAACGGCAAGTGAGGATTTCTCAAAAGAAATAAGGACCATTAAAAGCAAAATTGAAGGATGAGGTAAGTAAAGGAGGACTGCACTAAGGTAAAGGAAGCTATTTAGGTGAAAAAAATGTTTCCTTTACAACCCCTTTAAGCACAGCCTGCTTCTTGCCTCAGTCTGAAGAGACTATGCAATACAGGCACATTGTGTGTCTGCACAGTGTCCTGTAACCCCGCCCCCTACTACTGGGATGAAGAGATGCATGGTAACAAGACAGAACTTTTTAACCTTGTGAAAAAGGTAAAAATGATAATTTCTGAAATTACTCAAAAGCAGGTATGGTACCTGCATAGTTATAACTGTATGAGAAAGTGTCTATAACATTGTATGTTCACAATGACTAATATTCATCTTCTGATGTTTGTATAAAAAAACATTCACGTACAAATGTTCAGTCTCATTAGTGTAAGGTACAGTGTTTGAATAATGTAAAATACTACAGTACCTAACAGTCTCATTAGAAGAGTGAAAATAGATTTCAGAATATAGAATCAACACAAACATATAAATCAATGTCATTCCAGATCAAACATGCTGGGAACCAGATTCACAGTCTTTGACAATGGAGTGAACCCCGAGACAAAGCCGTTTGTGCAAGAGAGGGAATCGCTCAGACAAGAACTGGCTTCAGTATGTTATGTAAGTTCTAAACCTGGTGAATTATTCAGTTATAAGCATAAAGTCAATGTAGATTAATGTGCTAAGCGAATATCCCTTTATATTCTGTCTAAATGAAATGTCCAATTTTATAGGATTAACGATGAATATAGAGTTACCAAGAATCAAATTTATATTTTCTGATACCCTACCCCAACTTTCTTGTGTTTCCGGTTCCTGCCTTAGTAGACAGTAGCCTTAGTATCAAACTCACAAGCTGCGTGTGGCCACCATGATAAAGACACTGTATGCTGACTGTCAGTCATAATTAGAAGATTATATTAAAATGTCTTCCTACCCTGTAATGCCCTGTGCACACGGTCGGAAATTCCGATGGAAAAAGTCCGATGGGAACTTTTCATCGGATATTCCGTCCGTGTGTGTTCCCAATCTGACTTTTTCCTATTGGAAAATCTATTCGTCTGCATACGCACTAAAAACCACGCATGCTCAGAATCAAGTCGACACATGCTCGGAAGCATTGAACTTCATTTTTCTCAGCTCGTCATAGTGTTGTACGTCACCACGTTCTTGACGGTCAGAATTTGGTGTGACTGTGTGTATGCAAGACAGCTTGAGTGGAATTCCGTCAGAAAAACCATCCGAGTTTATTCCAACGGAAAAAACGGTTGTGTGTACAGGGCATAAAAAGTTTGATTTTAGGTGTACGTTTCTAATCAGTGAACAGCGAGCACACAGTACACGATCCTTCCAACAACTAATCTTTCCAGGGACAGAAACAATGCGGACCCAGCCACATCAATCTGGTAGACAGGGTGGTATTCTTAACCTGTTTTTGTTTTTTACATGGGAGTGTATAACTCAGTCAGCAACATGATGTGTGAATGGTTGTGTCACCCCTTGTTGCAACTTTCTATGTTGCTGTTGGGTGTTAATAAATCCAACCAAGATTTTAGTGTCTAAAGCCGTGTACACACGATCAGTCTATCTGATGAGAACAGTCTGAAGCTGACTGATGGTCCATCGCGCCCACACAGTTAAATAACCGATCGTTTCAGAACGCGGTGACGTAAAACACAACGACGTGCTGAAAAAAATGAAGTTCAATGCTTCCAAGCATGCGTCGACTTGATTCTGAGCATGCGTGGATTTTTAACCGATGGTCGTGCCTACTAACGATTCGTTTTGACCTATCGGTTTGGGAATCCATCGGTAAAATTTAAAGCAAGTTGGCTTTTTTTTTAACCGATGCTTAAATAACCTTTGGGGCCCACACACAATCGGTTTGGACCGATGAAAACGGTCCATCAGACCGTTGTCCTCTGTTTAACCTATCGTGTGTATATGAGGCCTTACTATTAATTCACTAGCAAGGTGACATCTAAAAGGCTTAATACATTATGGGGTCCTCATCTACAAGAAGGATGTAGACAGGCTGGAGTGTTTAAATCAGTGTTACCAACCTACCAGACTGAAATTTACTGGCACGGCACCCAAAATTTACTGGCGCAGTGTTAAATGTGAGAGAAAGAGGACATTTGTCATGAGATATATCAAAAGTCTCCTTCTCTCCAGGTGTTCTGTTCCCAATATACAGACTTAGGTTTTCTTCATTATTACGATGTTTATTCTTCAAGACAGGACAGCAAACAGTCAATGCTTACATATTGGCAGCTGGTAAAACATGGCAGGATGATACTTCAGAAAGTTACAGAAGGAGTCAATAGATGTTATGATGGTATGATCTGTCTCCTGGAAGAGGGTCCCTTCCCCACCCCCACCCCAGAGCTTCCTAGCTAGCTACGCACATCACATGTGTTCTTCTACTGTTTTAAAAACCAGGCTAAGCTTAATTTCTTTTTAGAATAGCTCCAAAAAAGGTTGGTGATAAACGTAAAACACCCACTTGTGTATATTAACCACTTTAGCCCCGGACCATATTGCTGTCCAGGGATGGACTGGCCATTCGGGCTACAGGGAGTTTCCCGGTGGGCCGATGGCTCAGTGGGCTGGCTTCAGTGACAGCAGACCGCCGCTCCCTTCCGCTCCTCTGTCTCTGCCTTCCCGCAGTGCTCACCTCTTCTCCCTGCCCACAGTGTTCACCTGGGGGGAACAAAGAAGCAGGGGGAGGACCAGAGGAGCAGGGACGATGACAGAGGCGCATGGGGGAGGGGACAGACAGCTGACTCAACAGCTATGGCCTGGGAGTTTCTCACTTCTGCCTAATCTTGTCCCATAAGGGGGGGCACCAAACTTTATGCCCCGGGTGACATAATGTCTAGCTTCCCCACTGGTACTGTCTATAAGAGTACCAGTACCAGCCGTTCTACTCTAATAAAGTACAACGGTTAGTGGCTAGTGAAGGGGGAGGGGGGGGGGGCTTGGGTTGGGTGCCTGGGGGGGGGGCTTGGGTTGGGTGCCCGGGGGGGGGGTGCGGGAGTTGTCCGGCCGCTGTGGGAGAGACCTGTCAAAGTGGGCCAGTCTGGATGAAGTCGGCATTGCGTTGCTTTAACTGACAATTGCGCGGTCGTGCGACGTGGCTCCCAAACAAAATTGGCGTTCTTTTTTTCCCCACAAATAGAGCTTTCTTTTGGTGGTATTTGATCATCTCTGTGGTTTTTATTTTTTGCGCTATAAACAAAAATAGAGCGACTATTTTGAAAAAAATTCAATATTTTTTACTTTTTGCTATAATAAATATCCCCCCAAAAATATATAAAAAAACAATTTTTTTCCTCAGTTTAGGCCGATACGTATTCTTCTACATATTTTTTGTTAAAAAAATTGCAATAAGCGTATATTGATTGGTTTATAGCGTTTACAAAATAGGGGGTCGTTTTAGGGCATTTTTATTAATATTTTTTTTACTAGTAATGGTGGCGATCAGCATTTTTTTTCAGTACTGCGACATTATGGCGGGCACTTCGGACACTTGACACATTTTTGGGACCATTGGCATTTTTATAGCGATCAATGCTATAAAAATGCATTGTTTTACTATAAAAATGCCATTGGCAGTGAAGGGGTTAACACTAGGGGCGGGGAAGGGGTTAAGTGTGTTCCTGGGTGTGTTCTAACTGTATGGGGGGGTGGACTCACTGGGGGAAATCACTGATCTTCTGTTCAAAGCTACACAAAGCTTTACACACAAAGCTCCCGTTCCCTGCTCTGTAACGAGCGATCGCGTTTGCCCGCATGCGCGGAACTCGGGGGCGTTAGCGTGCCGGCCGCCGGGGGCGCTGAAGAGCGGACGTATAGCTACGGGGTCTCACGTAGCAGTGCCACCGTCCCGCAGTAATATGACGGTGGCGTTCGGCAAGGAGTTAAGCAACACATCTCCTCCCATTGTCTTGACATAGAACTCCAAAAATACATGTAATCTACACAGATGTAGTGTCCTGTAACTGACCTTGTCAGCCCTCAAAGCTACCATGTTTAAACCAATGATTCAGAAACGTTTATCACATAAAAATATTAATACATTTAAAATCTAACACGCAGCCACGTTTTTACTGGCATTTCACAAAAGTGTAAATTTCAGTATTTAGGCTACAAAGAAGTACCCTAGGCAAATAGCAATGTGATTTAAGCTAGATATTAAGGTAAAAAAGCATATTTTTGTTATTTTCGATATAATAAGGGCTAATTATTTAGTCACCCCCTGCCACCAACACCCCCTGCCACCACCCCCCTATGCAATGCCACAATCTCCCTCCCAGGCCCCCTGCCTCCAATCATCTCCTGCCTTCATCGTTCCCTGCCTCCATCCCCCTCTGTGGTGCCACTAACAACCCCTGTCTCCATCCCCCACCCTCTGCAGTGCCACCATCCTCCTCTGTTGTGCCACCAACAACCCCTGCTTCCAATCAGCCCTAGCACTAACACCGCCCTGCCTCCAATCTCCCCCTGCCTCTATTTCCCCCTGCCTCCTTCCCCCTCTGAGGTGCCACCACAGCCACCATCACCCCCTGCCTCCAATCTCCATACGCAATTCCAAGCCGAACAGATCTTGGCAATTTTTACTGGCACATTCCCGCAACCACGGACATTTACGAACGGGGGGAAAAAGTGCCCGTTTTTACGAACTGTCCGTAAAAATACGGACGGTTGGCAACACTGGTTTAAATGTGGGCAGCTTTATTAAACAAAAAGACCATTTACACTGCATTGATCTGTTGCCCCTAAAAATATGGCAAAAGGGACACCCATCAAAGGCTGCCCTAGACATGGGATGTTAAAAACAACAGGCCTTTTTATGTCTATGGGCACATGCAGTCTAAAGCAGGCACCCCCACTTTTTTCATTTTGGGAAAATAGGCAATCAGTAATGTTGAACCTTTCTGCCCTTGTTTCTGCCACGGTAAGACTGGTGCTTGTTATAATGGCCTGCTCACCCCCCTCTTGTCTTTATATCCCTTGTTCTAAACCTGAGGCCCATGGACCACATGTGACCCTTTGATACTTGTGAAGCAGCACTTGGACCCCAGCAGCATGTACTAGTCGGAGGGGCAACAGCAGTGATCTCTTCTAGCTACATACTGTATAGTATTATACTCAATCTCTCACCCGCTTCTGTAGTATGTCCCTAGTATACCACCAAACCGATAGCATATCTACAGTCTCTGATCTGACCTTTACATCTTCTAGGATGTCTACATTCTCTCAAGCATTGCATCTACTGAACATTATGTTTCATCATGTCAGGGGCTGCAGCTGAACGCCTCCCCTTCGTTTAAGTAGCTTCTCCCAGAAGGCCGTGCATTAAGCAATGCACCTTGGGTAGCACAGTAGCACTGTGGGCATAGTCTGTCAAACACTCAAGGCAATGGAGTCTCTATCTCCCTGCACTCCAAGTTCCATAATCCATGGTTGTGGTGAAATAAAACCAAACAAGTGGTGGCAGTATAACAATTGACCACCGGAGAGAGCTGAGTTCCTTCTCATTACAAACTGTAGTCTATCGGCCACATTGCATAGTGACACCTTGCTACACAGGTGAACCAGGTACATAGATCTTTTTTTTTTTTCACTAAAGGACACAGTACCTATGGGGGTAAATCAATCCACCCGCTTCTAGCAAACTCTAAAGTCTTTTGTAAACAAATTCTAACATAAATTGACAAAAATATACAGGCTACTATTACTCATACCTCCCAACTTTTTTTAAATGGGCACACCTATTAGCAAAAATATGTAGACACACCCCCAGCACCACGCCCCCTTAACCACTTAAGGACCAAGGCTCTTCGTGAGATTTGGTGTTTACAAATAAAAAAAAAATTTTTTGCTAGAAAATTACTTATAACCCCCAAATATTATATATTTTTCTAACACCCTAGAGAATAAAATGGCAGTCATTGCAATACTTTTTGTCACACCGTAGTTGCGCAGCGGTCTTACAAGCACACTTTTTGGAAAAAATTCACTTTTTTAAATAAAAAAATAAGACAACGTTAAAGTTAGCCCAATTTTTGTTATATTGTGAAAGATAATGTTACACCGAGTAAATAGATACCCAACTTGTCACGCTTGGATGTCAGCAGGCATGTCACTGTTGACATCCGTGTGCTCCATAGAGGTGCACGTTGCGCCTGTTTAAGTCTGCCTAAAAAACTGGCAGGTGGACCTAAATGGTCTGCCCGTGTGAAAGGACCCTTAAACAACAGAAAAAAAATTGGTTAAACCCACAAGTGTGTTTTTTTTTTTTTTTACCACAAATATTCATTTATATTGGCTTTTAAAAAGGTACAAATGCAATAATTTAGAATTTGGATGAAAGATTTAGCAACGTAAAAGACTTTTTGAAGGATAAATACTGCATTTTATATACAACTATATACCGTAGATCAGACCAAAATGAGGGACAGATGAGGAAAGAGGGACAGAGGGACATTGTTCCACGGACAGTCCTTCAAAATCAAGGAGAGTCGCAAGCTATGCTATTACAACTTGTCTGCAAGGTTCTGGCTTAAATAATTAATCATTAACTGGTTCCTTACCGAGTCATTGTAAAATGACGTCGACAGGAACCTTCCCTCCCTCCAGTTGGACGTCATATGACGTCCTGGGTTTCTTGGCCGTCTAGGTGGCGTGCATGGTAAACACACAGATCCAGAGGTGAGGAGACCGATTTGTGTTCTCAGTACAGAGGAACACAGATTGGTATCCTCCCCTTGTGAGTCCCCTCCCCCTACAGTTAGAATCACCCCCTAGGATACACAGTTAACCCCTTCCTTGCCCCCCTAGTGTTAACCCCCTTCCCTGACAGTCACATTTCCCCAGTAATCAGTGGAGTTTTATAGCACTAAACGCTGTATGAATGTGAATGTGAATGGTCCCAAAAACGTGTCAAAAGCGTCCGATATGTCCATCGCAATGTCACGGTCACAATAAAAATTGCAGATCGCCACCATTACTAGTAAAAAAAAGCCATAAATCTATCCCCTATTTTGTAAAGGTAACGGAAGCTATTTAGGAATTTTTTTTTTTTACCTTTACAACCCCTTTAACCACTTAAGGACTGCCTCTTGCATATATACGTCGGCAGAATGGCACGGCTGGGCACAAGCACGTACCTGTATGTCCTCTTTAAGTGCCCAGCCGTGGGTCGCGGGTGCACACCCGCGACCCGGTACATAGCTTCGTGACCACGGCCGCGGAACCGGCGGACCCGATCGCCACCGGAGTCTCGCGATCAGACCCCGGAGCTGAAGAACGGGGAGAGCTGTGGGTAATCACAGCTTCCCCGTTCTTCACAGTGGCAGCTTCATTGATCGTGTGTTCCCTAATATAGGGAAACACGATCAATTATGTCACACGTCCAGATAGAAAAACATATGAGGTCACACATAACCCCTACAGCGCCCCCTAGTGGTTAACTCCCAAATTGCAATTATCATTTTCACAGTAAATGACAATGGTCCCAAAAATGTGTCAAAATTGTCTGATGTGTCCACCATAATGTCGCAGTCACAAAAAAAAAAAATCGCTGATTGCCGCTATTAGTAGTAAAAAAAATGCAATCAAACTATCTCCTATTTTGTAAACGCTATAAATTTTACGCAAACCAATCGATAAACGCTTATTGCGATTTTTTTTTTACCAAAAATAGGTAGAAGAATACGTATCGGCCTAAACTGAGGAAAAAAAAAAACTTTTTTATATCTTTTTGGGGGATATTTATTATATTATATAGCGCAAAAAATAAAAACCACAGAGGTGATGAAATACCAACAGAAAGCTCTATATGTGGGAAAAAAAAGACGCCAAATTTGTTTGGGAGCCACATCTCACGATCGCGCAATTGTCAGTTAAAACGACGCAGTGCCGAATCGCAAAAACTGGCCGGGTCCTTTACCTGCATAAAGGTCCGGGTCTTAAGTGGTTAAAGGCACCAAATCGTGATGACAGCCATAAAGACAGCATTTTCAGAAAGAGAGGTCAGCCATGTATACTGGTCAGCTGATATAAATTTCTCTCAGTACAGGTTTCCTTTAGCATTAGTAGTCTCCAAAATATCCTCTATTGTCCTGACATTACATTGTATATAGCAGCAAGACACTTTTCATAACATGACAGCATCATCATCAATTCCTAACTGAAGAGATTCACAACAGTCAGCATTGTTCAACTAACCTACAGTACATTGCCCTTTACTCTGTGCCTAATAAAGATTGCAGTTTAATATCCAAGGTTGAATTTAGAAAAAGGCAGAACATACTGAAAAGTGCTGATCCTACGCTAGCCTGGTAAAACATTATACTTATACTAGTAATCATATAATAATAGATACAGTTTGTCATGTCCAACTGGGTCAGTTGTATTTTTACCATCTAACAGGAAACCAATGTTCTGGGGTTCCGAGGTCCCCGAAAAATGACTGTTATTATTCCTGGGATGAACCAGAACTGCGAGAGAGTGTGCATACGGCCACGTAATGTAAGTTATCTGTAAGATCATCACAATCATTGGTCTTTGGGCTTGGCAAAACTTAATGTAGGTGTGTCTTATGAGACCCCAGTGGCGGCTGGTTAATTTTTTTGGGGGGGCAGCAAACAACCACACCCCCCTCCCTGGGGTGGCCGCCAGTGCCCCCTCCCACCTGCTGTCTGCCACTTAGCCTATATAGGTGATGGGTGGCGGGCTGCGGGCAGCGGCACTGGTGTCCTCTGCTCCAGGACAATGGACCTGATCTAGGTGGCTCCGGTGTCCTCATCCGCACCAGTGCATCTCCCCTTCTCCTAGGCGTCCAATAGGCTCGTCTGACATTTTGGCCAATCGGTTCTCACGACCCCCTTCCTAATTGCCAGTGAGGAGATTTAGTGTGAAACTAAGGAATATTAATTCACTATTGTCACACAACTGGTTGGGATCAGGTTGCAGTGCCCTGCGCCCCAAGCCCACCCTTTTTTGAAGCCTATTATAGTCTCTGGCTCTAATCACGTGCTTAAAAAAAAAAAAACCCCATTGGAATCCATAGTCCAGCGCCCTGTATATATAGATCAGGGGGCCGGACGCATGGATGGGGGGCGGCACCTGTGCACCCCCAATAGATGGGCTTCCACTGAGAGACCCAATATATTAGCTAATTTGGTAAGCCTGGGCACAGTGGGTTTGATTTAGGCTCCATTCACACTTGTACAACTAATAAGTTGCAACTTTTGAGTGCAACTATGATGCAAATTTGGATGGGTGCAACTTGGATGCATTTTTGGCTTTGATCAGTGATAATGGACAACTGTAGCACACACGTTGCATTGTATTACATTTCGGTACAACTTTCATGCAACTTCTCTGGGTTAACATTGAAGGCTATGACCCTCAAGTTGCATGGAAGTCGAACCAAAGTAATGCATCAACTACTGTGAAGTTGCTGCAACTTTAAGTCGCGCATATATGAATGGGTATCATGGGAAACGTCTTGTCATGCAACTTTGATGTCCAAAGTTGCATGACAAGTCACACAAGTGTGAATGGAGCCTTACTAAAATTGGAGAGTGCAAAATCTGGTGCAGCTGTACATGGTTGCCAAATAGCTTCTAACTTCAGCTTGTTCAATTAAAGTGTTTGTTACCCCCAGCATTTCATATTCCTGATTTCTGCCTGCTGTACCATGTACTTGTATGAACAAGGTCTTGTGTTCTCTTCGTATTGGTTTCTTTGTGTGAAATCCCTGGTGTTCCTGCCTGTCCCTCTGCTTTCCTTTATAAACTGATCACACCAAGCAGGAGAGCACAGCTTGGTCAATTCTCTAGCTCTGCTGCAGCCTGTTCTCCTCCAATGATCAGACTTGCCCTGATTCGCCACCTCTGCATAGCCTCTCACTGGGAAGCTCAGTGTGCTTTTATGCAGCTGAAGCGGCGTACACACGACCGAGGTTCTCGCTGGAAACCAGCGAGAACCTCGCTGGAAGCTGCATTCCAGCGAGAACCTCGGCCGTGTGTATGCTTTTGGCTCGCCCCGCCCGTCGGGAATCCAGTCGAGCGAAAAGAGAGCACGCTCTCTTTTTGCTCGACGGCCCGCCTGGATGAATGGCTGGTTGCCATTCCCGACGGGCGGGTCGCCGATTTCGACGGCCGGCAGAGAACCTCGATGGGCGGAACGATGTGTTCTGCCCGTCGAGGTTCTCTGCCGTGTGTACGCGGCCTCAGAATAGAGAGAACAGAGGGAATGTAATCACAAATTTTTTATTTATTTTTTGTTTACAAACTTTTATTAAGTTTCTATGCAGAGCTGCACCAGATTTTGTACTCGTCATTTTAGTAAATCAACCCCAGTGTAACAGGTTGTTTAATTCTGTTCTTTCACAGTATGGAGAAGAGTTGGGTTTGAATGAACTATAATGGTGCTGGGTACATTTTATTGAACTGATGTTTTTTACTATGCATATAGAATCTTTGTTTTAGAGATACACATCTAATGCTGGGTACACCCAAACTCTACTTTGTATGACCTCTTCTGAACATTGCCGGCAGGAAGAATTGAAGAGGGGGGAGTCACTGCTCTGCCTCATTCAGATGTGTATGCAAATTTCAGCTTGAGCTTTTGAGTTCTCTAAACAGTTAACTGAACAACATTCTTTTTACAGCTAAGGATATCCAAGTAATCAAAGTGCCCCCGCTCCAGACCTGAAGCATACCCCCCTCCAAAATACATACCTGCTTCTATCCTGTGGTCAGGTTCCTTCACCTAAGCCAGGGGTGCCCAACGTTTTGAAGAACGGGGGCCACTTAAGCGACTTGGTAACCGGTCGCAGGCCACAATGAGCAGAGCGGGTGGATGGCATGTCCATGTCTGCTCTGCATATGCAGAGCAGACACTGAACACCGCCCACTATGCTTTTTAGCATATCGTATTGGAGGTAGGACACAAGTCAGTTTATGTCTGCCCCTTGGGAAAAAGTCCATTCGCATTTTTGGGTCCAGTTCAGCTGCGGTTTTAGGTACAAATTTGAACCTAAATTGCACCTGGCCCAGTGAACCGCACCAGACTGCCGTACTGAAACAGTGGCCGCATATGTGTGAACCCAGCCTAAAAAAAGGATTTTGCAGGTAAATCAAAATTCCTTATTGTGGGGTAGATTCACAAAGCACTTGCGCCAACGTATCTGCACGTAAGTGTAAAAATGCGCCGTCGTATCTGTGCGCCGTGCCCACAGAACTAAGATACGCCTAAAAACTGACTTCATCCGACCGACGTAACTTGCCTACGTCGGCGTATAGTGGGCGCATAGTTACGCTGGATGCATTTGGCACTCCCATTGATTTTCAATGCAAATATGCAAATGAGGTAGATACGCTGATTCACGAACGTACTTGTTCCGGTGCATGTTTTAAGCGATTTGCGTAAGGTTTACGTCCGGCGTAAAGTTATTCCCCATCTTCGCAACTCATGCAAAGGTATGGACCAGGGAACGAACGCCGTCGAATTTTTTGTCGTTTACGTAGTACGTGAATAGGGCTGGGCGTAGGTTATGTTCACGTCGTAGGCAGTGATTCAACGTATCTTAGCCAGTTGTTTCGACGTGATTGTGAGCATGCGCACTGGGATACGTCCAAGGTACGACGCATGCGCAGTTCATTTTAAGTACTTGTCTGAACCTCAGCCCATCATTTGCATGGGGTCACGCTTCATTAAAATGTATCACACTCACTTCCACTTACGCTGCCTTACGCCTACAACTATATGCTACGCCGGCGCAACATTGGGAGCATTAGCTTTGTGAATTCCATGTTTGCCTCTCCGCAATGCGCCGGCGTAGCATAAAAGAGATACGCTACGGCAGCATAAATATGCGCCGATGTATGTGAATCTACCCCTGTGTGTCCTATACTGTACAAGAACGATTTTACTAGTATGTCAAAAATGTGACTCTCACTGGCACTGATGTACCGTTCCCTCCCATTGATGCCAGGGTTCAAACCCAGGGACACATTCTGTTCTGTTCTCGCTATACGTTTGTCCCTGGTGCGTATGTAGCTCAAGCTTAAACCTTGCATCCTAAATAACCAGACTGTCTGTAACTTTGGATCTTTATTACGATGAACAGGTGGTGGCCATATAAAATGCATATGAATAATGGTGAAACTAGAGATAAACAGATAAATGGACATATAAGAATTATATGAACACAAACAAATGTCTACTAGGCATATAAGTAAACAGTCTTCATCATACCAGCGATGCTGCCTTAGGAGGACCAGGACCTAGGAAACATGTGGCTCAGGCATAGCTGACTCCATGTGGACTGTCCAGTGGAAAAGATGAAAGAGTTGTGATAGGAAATTAAGACAGTTTTTAATAACACAACAGGAAATGTACAATACCATAGAATGCCCATCAACAGTCCTTTGTTAAGATATCTAGTAAACAATATTTGAATTACAAGTCCAGAAGATATTACTGTATTTCCTTGTAGGCCAAAGGCATGACACATTCTTTAATACTAAATGGAGTGTATAGCATAGCTCTAATTAGACTTTGCACTGGGAAAAAAACTTTTATTTACAGACCTAGTACATCTTTGCTATGTCCTATTATCTAATTCTTTCAGTACCACTACTATTGCTTTCATCATTACAGGAACATGAGACACTCCAGACTCGTTACCAGAATGGCAACATGGAGAATATTATCGCTCTTCACAACAAGGCACCATCCTGGAACGAGGAGACTCAGTCCTACGTCTTAAATTTTCATGGCCGAGTCACTCAGGCATCTGTGAAGAATTTTCAGATTATAAATGCTGAGGACCGTAAGTTATTACAATTACACGGGAGAATATGGTGCACTAAAGGTAGATGTGCATTTCACCCAAAAATGTTGTTAAGTGCCATGCAGGGGTTAAATTAACCTCAATCTTAATGGTCAGTTTAGTCAAAACTGATATTTCAGTTTGAGTATAGTATATAATTAATAACTGATCCACTCCCCCCCCCCCTTTTTTTTTATTCCTCAGTGATTTCTGTTGTTAATCTCTTTCCTGATAGTCACAACTCTGTACCTCATGTCTTGGGGTCTTACTTCTTGTGCTGCAGCAGGAGCACGCTCTCTTTTTTCCGCATTTGGCATAATATGCAGTAATAGAGAAATCCAACAGTTATAAAAAAGTAATTTAAAAAGCGGTGGTATGACTATACCGTGCTGTACTGCTGCTTTGTAAAAAAAAAAAAAAAAAAAAACTAGGGCTGTGCAAATTAACTTTTAATTGATCGATTAATCTTGAATTTTTTGATCGATCAAAATCTTTTTGATCAATTAAAATTGTTTTGATTGGTACTCACCTCTCTGCCGGCTTCTGGGCCTTCAGGGAGTTCCGGTAACGTCACGGACACCGGCGGGTGTTGCCGTGTCCATCTGAAGGGCTCCTTTGTTGTGCCTTAATATCTGCATGCCGATGGGACCTTACTATCTGCCACACGCAAAGGCTGTTACACTTCCCTCTATCACTTCCCTCTATCAACCTGGGATTCTACAACCATCCACTGGGAGTTGTGATAGTTCCCTTCATGGGACATCTACATGCCGACGGACTGATGTTAACCCCTCCTCATCTAGAGTCAGCAGTGGTATCGTTGTACACATTTTTATACTAGTATCATACTTAGCTAAATGTTTTTATGACTGCTTTTGCTACCGTTTGGTATTACAGTTTATGTAGCTACATCGATTTTATCTCCAGTGCAATATTTATTTGGTTACCTACTTGAAGACTATAAAAGTTTTAATACTATTCCCACCGAGCGCTGCCTTTGTGTGTTTTTTGTATCCTGCTATCCATTTTTCCAGTGGTTGGTAGCTGCACTGGGAATCAGCCTGCAAGGAGATCAGCTAAAAGTAGTTGGATCTGTATGTGCGTTATAATTAATCGAAATTAGTCGATTAATCGATAAAAAAAACAAAACATTAATCGAACACAAACATTTTGATCAGTAACAGCCCTAAAAAAAACAAATGGAGTTGTAAAAAAAGCTGGGAGGAGAGCCCGGTCACAAATCCTATCAAAGTCACATGAATAGGCCATGAAATAGATTTCTATCCACATTTGCAGTGCATATTGGCCCCTCAATTAAAATCCGAAACGATCTAATGGGTCTGGGCAGCAAAGGGGAAACGTATGATGAACAGTGAGGGTGATCGGTGTGGCGGGGGCAATTACTTGAACAGATGCTTTATATGTCTCTCTGCAGCGGCTGAAGCCAACGGGAGAGAGAGGAGAAGAAACCAGCTTTCAGCTGCTATAGAGAGAGAGCCATACAAAGGATTAGTTCCAGTAATCCGCCGCCACACTGATCACCCTCCCTGCCCACATCCAAATCACCCTGCTGCCTGGGCCCCCCTGCTGCCTGGGCCCAGTACAGAAGGCCTGGTGGTACCCTATTATCCATGGCCCTGAGTATTTGTCTTCACCTTGGAGACTTCCTGTTTGTCTTTGGGACAGGAAGTGAAGAGCAATCTCCTTAACAGGGCACAGACATCCCATTCCCCACTCTACCTAAAAAAAAAATGTCTTTGGCTATAAATAAAGCTTAATGCATCAATGTTTTTATTAGTACCAATACATGGTCATGTTGGGGGTATCTGAGTGGCTACATTGAATTTCTCTTTCCTCTTGCAGCCGAGTACATCGTCATGCAGTTTGGTCGAGTAGCAGAGGATGTTTTCACCATGGATTTCCGCTATCCGCTCTGTGCTCTGCAGGCTTTCACCATCTGTTTGTCCAGCTTTGACAGCAAACTTGCATGTGAATAGATTTGGAAAGTCCTAAAGAAACGACACGTTTTATGTGGAATTCCGCCCAAAACATTTTTTGATTGAATAGATAAGCATTCGATCTTCTGTGGGGTTGTGTCCTCATTAGGGAGATTTTATCTCATTTTTAGTAGGGTAAAGTAGACAGGAAGTATGCGAAAATTTGGGGAGATTTTCCCTTTTTTTACTGCCTTGATATCCACAAAAGTATAAGGAAATCTCTCCAATGGAGACACAAGGAGTGATAAAAACCTAAATTCAGAAAATAGCCAGCAATCCAAAGTGCAGGAAACAAAATCGCAGAAATTTTTATTAAAATCCTATAGAAACCAAGGTTTTGATGGCACACAGACCTCCTTTATCAAGGCACAAGACATAGCGGTGGGGTTGTATAGCACCCTTTTATATTGACTGTTTGCTACAGTGCGAAACAGACTAATAAATGTGTGTAAAAAAAAAAAATAACTAGGGTTTCAATCCTTTCCCACTTTGACCCAAAAAATTTAAAAATCGGGCTGGAGTTCCACTTAAATACATGTATTTATTATTGCACTTGCTAAAGCTGCTATTTGTCTGCAAGCAATAGAGATTTACATTTTTTTTATATTTTGTTCACTGACGCACAAAGATCACATTGAGGTTTTTCTATGAAAATAACTTTTTTAAACTACTCATAGGTTTGAGAATTTATAAATGGTAACAGGAAACACATATAAATAACATTTTATCTTTGGATCAAGTGTAATCAATTAGTAGTGCACTACTAAGAAGATATAGAACACACTGCAGCTGTGCTAAAGTCAGAAGATGTATCTCTTATGCCGCATACACATGACCGTTTTTCCGGTTTAAAAAAAATGCAGTTTTTAATGGTCTAGAAAAAACTTTTTTTTTTCAACCCGATCAATAAAACGGCCTTGCCTACACAAGATCGTGAAAAAAAAAAATGCTTTTTTTTTTTGTAGTGTAACTTTCCAGCAGTGGGCATAGAGAATGGGCAGTGTTTAAAACCAATGAACACACTGGCCTGCATTTACATTCTTCATGGCAAATGGAACTGCGAGCAAGTGAAGGGAAGGTATAAGGCCCCTTTCACATGGACGGATAAAATGGTGCTTTTATCTGCGGATTCTACCGCAAAGCCTGATAACCAACAGCCAGGGTTGTCGGGAAGAGGCCCTTGTCCCCATCAACATGGGGACAAGGTGCTTTGGGGAGGGGGGGCCGCAGGTCCTGGAGGGGAACCAATGCCAGTTTTTTATTTAAAATTTGGCGTGGAGTTCCCCCTCATGATTCATACCAAACACAGTGCCTAGTATTGGCAGGGATCCAAGTCGGTTCAATATCGTGCCGCAGCTAACCACTGTACAAATGCAGCTGATCGGTGTGCCTGGAGTCTTGAATTTCACAGAGAATAAACATGCTTTTAATTGCGGCAGAACAGCCGTCCGTGTGAAAGGGGCCTTAAAGTGAACCTGCTGCTTTGCCTTGCCTGGCCAAAACATACTGGTTCAAGTTACACTATTAGGACTGACTGCAGTGTTCATTTCAAGCTGACCTTAAGGTAGACATTGAAAGAGAAGTATGTGTTTTTTTCCCCTAGGTGAATGCAGCATCTGTCCCCCGCTAGCTCTAAGTCACTGCCAGTCACCGCTGTCTGCTCTGCCCATCCACACTCACTGGAGCACTAGGCTGTGGAGGAGACAGGAGCAGCTGGCTCAGGCTCTCAGCGACTTGCTGAGAGGCTAAGCTGGGTGCTGGTCCAAGCATGTGGGTGGATCCTGACTTAATTGTCGCGATCTTGCCCCAGCCTGGACCAGCTCTGTGACATCAGCCCACTGTCTGCTGAAAATGCGTCACAGGAGTGCAGAACAAACTGCACTCCTATGATCCACAGTAGAAGTACAGCCAAATGAGCTTTCCCTGTAATTCTCCTGTAGATAAATCACTATTTAGTCCAGTTATGTATTTATTAAAACAAATTAACAACGTAACTGATTAGCAGGTTCACTATGAACCACAGGAGGCACCAGAAGTGTCAGTACCTACCTTCTCACTGGTCTCCCAGCACTGCAGTCCACCACTAGATTTTATACATTCTGGGGTTGAATTACTAAAGGCAAAGTGCAGTTGCACTAGTCTTCACCAGAGCTTAGTGAATGCGGTGAAGCTCTGCTAATTCCATCATCCAATCATGTGCAAGCAAAAAAGCTGCTTGATTGGTTATTCTTTACAAAGCAAAGCTTCACCACATTCAATAAGCTCTGGGGAAAATGCACAGTACTCGGTCTATTTGCCTTTAGCAAATCAACCCCTCTCACTATCTGAAACACCAGGCAACAAGTTATATACATATATTAAGACATACAGGAATTAATTTACTTACAAAAAATGTGTAAAGTCATGAACATATTCTTATGGTGCACTCACCCCCACTATGTGGCTTCATAACATGTTTGATGGTACACAACGATTTAACAATTTAAAGTAGAAGTTCTTCTTTTTATAAAAAAGTTAAATAATGAAATTATGAATAATGATCACCATACACCCTCCCCGGCCCCCACTGTACTGACCTCTGTGGGTGATGAGCTCAGTACCCATGCAGTGATCTTGGGATTTGCTCTGAAAAGTGAGCTAACCCTTCAGCTCTATATTCTCTTTGTCGGTTCCCCTCCTATCTCAAGCTTTATTCGGTATATCAATAAAGAGCAATTTCAAGCCACACTGTCTAAATGGAAATAGACATCATTACATGTAAGTGAACGAAAGTGTATTTTTATATGTTTGTTAGTTCTTATTTAAAAGAGGCGAAACACAAAGTCTGATAATAAATTGTGAAATGAAAGCTGTTTACCTGTATCTGTTCTTTCTTGGATGCACTGCCTTGAAGTAAGACATGTATGCAGTTTAGGGCCTGCAGCAGGAAGTGAAGCCTGCTGAATGATACAAGTCGTGGCAGTGTGAAAGGGGCCTTAGGCTGGTTTGTGCCCTCACGATCCCCCATTGTATGCCCTCATGACCTCTTGAAGTGTGCCCCCCCCCCAGTGTGTGCTGTTCTGACCCCCCTGGTGACACCTAGTCCTTTGCTGTACTGATCACTGTAAACTGTCCTACATTCTAATGATCTCTGTACACTGCTCTTCACAGGGCCGATCCGAGACGGGGTGCACGGGGTGCAGTGCACCCAGGCGCCAGAGGGGAGGGGGCGCCAAAGAGCACCGTTGGTCCCGAGTGTGTTGCTAACCAGTTGGCTGCCGCTGGTGGTAAATAGCGCTGCTGAGCGCCGATGTCTCGTGCTAGTCAAGTCATGAGCGCATGTCAGTGAGGGCGCCGTGACCTCTTTCATTGACTCCTATTTTCGCAGCTACATCTCCTGCCCCGCGCCCGCTGTATTCGACGAACTAGGGAAGAGAAGGTGAGTTAAGTCCGCCCCCACCTCCTCCTCATGTACCCCCTTGTGCCCGCCCACATCCCCTTGTGTAGCCAATCTGTGCCTGGGAAGGGGTGTGGGCGGGAGATTTCAAAGCAGCCAGCGACACTGTCAGCAGGAGGACGAGTGGGACTCGGGTGGCGCAAGCTGCCAGGAGCTGTTGGAAGAAGCAGCAGAGCAGCAGAGCACCTCCCGCTACATCTCCTGCCCCGCGCCCGCTGTATTCCACGAACTAGGGAAGAGAAGGTGAGTTAAGTCCGCCCCCACCTCCTCCTTATGTACCCCCCTTGTGCCCGCCCACATCCCCTTGTGTAGCCAATCTGTGCCTGGGAAGGGGTGTGGGCGGGAGATTTCAAAGCAGCCAGCGACACTGTCAGCAGGAGGACAAGGACGAGTGGGAGGCGCAAGCTGCCAGAAGAAGCAGCAGAGCACCTCCCGGAACAAGAAGGTACTTACTTGGCATTGTACACGGACACAGACCTATCTTCCTATCCCTCTCTCTCTCTCAGCCGTCCTCTCTCTCTCTCTCTCTCTTAGCCCCACATCTCTCTCAAATCCACCTTCTGACCACTACCCTCTCTCTCAGCCCCCCACTCTCTCAGCGTCAACCACTCTCATTCAGCCCCCCTCTCTGTCCACTATCCTCTCTCTGAGCCCCTCTATCACTCACCCCCCCTCTCTGTCCACTACCCTCTCTTAGCCCCCCTCTCTCTAAGCCCCCTCTCTGTCCAATACCTTCTCTTAGCCCCCTCTCTCTCAGCCCCTCTCTCTCTCCCTCATCTCTCGTGCACTCTCTCTGCCTCATCTCGCGCTCTCTCTGCCCCACCTCTTTCTCTCTCTCGGCCTCACCCCTCTCTCTCTCTCTCGGCCTCACCCCTCTCTCTCTCTCGGCCTCACCCCTCTCTCTCTCGGCCTCACCCCTCTCTCTCTCTGCCTCACCCCTCTCTCTCTCTGCCTCACCCCTCTCTCTCTCTCTGCCTCACCCCCTCTCTCTCTCTGCCTCACCCCCTCTCTCTCTCTGCCTCACCCCCCTCTCTCTCTGCCTCACCTCTCTCGGTCTCTGCCTCACCCCTCTTTCTCTCTCTCTCTGCCTCACCCCTCTCTCTCTCTCTCTGCCTCACCTCTCTCTCTCTCTGCCTCACCTCTCTCTCTCTCTCTCTCTCTCTCTCTGCCTCACCTCTCTCTCTCTCTGCCTCACCCCTCTCTCTCTCTCTGCCTCACCCCTCTCTCTCTCTCTGCCTCACCTCTCTCTCTCTGCCTCACCCCTCTCTCTCTCTCTGCCTCACCCCCCTCTCTCTCTCTCTGCCTCACCCCCCTCTCTCTCTCTCTGCCTCACCCCTCTCTGCCTCACCCCTCTCTCTCTCTCTGCCTCACCTCTCTCTCTCTGCCTCACCTCTCTCTCTCTCTCTCTGCCTCACCTCTCTCTCTCTCTCTCTCTGCCTCACCTCTCTCTCTGCCTCACCTCTCTCTCTGCCTCACCTCTCTCTCTCTCTCTCTCTCTGCCTCACCTCTCTCTCTCTCTCTGCCTCACCTCTCTCTATCTGCCTCACCTCTCTCTCTCTCTGCCTCACCTCTCTCTCTCTCTGCCTCACCTCTCTCTCTCTGCCTCACCTCTCTCTCTCTGCCTCACCTCTCTCTCTCTGCCTCACCTCTCTCTCTCTGCCTCACCTCTCTCTCTCACACATCTCTCTCTGCCTCACCCCTCTCTCTCTCTGCCTCACCTCTCTCTCTCTCTCTGCCTCACCTCTCTCTCTGCCTCACTCTCTCTCTCTCTCTCTCTGCCTCACCTCTCTCTCTCTCTCTCTGCCTCACCTCTCTCTCTCTCTCTGCCTCACCTCTCTCTCTCTGCCTCACCTCTCTCTCTCTCTGCCTCACCTCTCTCTCTCTCTGCCTCACCTCTCTCTCTCTCTGCCTCACCTCTCTCTCTCTCTCTGCCTCACCTCTCTCTCTCTCTCTGCCTCACCTCTCTCTCTCTCTCTGCCTCACCTCTCTCTCTGCCTCACCTCTCTCTCTCTCTGCCTCACCTCTCTCTCTCTCTGCCTCACCTCTCTCTCTCTGCCTCACCTCTCTCTCTCTGCCTCACCTCTCTCTCTCTCTGCCTCACCTCTCTCTCTCTGCCTCACCTCTCTCTCTCTCTCTGCCTCATCTCTCTCTCTCTCTCTCTCTCTCTGCCTCACCTCTCTCTCTCTCTCTCTCTCTCTCTCTCTCTGTGACCTCCCTCCAGGCCCAATTAATGTACTCTGCTTCTCTTCCTGTATTTTGTTTATTGTTAATAAATCGTGGGAGGATCCCAGGGTAACGATAACTCCTTAGGGGAGAATCTCTGTTTAAATCGTTGCCATAGAAACATTTGTAAAGGGGGAGGAGTTAGTAAGGTGACCACGCCCTTGTAAGGGCGCCAGAAATATTTCTGCACCCAGGCGCATGTGACCCTAGGATCGGCCCTGGCTCTTCATTCCACTGACCCCTGTACATTGTTGTGTTGCCCCGTCCTCAACCATACTTACTCCCTATACTCTGACCTCTGTACGCCATCCTACTGACCTCTTTACACTGCCCTACATCCTACTGACCTCTGTACACTGCCCTACATCCTACTGACCTCTGTACACTGCCCTACATCCTACTGACCTCTGTACACTGCCCTACATCTTACTGACCTCTGTACACTGCCCTACATCTTACTGACCTCTGTACACTGCCCTACATCTTACTGACCTCTGTACACTGCCCTACATCCTACTGACCTCTGTACATTGCACTACCTACTACTGACCTCTGTACACTGCACTACCTACTACTGACCTCTGTACACTGCACTACCTACTACTGACCTCTGTACAATGCCCAAGATCCTACTAACCTCTGTACACTGCCCAACATCCTACTGACCTCTCTACACTGCCCTACATCCTACTGACCTCTGTACGATGCTCTACATACTAATGACCTCTGTATACTGTATGATACGTTAAATTCAGTCCTGTAAGCAACACCTTATTTTCAGGCAGCGCCCCTCCCGGGACTAGACTCTGCATCTGCCCCTAATTATAACCTCTAGCACAGTAAAGACCCATATGAGAGCTACACAACTTAGTCAATGGGGCTCATTTCTGGACCAAAAGGGCAGCTATAAGCAGTGGCGTATCTAGGGTATGGCAGCCATGGCAAGTGCCATGGGCGCTATATGAAGAGGGCGCTGTTGAGTGGCTGGGCAGCAAGGCACTTACTAGGGCCTGAGGGTCTCTTCTGACCTTCTCCCAAGCATAGGCAGGATCTCCTTTTCAGCACCTTTGCTAATGGACAATGGCAGCGCTATCCCTGCTGCGTTCAGCCACAGCCTTCCCCTGTTCTCCCAGGCTCTCCCACTCCATCTGGTCGGATTGGCAGCGCACAAAGAAGAAGGAGGAACATCAGTTTCTCCCTCTCCTCTGTGAAACTGAGGCCTTAAGTGATGAACATTTCATCACTTCCAGTATTGGTTCTGCATTTACCTGGCCTTAGAGGGCAGAGGAGGGATCAGGGGTCTAATAAACCCCAGATTTCTCCATAAAGAGGATATGTCACTACCCAAGGATACAAGGGATGATAAATATCACTAGTTTTGTTAACCTTAACAGAAAAAACAGCTATCTGAAAGAAAGGTTTCAAATGTTTTCGACAGGGGCGCAGTTTCAGTGCTTGCCATAGGTGCTATTTTCACTAGATACGCCTCTGGCTATAAGTGTGGTGTGAGAAACTGCAGAGCCTGCGACCATATGTGGCATTGCAAGAAGGACGTGACAGGATGTCATTGCGTTTGTTGTGTCCACCAATACACTTTACTTCCGCTTGTTGGACGCATGCTGGACGGCATAGCAATGTTTCCTGATGTGCACGTTAGATCTCCTACTACAATGTGTATTGGTTATGTTTTTAATTTAATTCATGATTTCATGCTATGAGAGCCTTCTCCCTGTTTTTTTTCTGGGTATGTCATGCATCTCTAAATGCCAAATGAGAATATAAAAGTGAAGTCAGAATTCATGAGACACTGGCGAGGAATCCACCAAGTGTTATATCATGTGACTTGGCATTTTTTTACTTTTTTGTTTTTGCAAGAAGTCCATATAATCTGGTGAGTACGCTGTCAGGATCTGGGGCACACTGGAGTGAACAAGTGCTATCACCATTTGTGATACCTGTGGTCATATCTGTCAAATGTGTAATATACAGTAAAACCTTGGTTTGAGGGTAACTTGGTATGAGAGCATTTTTGCAAGACAAGCTATTTTTTTTTTTTTTTATAAATGTTGCCTCGATATACAAGTGATGTCTTGATATAAGAGTAGTGTCATGTCATAACCGAGTATAAAAGAGAGGCACCTCTAAGTGTAGCAATATGGTTACATTTAATGAAGGTACAACATATTGCTACACTTGGAGGCACCCCTCTTCTCTTATATACGCTGTAGTTCCTGCTGGATTTTGCATCTATTCCCATTTTGCATCTATTCCCATTGTGGAGGCTGCTAATTGTGAATGGACATTTTATGGTTACACAACCTATCACATTGCTATAATCTGTTTCTATAGACTATAAACTGAAGGACTTATAAATAAATGGTTGTGGAACGAATCATTTGAATTATCATTATTTCTTATGGGAAAATTTGCTTTGATATACAAGTGCTTTGGATTACAAGCACGTTTCTGGAACAAATTATGCTTGCAATGCAAGGTTTTACTGTAATGTGTTTTTTTCTTGATTGTGACATGAAATATAATTATCACACTGGTTGTTAATGTTGATTATACACCAATATTACAAGTGCTGTCTTTTATGTGTTTTCAATATTGGGCTTTGCCAGTTCCAGGTACTGATCCTGTGACCAGGGACGGACTGACGATTCGTGCACTCGGGCACTGCCCGAGGGCCCCATGCCACTAGGGGGCCCCATCAGGGTTGCCAGCCTCAATAAAACCAGGGACAGTATGTCACAAATCTGTGTTTTTTTTTTACATCTGTCCCTGAAATGTCCCTTACCGACATCTTTTTGGTCTAAAAATCCCAATATTATAGCTGCCCCACCTCTCCGGTACCTTCTCAGTGTGTTTATACTGTGTGTTTATACTGTGTGTCTGTATGTATACTGTGGAGCCTATAATCTCCTATTGCCCAGGGCCCCATAATCTCCTATTGTCCGGGGGCCCCATAATCTCCTATTGCCCGGGGGCCCCATACACTCCTATTGCCAGGGTGCCCCATAATCTCTTATTGCCCGGGGGCCCCATAATCTCCTATTGCCCAGGAACCCCATAATCTCCTATTGGCCGGGGGCCCCATACACTCCTATTGCCCGGGGGCCCCATAATCTCCTATTGCCCGGGGGCCCCATAATCTCCTATTGCCCGGGGGCCCCACAATCTCCTATTGCCCGGGGGCCCCACAATCTCCTATTGCAAAGGGGCCCCATAATCTCCTATTGCCCGGGGGCCCCATGAGCGGTCAGTCCGCCCCTGCCTGTGACTAGACATATATGATTTGTTTTGTTACGAATTAAAATTTGGACAAAATTTTCATAATTTGAGCTTCAAATTTATCGAGTAATGAATTTCAACAAATCTGAAAATTATAATGAAAACAACAAATTCCTTCATATTCATTAGTTTCATTTGTTTACAACTTCAGATGGTTTTGTAGGTTCAATATGTGTCACACTCTGTATTGTTATGAAGCCAAGGTCTCAAAACATCCAAGTCACAAGCAAGTTGCATTGAAGTAGCAGGCAAGTCAAGTCAAAGTCGCAAGTGGCATCGCAGTTGAAAGCAAGTCGCATTGAAGGTGCAGGAATGTCCCAGTGCACTAGTCGCACTGAAAACATAATGGCTGAATCCGAATCTTCTAAAATAACTTCCGAAAATACGAATCCATTCTGGATAACCAATGTATGAAATCAATCTGAATATACAAAATGAATTGCGAAAATGAATCATTCTAACATAACAAATACGAAAAAACAATGCACCCGAAACAAAACTATTTTTTTGTCATGCACATCTCTACCTGTTACCAGAGGAGGCCAGTTTGTGATGTCAGTGTTTACGTGTCTGTTGTGCAATACTGGCTGCAATCTCTCCTTCCCTCAGAGTACGGGGGCTCCCAAGTCAACCTATGGGGACGGGCACACTGTCATTCAGCTGCATGTGGGGGTGGGGAACTGCTTTGCTCTTTGGACAGCTGTCCTCCCTGTGTTTTCAGCATATATTCCACAAGCTCCGGCGGACATATTTATATATATATATATCCACTATAATGTACAGATCCCTTCTCATGCAAATTTATTAAGGTATATTGCCATTCTCTTGCCTGGTGCCTACTATACATGAAGCTGGACACGGCTAAACTAAGCATGCTCGATATTATCAGGTACTTTTACTGTCACTATTCTCATTATTACCATCACCACAGCGCTGAGGGGATTGTTGAAAAGTCAGGCAGAGAGCCATTTACTTAGAGGTACACATGAAGATCAGTAATTTAGTTCCTACGGCCTTGTTTATGGGACCATTTTGAGGGGTGTTCAGCCGCTACTCTCAGTATGACTTACACAGCGAGAGCTTACATATCGTGTGGTGTTTGAGAAGGAATAATATTCTCTCATCGTTATTAATATCCACCTGCTATGTGACTTTTCTGTGCTATTTTGTATCATCATTAGGATCTGGTAACCGATTATACTTTGATCACTATTCATTTGTATTTTTATACCACTGTATCAGTTTTATCACATTCAAAATTTATATTTTAGGTTGTTTTTAATCTCTTTGCTGAACTGTAAACCTTTCACCTCATTGAGTTTCAGGGGTTTTGGATTATTACAAATTTATACTACTATTTAAACACATCCAAGTTTGCAGTCAGATGGCTCTGAAGAAGCCTTATGCCGCGTACACACGATCACTTTTCAGCATGTAAAAAACAACGTTTTTCAGCATGTAGAAGAAATTATGTTTTTTCCAACTTCATCATTAAAACGACGTTGCCCACACACGATCATTTAAAAAAAAAATGCTCTGGCAAAGCGGTGACGTACGACGGCACTATAAAAGGGGAAGTTCCATTCAGATGACATCACCCTTTAGCTGATTTTGTGTTAGTAAGACGATTCACGCTTTTCTTTCTGTTACAGCGTGATGAATGTGCTTACTCCATTACGGACGGTAGTTTTACCAGAACGAGTGCTCCCATCTCATAACTTGCTTCTGAGCATGAGTGGGTTTTTAACGTCATTTTAGCCCATACATGATCATTTTTTACAACCAGAAAAGGGCATTGTTTAAAACGTCGTTTAAAAAATGCAGCATGTTCGAATTTTTTTTTGTCGTTTTTCAGAACCCAAAAAATGATGTGAAGCCCACACACGATGATTTGAAATTTTTTTTTTAACTTTTTTACATGCCGAAAAATGATTGTGTGTACGCGGCATAAAGCCCCATACACCATCAGTTTTCCTGAAGGTTTTTTTCTTCAAGTTTACCAAACCCATCTAATATGAGGTCAAAGCTTAAGAGTTTCAATTTGTATGCAATCAGGCAGGCCCTTGCACTACATGGTTTTGGTAAACCTGAAGAGAAAAACCTGCAGGAAAACTGATAAGCGTCTGGTTCTGCTTTGTGATGTTGCTGCTGCCCACCTAGAGTTGTGGTTCGAGTCTCTTTTTGAAGTTTATTTTGCTTTTTGTATCTAAGACCGATACCTATCTGCATTTGTGAGTATATTGCATTTTTTTAATATATATTTCAATAAATGGTACATTAACCACTTTAGCCCCGGGCCTGTTTTTCAGATACGGTGTTTACGAGACTAAAACATTTTTTTTTGCTATAAAATTACTTAAAAACATTATATATATTTTTTTTTCTAACACTCTAGAGAATAAAATGGCAGTCATTGCAATACTTTTTGTTACACCGTATTTGCGCAGCGGTCTTACAAGCGCACTTTTTTTGGAAAAAATTCACTTTTTTAAATTAAAAAATAAGACAACAATAAATTTGGCCCAATTGTTTTTACATATTGTGAAAGATAATGTTACGCCGAGTAAAATGATACCCAACATGTCACGCTTAAAAATTGCGCCCGCTCGTGGCATGGCGTCAAACTTTTACCCTTAAAAATCTCGATAGGCGATGTTTAAAAAATTCTACAGGTTGCATTTTTTGAGATACAGAGGAGGTCTAGGGCTGTAAGTATTGCTCTCGCTCTAACGATCGCGGCGATACCTCACTTGTGTGGTTTGAACACCGTTTTCATATGCGGGCGCTACTCGCGTATGCGTTCGCTTCTGCGCGCGAGCTCGTCGGGACGGGGCGATTTAAAAAATTTTTTTTTTTGTTTTCGTATTTATTTGTATTAATTTTACCAATTTTTAACACTAAAATAAAAAAAATAAAAAAAATGATCACTTTTATTCCTATTACAAGGAATGTAAACATCCCTTGTAATAGAAAAAAGCATGACAGGTCCTCTTAAATATGAGATCTGGGGTCAAAAAGACCTCAGATCTCATATTTAGGCTAAAATGCAAAAAAAAAAAAAAAAATTTTTAAATGTCATTTTTCAAATGACATTTAAAAAAAAATGTCTCTTTAAGACGCTGTTTGGAACTGACGTTTTACGTCACTTCCGCCCAGCAGAGCTACGGGGATGGACGAGGGAAATTTTTTTCCTCACTCGCATCCCCGCTGACCAGAGGAGCGCACCCGATCGCCTCCGCCGCTACCGACGGCTCCGGTAAGCGGCGGAGAGCGCGGGAGCGCAGCGGGAGGGGGACGCTCGTCCGCCACCGATAACGCCGATCTCGCGGCGATTCCGCCGTGGAGACCGCCATTATCGTTTACCCGACCGCCCACAGAAGAGATGGATATCTCGGTTGTGGCAGCAGCTGCTGCCGTTACCGAGATATCCATCTCTAAAGTGCCGACGTATACCTGCGGTGGGCGGTCGGGAAGTGGTTAAAGCAACCTTTTTCAACCAGGGTGCCTTTGGGCTTCTTCACGGGTGCCTTGGTAAAATGCCTAAAATTTGGCCAAAAATTGTATACGAGCCATGCTGTACTCATCTATGTTTAAAGGGGTGTTCCAGCCAAAAAAAGGGATTTTTAAATACAGCTTACCTGTAAAATCCTTTTCTTGGAGTACATCACGGGACACAGAGCGGCATATTCATTACTATATGGGTTATATGGAGTACCTTCAGGTGTGGACACTGGCAATCTCAAACAGGAAGTCCCCTCCCTATATAACCCCCTCCCCTAGAGGGAGTCCCTCAGTTTTGTAGCAAGCAGTATGCCTCCCAAAATGGTCACCCAAAAGAGGGGTGGGAGCTCTGTGTCCCGTGATGTACTCCAAGAAAAGGATTTTACAGGTAAGCTGTATTTAAAAATCCCTTTTTCTTTCTCGTACATCACGGGACACAGAGCGGCATATTCATTACTATATGGGATGTCCGAAAGCAATGCTTTAATGAGGGGAGGGAGACATCTTCCAAAGAAGGATTTAATTTTAGAGGTATACTCAGATACTAGTAAATCCAACTTAAACGAGAAATGTAAATCTCAAATCAAATCAAGGGAGCCCCCTCAGATCCTGAGGAGCTTGAATCGCGGCCTGTAGTACTGACTGCCCAAAGGCTGTATCCGCATTCCTTCTTACGTCCACTTGATAAAATTTTGTAAACGTGTGGACTGATGACCACGTTGCTGCCTTGCATATTCGAGCCATAGAGATCTGATGATGTGCTGCCCAGGAGGTGCCCCTGGCCCTGGTAGAATGGGCCTTTACCGACAAAGGAGGAGGCACCTCTTCAAACCGCAGGCCCGAACAATTAATTGTTTAATCCATCTTGCGATGGTGGATCAAGCGGCTGCCTGACCCATCTTGGGCCCTTCCGGTTAAACGAACACCACATCTGTTTTCCGAACCTTCTCTGTAGCTTTAAGATAGGCCCTTACGGCCCTGACAATATCCAACGTATGCAGCAACCCCTCTTTTCTAGAGGTGGGTTTTGGAAGAAGGATGGAAGTACCACATCCTGGTTCAGGTGGAAACTGGATATAACCTTTGGTAGAAAGGAAGGATGAGGACGGAACCCCGCCCTATCCTTATGCAAAATGAGATATGGTTCCTTACAAGATAAGGCTGCCAATTCCGATACTCTCCTGGCCGAAACTATGGTGATCAGAAATACCGACTTTCTAGTCAGTAAAATCAAGGTACCTCAGCCAACGGCTCAAGAGGTTGTTTCTGTAGGGATGACAGAACAAGATTTAAGTCCCATGGACAAAGTGGTGACTTGACAGGAGGATTAATACGCAAGACCCCCTGTAAGAAGGTCTTTACCAGCGAGTGGGTGGCCAGCGGCCTCTGAAACCACACTGACAGAGCTGAGATCTGTCCCTTGATTGTGCTTAGTGCCAGGCCTTTATCCACTCCTAGCTGGAGAAAACTTAACACCCTATCAATAGTATATTTGCGGGAATTCCATCTTTTGGATTCACACCAGGCTACGTAGTTCCTCCACACCCTGTAATAAATCACCCTGGAGACCAGCTTTCTAGCCCTAATCAGGGTAGGGATTACCTGCCTAGACAGACCTCTACCCCTGAGAATCAGGGATTCAGCCTCCAGGCCGTCAAATTTAGACGCCGTAATGTAGGGTGGAGGATCGGGCCTTGTGAGAGTAGGTCTGGTTGTAGAGGAAGAGTCCAAGGGTCTCCCACTGCCATCTTCAGGACTAGTGAGTACCAAGTCCTCCGGGGCCAAGCCGGAGCTATTAAAATGACTGGCTTGTGCTCCACTCTGATCTTGCGCAACAGGCGAGGGAGTAACTGTAGCGGAGGGAATGCATATAGAAGTTTGAATTGATGCCAAGGGCAAACCAACGCATCGGTTCCGCAGGCCATAGGATCCCTCGTTCGAGACACGAACCTGTCTAGTTTCTTGTTGAACCTGGATGCCATTATATCTACGTCTGGCATTCCCCACCTCTGGCAGATTGTCTGAAAGACCTGGGGATGCAGAGACCACTCCCCTGGCGACAGACTCTGGCGACTTAAGAAGTCTGCCTGCAGGTTGTCCACTCCGGGAATGAATATCGCCGAAATGCAGGGTACATGAACCTCTGCCCACTGAAAAATCAAGCTCACCTCCCTCTGAGCGGCCCGACTCCTGGTTCCCCCTTTGGTGGTTTATGTATGCCACCGCCGTGGCATTGCCTGACTGGATTCTCACCGGGAACCCCTTTAATCTGGAGGTCCATGCCAGAAGGGCTAGGCGAGCAGCTCTGATCTCCCAGATATTGATGGGGAGCTGCCTCTCTGCTTTCACCCCAGTTCCCTGGCGAGAGGACCCCTCGAAGACCGCCCCCCCCAGCCTGCCAGGCTGGCGTCTGTAGTAACTACCTTCCAGACAACAGGGCTGAAGGATTTTCCCTTTAGAAGATTCTGGGGGTTCAACCACCAGGCCAGGCTTTGTCGGACCCTTGATGATAGCGTCAAAGGGGACTCTAAGGCATGTGCCCTCTTGCCCCAGGCTGCTAGAATGGCTGCCTGTAGGACGCGAGTGTGGATCTGAGCGTATGGTACTGCCTCGAACGTGGCCACTAGCTTGCCTAGTAATCGCATACACAGACGAATAGTTGGTTTTTTCTTGTTTAGAACCAACTGAACCAGCCCCTTGATAGCCTCGATCTTTACCAGGGGCAGGAACACTCTTTGCTGTTCTGTGTCTAACCTCATGCCGAGGTATTCCAACTGCTTTGTAGGCTGGAACGCTGACTTTCCCCGGTTTAGGACCCAGCTGAATTCTTCGAGGTACCGAACCGTGAGGTTTACTGCCTTTTGCAGACCCGGTCGTGAGTGATCTATGATTAAAAGGTCGTCCAAGTATGCTAGGACTGTGACCCCTTGGATCCTTAAATTGGCCAGAACTGGGGCTAGGATCTTCGTGAATACCCGGGGGGCCGTGGCCAGCCCGAAGGGGAGCACCCTGAATTGGAAGTGTCGCTGCCCCACCGCGAAGCGTAAAAATCTTTGATGCGACTGTAAGATTGGTACATGAAGGTAAGCATCCTTTATGTCTATGGAGGCCAGAAAATCGTCTTTCTGAAGCGCGGCGGCTGCTGACCGGATGGATTCCATCCGGAAGGAACGAACCTTTAGGTAACCGTTTAACCTCTTTAGGTCCAAGATTGGCCTGACATCGCCGTTGGGCTTTGGTATGACAAAGAGATTGGAATAGAAACCTAGCCCTTGCTCTTGGGCTGGCACCTCTATTATTACGTCCTGGTAGAGCAGGTGATCCAAAGTTGCCAGCAATGATGCCTTCCTTGCTGGATCCCTTGGTAGCCTTGATTCTCCTTAGAAACTCCAGTCTGTAGCCTGTGGTTACAGATGCCCGGATCCATTTGTCGGGGATCTTGGCTTCCCAAACTTCTGAGAAGAAACGAAGCCTTCCCCCCACCCGCGAGAGTGGGGGCGCCCCTTCATAAGGCAGACTTAGGGGCTGTCTTTGTCGGCTTGCGATACCATGGCCTCTTACCCCCAGGGGCCTGTCCCTGCGATCTACTGTTAACGTTGGATCGTGCAGGCGGCCGTCGATACTGCCTGGAATTTGAGGGCCCCGAGACAGGAAAGAGCTGCCTTTTAAATGTAGGACCCCGGAATGTCTTTTTGACCGGTAAAAGGGTACTCTTGCCATTTGAAATAGTCTGAATATATTTATCCAGATCCTCTCCGAAGAGTCGTCCTCCATGGAAGGGAAACCCTGCCAGAAGCTTTTTGCATGGGGGCTCCGCCGCCCAGTTCTTCAACCATAAGAGCCTTCTCATGTGCACCAAAAATAGTGATAAACGAGAGGCCTGCTGGATGGAATCTTTTATAGTATCTACAGCAAAACACAGAGCTCTGGGAATGTCAGAAAACTCTTCTGCTTGTTGGGTAGGCATGTCCTTTAACATTTCTTTTGTCTGGTCTTTGAACGCCTGACAAACACCAATTGCAGCCACAGCTGGCTGTACCACTGCTCCTGCCGTAGCAAAGGATGCTTTTAAAAGTGTCTCTAACCTTTATCAACCGGATCTTTAAACATATGTATGTTTTCCACCGGGCAAGTTAGTGATTTATTCACACATGAGATGGCTGCATCCACTATTGGGAGCCTCCACCTCTTGGAGAATCTTTCCTCCATGGGGTAAATGACCGCAAATCTTTTCGGTGGCAGAAAAATCCTGTCCGGCCGTACCCAATCCCGAAAGATCAATTCCTCCAAGAGAGGATGGACCGGAAACACTGCGTTGCTTAACGGAGCTTTCAAAGAGCCCAGAGAGGATACCGGAGGAACCTGAGGCTCTGGCAATGGTAAACTAAATGCCGAGCGGACCATGTCCGTCAAAGACTGTACCCACAGTCTTTCTGTCTGGGAGTCTGAAAATGGTTCCTCAGAGGCAGATCCCTCAATCCCTGAACCCTCTTAGTTCAGGTCTAGTTGATCCTCCTGTGATTCCAATTCCTCCGGAGAGAGAATCTCAGCATCTGAGGATACACCTCTTGGTGATGGGGATCTAACCCGTTTCTTACCAGGAATAGCTCTAGCGATTAATGCTGCTATTCTCTCTTCTAGCCCCCCTAGGGATACGGCTAGCATCTCCTCTGTGATAAACACAGGGCTGGGCTGATCTGGGCCAGCCTCCGCACCAGATCCCCCTAATGGCTCATCCAAGGCACCCTTTATGTTAATAAGTTGCGGGGAAAGTATCGGCATATCATCAGAATCAGAAGGGGAACCCCTTTGTTTTTTGGTCTTTTTTGTACCCTTTGACCCCGAGCCTTTGGAAGCCATAATACAAAATCGAGGGACTCCGCCCACACAACAGACTGTAGTGGCCAGGAGTACAAAACCAGAGTTTAGGGGACAATAGATCACTAATGCCCAAAAACTGATGGGATCTCGTATGTTTTTCTCTTTCTCTTTTTTTTTTTTTAAATATATATTATATATATTTTCTTTTTTAGAAACATACAGTGACCCCAAACTTAGTTTGCCAGCCTCCAACCTGTATGCAAAAAGGGGGATTTCTTGGCTTAACAAAAAAAGGCATTGGAACAAAGTCCAGCATGTACTACCCCTCTTCCGCCACCGGGAGTCACTGTTCTGCCGCTCTGCGTCCTCTCCTTCTGAAATCAGCCTCAGACTGAGCACTGAAATTGCCTGCTGATCTATAACAGCACAAGGCGCGCCCCTGTATGACGCCGCAGGCACGCCCCCCCCCCCGCCCTCCTGTCTGAACGGCGCGAAAAACGTCTATAAGACGCGCGCGCGTGCGTATGCCGGAACAGGAGGAACCGCGCTGCTGGAGACCCAGGACTGCAGAAAACAGGCGGCAGATTCAAACCCCCGGCCAGGTAGGACTCCAAAAGGCCCCTAGGGATCCTTACTAGTCCTAGGAAGAAAGCAGCAGGTTAGCTAGCAACACATTCTTAGACAGGGGAACCTAGTGATGGGGGGAAAAGGTGTCATCCTGTCTCTCTTAGACATAGTGAGCAAGGTTGCCCATGCAGAGCATACTTAGGCTGTCCCCCCTTTTAGGTTACCCCGGAGAGCCTGCTGTCGAACCAAGTCCCGCAGGCTCCCCCTTACCTGCTCCATGCTGCAGGATGTTTGTCCAGCAAACTGATCCAATCTTCTCCCATCTCCGTGGGTAGCGTAGTAGACCTTCAGGCCCTGGGGTCCTATGAAGGTACCCACTGTCCTGGACCTATATAGCATCCTGGCAAACAGGAACTTATGGTTTTTACAAACTCCAAGTCCTGGGCCCAGGGTCCAGCCCTCCAAAGAGGAGCATTATAGGCAAAACCCCACGGTTTGGGGCCCGGGTACTGTCCACTTTGGCACTGAGGCTCCTTGGACAGATCCGGTTAGCCCGCCCTTAATCCCAAGGATGTGGAGCAAAGCTATTCCGTGACCAACACCTAAGACACTGGCGAAAAAACTGAGGGACTCCCTCTAGGGGAGGGGGCTATATAGGGAGGGGACTTCCTGTTTGAGATTGCCAGTGTCCACACCTGAAGGTACTCCATATAACCCATATAGTAATGAATATGCCGCTCTGTGTCCCGTGATGTACGAGAAAGAAAATGTGTTTATTAAAAGTCAGCAGCTACAAAAAGTGTAGCTGCTGGCTTTTAAAAAAAAACACTCACTTACCTGCTCCTGCGTTCCAGCGACGCGCCGACCAGGGCTCCGCTCCTCTCCCCCCCTCCCCAGCCGGCATCTCCATCCCGACTGTGGGCACCCAGCCGTGACAGCCTTCAGCTTCACGGCCGGGTACCCACTGCGCATGCGCGAGCCGCACCGCGAATGCGTGCGCGGCTCGCCGCTGATTGGACAGGTGATTGCCTAGGACCTGTCAGTGTCCTAGGCCATCGCCTACAGGGAGGGGCTGAAATAAGGAGATTACGCCTCTCGCCTTACCAGCCCCTCGGCGGAAGCAGGAAATGGGACAGGAAGTCCCACTCCTCCTGAAGCCCCCACTCCCCCCCCCCCCCCCAAAAAAAATTACATGCCAAATGTGGCATGTAAGGGGGGTGAGGAGTGGAACAAGCAGAAGTTCCAAATTTGGGTGGAACTCCTCTTTAAGGTCTTCATAGACTGAAACGTGTTAGGGTTGCTTGTCTTATGGAACATTTTTACTCCTTGTATTAATAAAGAATTTTTATTTTAACCTTGTTGTTGACTTTTTGTGAGTGGGTGGATCAAGCCTGTCTTCTAGGGCTCATTTACACTTGCTTCGGCTTCAACACACATTAAGGGCTTGTTTACACTTGCTTCAAAACAAGGCTTCAGACACACTTTGTTAAAGATCCTGTCACTAGATAAAATGGTTAGCTTACAGTCCTGCTTACACCTTGATTTTTCTTTGGCTTCGATTCAAAATTTATACCCCATGTCACTTTAGTTGTACTTCAAAGCATCTTCAAAGCCTTCATACCGTGTTTCCCCGAAAATAAGCCTGGGTCTTATATTAATTTTGGCAACAAAAGACACAGTAGGGCTTATTTTTGGGGTAGGTCTTACCATTTAACGTGCTGTCTTCTCTCCCCCTCTCCCTCCCTGCCTGTCAGGAACCCCCAGTGTGAACCGAGATAAAATGCTTGTAAAATCCTATAATCCCTCTATTAGAGTATTATATAATGTACAATATGTGTGTTTCTGTATTATAATTGTGCCAAATACCTTTGTTATAGCGCCACTCTAAGCTTCTGTGACCCGCCAGAGCTTTCTACCCCGCATCTATATTATAGAAACACACACATTGTACATTATATAATATAGGATTTTACAAGCATTTTTTTAATAGGGCTTATTTTCGGGGTAGGGTTTATATTGCAGCCCTCCCGGAAAAGAACGCTAGGTCTTATTTTCGGGGTAGGTCTTATTTTCGGGGAAACACGGTAGAAGTCTATGGCAAAGCTCACTTGAAGCCCCACCAGAGGCTCATCAAAGCCCCACCAGAGGCTCATCAAAGCCCCACCAGAGGCTCATCAAAGCCCCACCAGAGGCTCATCAAAGCTTGCGCTCCAGGCCTTGTTCTGGTTGCCGCCTGAGACCCAGAAGTAACCTGGACAGAATACCGGTCCTCTACACATGGCACAGCTTAGTAGAGACTGCTTCTGGAGGTTGCTGACACGAGCAGAGATGGACATTTCACTGAACTCCCATATGCCTGCATAAAGAATCTTCAGAGTGAGTGTTTTGATGCTATTGTTCATTAAAAATCATACAGTTTTTCTCAAGTGGCGCCTGCCTTGTTTTTCTTTCTTTACATGCTCTGGAGTTCAGCTTCAGATCAGCTCCCCTTGCAAGACAGCCCTGGGTATAAGACATATCTTACTACAGCGCAACAGCTCAAAGGACTTCTTTGGACAAGTGTCCTATATTATATTACAGTGAGCGCCACTCCTTTGTATTTATTAGTACAAGACCTGAAACCGTCAGTAACAACGCAATCTTTGTGCTGAGAACACACCGCGCAGAGCACTCCAGCTGACCCTATCTCAATGAAACTTTGGACTGAGCTCCTCACTAAGGGATGTGCCACTCCTATTCATTCAGTACTATGTGCAACATTCAACAAACCAAACTGGCTACAGTAAAAAAAAAATGTAAAGCAGGTGAGACCTCTACATGCTGCATGGATATAAAACTGCATAATGTTTAATTCCCAATATCACATGGCTAAAAAAATAAAAATCTTTACACTTTATCATAGTCCTGACTTTATTAAAGAAAGTCAAAACAAAACCACCATACATTTCTGTTAAACACAGTGAATCGGTGAATGAACTGCTACTAAAATACAAATATTTTTTTTCAATTTGTAAACTTTCTGCACTACAATTCTTGAATTTAAAATCCCTGGTAGGATCAATTATAACATGGTTTTATATAAACATATACAGTATAAGAAGGTTGTAATTGGTGGTTCTGCAGTAATTAGTAATACATTTGCAGTCCCCAATGGCTTCTACTGGCAGGCAGTAACATTACCCAGCATCTAAGTGTCACTGCAATGATTGGTAAAAGACCTTGGCTTCATCTCTCTGGCACTGATTTGTCAGCAGATTTTTTTTTCTTGTTAACTATAAAGAAATAGACACACCCAGTACATTTCAGTATAAAGGCAGGTTGGCAGGCATGCACAGGAACAGAGAATACTTGGCAGTACTTGTGTTCTGGGAGAAGCTGTAATCCCTCAGTATGGCCACTAGATGGGGTATCTGTGCTGCAGGAAAGATTAGCAATGATTTCATGGTTGCCCTGCAGACACTGCCAGCTCAGGATCACCAGGTGAGTTTACAATCCACCTATCTTTTTTTTCTCAAATTATCCATGATTTGTCAAACGTAATCACCTTTCTACTTAGACATTTTTTTATTTGCTACAAAATTACTTTAACCACTTCAGCCCCGGAACGATTTAAACCCTTAATGACCAGGCCATTTTTTTGCGATAAGGCACTACGTCGCTTTACCCGACAATTGCGCGGGCATGAGACGCTGTATCCAAACAAAATTTATGTCCCTTTTTCCACAAATCAAGCTTTTTTTTGGTGGTATTTGATCACTGCTGCGCTTTTTATTTTTTTGCGCTATAAACAAAAAAAGAGCGACAATTTTGAAAAAAAAACATAAATTTTTTACTTTCTGCTATAATACACATTCAAAAAAACAATAAAACATTTTTTAAATCAACATTTTTTAAACAATTTAGGCCAATATATTATGCTACATATTTTTGGTAAAAAAAAAAAAAAAAATAATACGCATATATTGATTGGTTTTCACAAACATAGCATCTACAAAATAGGGGAGAGATTTATGGACTTGTAATGTTTTATTTTTACTGGTAATGGCGGCGATCTGCGATTTGTAGCGGGATTGTGGCAGACAAATCTGACCCTAAGTGACACTTTTTGGGGACCAGTGACGTCAATACAGTGATTGTTGCTAAAACAAAAATGCACTGATCACTGTATAAATGACACTGGCAGTGAAGAGGTTAACACTAGGGGGCAAAAAAGGCGTTAACTGTGTTCCCTGGGTGTGTTCTGTGTGGGGGAGGGGCTTAATGGGATAACACAGAGATCTCTGTTCCTGATCAATAGGAACAGCAGATCTCCATATTGTCCCCCATCAGAACCGGAATCTACCTTGTTTACATAGGCAGATCCCCATTCTGCCTCTCTGTACCATGATCATGGGTGGCTGGCGGACATCAAGTCAGCGGGATGGGTGCACGCCCACACCATCACATGCACAGATCGACGTACAGGTACGTCGATTTGCGCAGCTGAGCCGCCTTGCTGCAGTATATAAATGCGGAAGGATGTTCGGTAAGTGGTTAAACCCCAAACAATTATATACTTCTTGAAAGCAGAGGCCCTGTAGAATAAAATGGTGGCAGGTGCAAGCTTTCTTTGAATTTTTCTGTTCTGGATGCACATTGGGAAGTGAAGAAATCTTTCCCTAAAGTGAGGGGAACTCTTCTTTAACACAGCTGCTAAAAAACAGGTGTCACTCTTAAAACATTTCCCCTAATATCAAGTTCTGGTGACCATCAAAGACAGCAATAAAAACTTGATAGATGATCTAACCCCCTTTTTTTTTAACTCTTCTATGCACCATCCAAAACTAACAAAATAGTTTTGCCTTAGTATGAACTTTAAACAAGTCAAAAGCAATATGGTATCGTGACTTCATCTGCCCCTCCTCTCTGCCTTCTGCCAATCAGACACGCCTTTGGGTTCAATGAAAAAAATACAAGGTTGTCTCTGAATGGTGGAGGTGCTGAGAAAGTGCTCCCCCGTGTTCAGTATACAGATTGCAAGTCGCTCGAGCAACACCCAGAGAAGACCAGCATGCATGTAGCACGGGCAACGACAGTGAATTTCTGAATCCTCAGTGGCTTTCTGGATAAAGAATTGGATGTAACCAAGCTGCACCAATGTAGAATAATAAAAAAAAAAAAAGGGTTCAGCTTTAAAGCGGGAATTCCGGGCATAGGTTTTTTTTTTTTGCAATCCACGGTACATTATATTCAATATTCTTTTACAATTATATAAAAAAAAAACACGATCGGTACATAAAACACTTACCGGATATCTGCTCAGCGATCTTGTGGCCATTTCCATTTTAGCTGAGGGCATGGGAAGCCCAGTTCCTGTGTCTTCCTGGATTTCCCTAGAGAGGTGCATGCTGGGATTTTTAGGCACAGTAATGCCCAGAGACTCCTGGGAAATGAGTGTCATCATTTCCCAGGAGGCAATGGGGCCTTAGGACAGGAAGTTTAATACGGCGCAGTAAATTCATACTTTTAGGTCCCAGGCCACACAGACACAGAAAGGTCATTGAGTTTGCTTGTGTTTTCTATCTGTAATTGTAGATCAGCAGGGAGTTTCCTGTCTGTCTCCTCTTGTGGCTATTTCAGCTGCGGCAACCACAGGTTTTTTTTTTTCAGTTTGCATAAGAACCCTCTCAATATTCCCTGCAAGGAAATATTTTCCAGGATCCGCAGAATTCTTAGCACAGTCTTTATGTGGATGAGAACCAAAGGAGAAAGCATATCTAAAGTCTTATGTTTCAGGGTTTCTATTCACTTCAAATGGATATTGCATTCTCATACAAGTCTATGGGAATTCAAAGCTCATTTCAAGCAGGTCATAAGAGGTCAAATGCACTTACACTATATTACCAAAAGTATTGGGACAGTTGCCTTTACACGCAAATGAAATTTAATGGCATCCCAGTCTTGGTCCGTAGGGTTTTAATATTGAGTTGGCCCACCTTTTGCAGGTATAACTGCTTCAACTCTTCTGTAAAGGCTTTCCACAAGGTTCAGTGGTGTGTCTATGGGAAAGTTTGACTATTCTTCCATATTGCATTAAGGTAAAAAACCTGGAGACTTTACAACTCTTTTAAGAGTTCCCTTCACTGGAACCAAGGGGCCAAGCCCAAACCCTGAAAAACAACCCCACACCAGAATCCCCCCCCTCCAACAATGATTTGGACCAGTGTACCAAGGTCCATAAAGATATAGGTGAGTGAGTTTGGCTTGGAGGAACTTGATTGACCTGCAATGGTCCCAAAATGGTGCCAAAAGTGGGCCATAATGTCGCAGTCAAGATAAAAATCGCTGATTGCCGCCATAACAAAAAAAAAATTATTTATAAAAATGCCATAAAACAGTCACCTATTTTGTGCAAACCAATCAATAAGCTATTTTTTTTTACCAAAAATATTTAGAATACGTATCGGCCTAAACTGTGTAAAAAAATAATTTATATATTTTTTGGGGATAATTATAGCAAAAAGTTAAAAATATTTTTTTTTTCAAAATTGTCGCTCTTTTTTGTTTATAGCGCAAAAAAATCAAAACCACAGGAGGTGATCAAATACCACCAAAAGAAAGCTCTATTTGTGGGAAAAAAGGACGTTAATTTTGTCTGGGAGCCACGTTGCACGACCGCGCAATTGTCAGTTAAAGCGATGCAATAATGTGTAGAGAAAAACCGGGGCGGCCGCACTCCAAAAAAAATGGTTCCTTTTAATAAAACTGGTCACAACATGAACATATCACAGCAAAAAATCTGAAGAAAACTGACATGTTTCACACTATCATACAGTGCTTATTCATAGCTAGATGTGCATGGCCAAATAAAGCGATGCAATGCCGAATCTCAAAAAGTGGCCTGGTCTTCAGCCCAAAATGGTCTGGGCTGAAGCAGTTAAACATTGTTTGATTTTATGAATTATCATAGCCACTCTTGTTTATACCCTGCAGGCAGTGGCTGTTGCAGCTAAAGACCAGAAACATGCTAAAGAATTTGCAAAAACTCACAATATACCCAAAGTGTACAGTTCATATGAAGAGCTTGCCAAGGACCCCGATATTGGTAAGAAAGAATCTCACTTTAAGGGCTCTTTAACGTGGACTTAGCAATCCATTTACCTGTGTCAAGGGCCGTTTTTCCTGCAAGGCATGCACTACTGTAGTGTTCCATACATTCCCGTGCACACCCACACACACTAGTCCCAATTTGACAGCTGTGCAGGTGCGGGTGCGTGTCCCGGAATGCACACTGTATGTGTTGACTGTGTCCATGCAGTGGCTGTGCCCCAATAAGCATGAATGGACCACCCTGCGCTTGGATGCCTAGAACACCTGTGCATCCACGTGCGGGCAAAGATGGCCCTTCACACTCGTGTATGGATTAGTATAATGAGCCGTATGGGAAATCTAAAACGCAGATGTGGTGGCTGCCTTTTTGGGTTTGGATACACGTTAATGTCATAGTATGCACCAGGGTGAGAACATTTTTTTCCTAGGTCTCCAGCACAGTGCTTTGGCCACAAGCCTCCAACACAAGCTTTGATCTAGCAATATTAAAAACGCTGCTTGTAAAAATCCTGATTGGCAAAACCAAAGTATGAACATAGCAGGCAGCATTTAGAACATTGAGTTGCATCACACCAATCACAAGGTGTAAAATAAACCATTTGGTTCAACACTCTTTTAGACTTCACAGAGGTTGATAGGGAGTCAGAAATACATGCAATCCAACAGATGAGATTTCAATGTAATAATCTATTAGAGGTTACCAACTACTAAATAACTAAATTAATAACCACTGATACTTTCAAACCAAAAGCTTCGGACTTTAGTTTCGGAGATTTGAATACATTTTAGGAGTTGGATGTCATTGTCTACACTAAGGCCGCGTACACACGATCAAATTTATCTGCTGAAAACGGTCCAATGGACCGTTTCAGCAGACAAATTTGATCGTGTGTACGGGCGAGCAGACCGGTTTTTCCAGCAGACAAATTTTAAAGCATGCTTTAAAATCTGTCTGCTGGGAACCCGTCCGTCCGACATGTCTGCTGGTTAGTACACTAACCAGTGGACATATCTGCCCGCACATGCGTCGAATGGATTCGACGCATGCGTGGAAGTATTTTACTTCCTGGTTCGGTGATGTGGCAGCGTCAACGTCACCGCGCTGTCTGCCGGCGGGGATTTTGGTTTGATCGTGTGTACACGATCAAACCAATATATCCCAGCAGACAAACCCGATCAAAACGGTCTGTCAGACTGATTTGATCGGATTTATTTAGTGGTGTGTAAGCGGCCTAAGTGCCGGTTCACACTACAGTGACATGAAAGTCGGTACGACTTTGTGAGGCAACTTCAAGTCACCTCCAAGACAGACAACTTTGCCAGTGGCCAATCAAACAATCAGCTCTGTGGGAGGGAGGGGTTTGCCTGAGAAAATTATTTTCTCTTCCTGTAAAGTTGCTTCAGTTTAGACACCGATCTGACTTTGGAGGCAACTTCCATTAAAATCAATGGGTACAAGTCGCCTAGAAGTAGTACGGGAACCTTTTCTGAAGTTTTATCAAGCAAACCCCTTCCTCCCACAGAGCCGATTATTGTTTGATTGGCCTCTGGGAAAGTTGCCTGTCCAGGAGGTGACTTGAAGTTGCCTCAAGTTGCCTCACAAAGTCGTGCCGACTTTCATGACGCTGTAGTGTGAACCGGCACATATTGCCATAATAAAGCACTTAAATTAAACCCATAAAACAGCTAGCTGTGACTACTGTGTACTTCTTCAATTGAAGTTTGATTGTCAATTCTACCGAGTTAATAATTATTACACAATGACTGCTAGGAGTCCCATACACAGGTCTGTGGAAAAAAAAAAAAGCTATGAAAATCCAGTGCTTGCATATAAAAGGTCTGCGGAAATGTGACTGTATGTCCTTTTATGTTGTCTTTACTTGCAGATATTATATATGTTGGTGTCCTGCATATCATCCATCGGGATGTAGTTCTGATGTATCTGGAGCACAGGAAAAATGTCATATGTGAAAAACCTCTGGCCATGAACTCTACAGAGGTGCAAGAGCTCATAACAGCTGCTAGGAAATACAAAGTCTTCTTTATGGAGGTACTGTAACATGTAAAGTTATGTTAAAAAATTACAAATGATCTTCCCTTTTCCCATCCTAATTTCTCTATTTAGAAATGCACACCTCTGACCAGATGCTTACAGTCTGCAGTCAGCAGACCCATAGCACTGCTTAGACCAGTGGTTCCCAACCTGGGGGCCGGGACCCCCTCGGGGGTCAAATGATGATTTGTCAGGGGTCATCGAAATCCTGGGCCGTTCTTGAATCCCGCACCGCTCTCCCAGCCTTTTTGCGGCAGCCCAGCAGGGGTGTCCCTGGAGTCCGCGGTCGCCCACTCAGCCTTTTTCGCAGACGATTATTCAGTTCACAGCATGTCTGGGGGGCAGAGATCAGAGGTCAGCTGAGGAATGGGAAGTGAGAGGGGGAGACCCCATCTCCTGATTTCAGCATAGGTGTCACTGCTATGAGACACCACAAAGTCGGAGGCATAGTGAATAACACTACCTGTGATTATAGTTGCTAAAAAAGTCCCCACTACAGTTCTCAGATCAGCAGATGACCTTGATCAAGAGCGCTTAAGTTGGCTGATCAGAACTCTCTGCCAGCACTGCCACTCATCCTAACTCCCCGCCACTCATCCCAATCCCCCCACCCCTCACCAAGGAGTGAGAGAAGGAATAAAAATAGAGAATACATGGAAGGGAGAGGAAAAGAGAGGGAGAGACAAAGAAAAAAAAAAGGTAGAGAAAGACTAAAGCCCTGACCCCAGACCGATGGACTGTTTTCATCGGACAAACCGATCGTGCGTGGGCCCCATCGGTTTGTTTTCTATTGGTGGAAAAAAAATAGAACATTTTTTAAATTTTTCCTATGAATATAAAACTGATAAAAAAAGGATCGTCTGTGTGGAAGTCCATCGGTCAAAAATCCACGCATGCTCAGAATCAAGTCGACGCATGCTCAGAAGCATTAAAATTCATTTTTTTCAGCACGTCGTAGTGTTTTACGTCACCGCGTTTTGGCACAGTCGGATTTTTGACTGATGGTGGGTAGGCAAGACTGATGAAAGTCAGCTTCATTGGATATCCAACGAAAAAATCCATCGGACTAGATTCCATCAGATATCCGATTGTGTGTACAGGGCTTTAGAGAAAGAACAAGAAAAACAGCTAAAGAGAAAGATGAAAAAAAAAAAAAAAATTAGGATAAAGAGTGATAAAAGGAAAAGAAAGGAGAACAAAAAGAGTGGTACATTCTAAAATGTACCATAAGGGGTTTTAATACTGTGCGAGTGGAAGGGACTCAGGGAACGCTAATGTCCATGGGTAAGGGGCGTAAATCACTTGTGTTGTCTTGGGAGCTGACAACCCAAGCTACGGAAATAATTTTACTGTTAGGGTTCCCCACAACTTGGAAAATGTTATGAAAGGGCCACGGCATTAGAAAGGTTGAGAACTACTGGCTTAGACCCATAGCACTGCTTAGACCCATAGCAATGTGGCTTGGTTTACAAGAGTTTCCCCTGATTTGTTTTTTTTGCAATAAACCAGTTCTTCTAATGAAAAAACTTCAACTCAATTTCTTTGAACTTTGGATAAATTGGGGGAAAAAAAAAAAAGATAGGAAGCTATGGGAAATCTCACCAATGGGGATACGGCAGAAATATAAACTGGAAGGAGTTTCTAACCATTCCTCAGTGTAACAAAAGTATTTTTATTTATCAAAAAAAGGAAATGCTTAATGGCGGCTAGAACCCAAATATGCCATCTTTCAAGTGTGATGCATAAAGCACTCAAAATTCCCTTCACATTGTGAGTGCTCCCCTTTTGTTTTTTCCCTCAATCCCCTAAGACAATATAACATTGCATTGCAATACTGACGTTTACTCAAGGGTAGTGAAACATAAATCTCACAGTATGATGGATGAGTTAATAAAGCAAACACAACCTCAATATGTTTTCCCAATCCGTCTGAAATACAGCTCTTAATTAATAGGTCTTAATGAACGTAATATCACAAACCCAAAAATATACCAATCAGCTCTAATGAATAACTCAATTACATTTTACCATAGATCTTTAGAATAAATATCACACCCACAATGCCTATCTCTGAAATGAACAGATTCCAAGACTGGAGTCCCTGAAATATAATGCCGCGTACACACGGTCGTTTTTTGCTTTGAAAAAAAACGTCGTTTTTTAAAACGCCATTTAAATTGATCGTGTGTGGGCAAAACGTCGTTTTTTGTCTTCAAAAAAACGACCAAAAAAATATTCCAACATGCTTGAATTTTTTGTGTCGTTTTTCAAAACGTCGTTTTTTGTTTCACAAAAAGTCACTGTGTGTAGCAAAAACGTAGTTTAAAACGACGTTTTTCAACCCGCGCATGCCCAGAAGCTAGTTATGAAGCAAGCTTCAATGGAAAAGAGTGGTGAACGTAACCTCGCTTTTTGTGAAAAAACGATGGTGTGTATGCAAAATTGTCTTTGAAAAGTGACGTTTCAAAACGTCGTTTTTTACTTCACAAAAAACGTCGTTTTTTTTCATCGCAAAAAACGACCGTGTGTACGCGGCATAAGACATTGGTGTTCCCTTTACAACACCGCCATACCATAGCTATAATCCTTCAGCATATATTTATCACTTGTAGTTTAAATGTCCCTTAGATAAGAGTTGAAATTTAGAGGACTCCTGGAACAAACTAAAGTCCACAGGTCATCTTTCAAGGACAAAATAGTGAAGCTTATGCCTGTTGGCAAGAAGTCTTCTCACCTTTTTCCTTATAGAACAAGGCAGCACTTGTAGATTTCTACATTTATCCACTCATGATTAGGAGCTTTCTGGGCCTGATGACATTTTCTGACAGAGGACAAAGTTTGCAACTGAAGGTTCCTAAAAATATTGTATTTTCAGATTCTTTTGTGACTTATGCCCCATACACATCATCGGAATTTCCAATGGAAAAAGTCAGACAGAAATTCCGACCGTGTGTATGCCCCATCAGACTTTTTTCATCAGAAATTCAGACGAATTCCGTCGGAGTTTAGAACATGTTCTCTTTTACTCGGATGGAATTTTGTCTGAAATACCATTGTGATTTTGGCCGGGCAAAAGCCCGATCGTGTGTACGGCCCGGGGCAAGCGTAACCACAAAACTCAAAGCATGTATAATGCACATACCAATTGTATCTAGGAATTGGCAGTTCTACCTACATCATTCCGCGCTGCTCTATTGGTCTAAGGTTATTATTTACTGATACAATAGGGGGGTGTAAGTGGAAGCATAGGCCAAAGCGGTGCCTTTGAATATATTTCCTAAAGCCTATCCTGTATTAATTACACCTTTTTTTCTGCTTCCTGTATCACTTAAACGTTTAAGACAGGTTCAAATTTGAGTTGATGGGAAAAAAACCTCTTAGTACTGCACATTTTCATTTAATTCAGGCTTCCTAGGTGTGAGAGATGGAAAGAAGCATCGGGGAAAATATCTCTTCTCTATTACGAGCAGGGTGGTTTCCGAGATCATCAGATTACTGACAAAAGGTAGTTGGTTGGCCTGGTAAATTACAGTAATACCAGGGTAGAAAAGAGCAGGCTGTGCTACCTGTATATATCTCAAGGCTTTATTTTCCATTTCCTATCTATTAGCTGCTATGGAGGATTGCTTATAAGTATCACTCATTGTATTGCAGGCCATGTGGAGTCGATATTTTCCTGTGTATGATCAGATCCGTTCCCTCTTATCCCAGAAGGCCATAGGGGATGTAAAGGTTGTCCGGGCAGAATTTGGCTCTAACCAGCACCATGTTCCCCGGGCAGTAGAGAAGGAGCTGGGAGGAGGGGCATTGCTGGATATCGGCTGCTACTGTCTCCAGTTTGCATTAATGGTATTTAAAGGTGAAAAACCAGAATCGGTGACTGCCAAAGGTTTTCTGTACGAGACTGGTAAGTATATGAATACAGATCACCACTATTTGTCTACAATAGACAACTAATATATCTCCAGCTTGATTCTGCCAAACAAATCATTTATTTTAATTAAAATGTACCCTTTACAACACCACCATACCATAGTCATTACTGCCCCTTTCATCTTTCTCCCAATAGGTGTGGATGAAACCGTAACAATTATTCTTCAATATTCAGGAAAACGTCAAGCAATTCTGACCTGCACTATCATGGTGGCAATGCCAAACCAGGCAGCCATTTGTGGCTCAACAGGAATGATTCAGGTATTTACATTCTCAAACAGCACACTATGGACATGGTATGCAATATTAAAAGGGCTGTGTGAGCTCTACAGTTTTTTTTTTTTTTTTAAGAAACATGGGGAAAAAAAAAAAAATCAGCTTAAATTTAATCATCTCCCTCAAGTATGGTAACGTCTTAAAAAAACATGTTTCTATGGATTTGCCAGTCCATTTTTTCTACTTTGCCTTTTCACAATAGTGTCCTCTCCAATATTTAATCCCTTTACCAATATTCTCTAACCCACAGCTTTATATATATTGTATATATCACCTTCACTCTTGCCCTCTCCATATTACTGCACTCATCACCTCCTGCTAATTCTGAGCCAACATGTTGACATAACCTCTACAACACTGGGGCACATACACGCCTATAAATGTCAATCCATATTCTGTCCCTTATTCACCTGCTTCTCATAACCTCTCTGGATATTTTCTCCAAACCTGACTCTTCGTTATCCAATTTTTACCCCCACACCAAGCACCCTCCTTCCGCTGATAGCAGCTATAATCCACGCACTCCGATTTCTATTTATCTGCTTCCAAGAACCAGCACCCTATTCTCGTGTGCCCTCTAGAATGTCCGTCCACTCTGTCTGTAAAAAAACTCAACTCTGCCCATGACCATTTTCTTTCCAACTCTGTTACCCTACTTGCCGTTACTGCAGTGTGGCTTCAGGAATCTGACTCTGTCTCTCCAGTGGCCTACTCCTAAATCACTCACCCAGACCAGTGGACGAAAGGGAGGTTGAGTTGGAATCATTCTATCTCCGCAAAGCACTTTCTAAAATCTTCCTTCACCTCCCTCTCTATCCCTCGCCTCTTTTAAATCCCACTATATTATTTTTTCCCAGTTGTTTAAGGATTGCTTTGATTCATTGGCCTGCTGGACCAGTGCCATGCATTCTTGACAACTTCTCTGAGTGACTATCCATCTTTCACTCCTCTGAAATGCCTAGTATCATTCTTGGAGACCTTATCATTCCTGTCAATGCCAACTACCCAGGTACCTCTCAACTTTGTAACCTAACTTCATATGCTGCTTTTTTTTGCAACCTTACCCCTTTCCTCTCTCTGCTAACAATTGTATCACTTCCACACTCTCCCTGTCTTTAACCCCCTATCTGTCCATGCAGCAAAAGGTTACCCATAGAATCCTTCTTACAATAACCTCAGAAGACACCAGAAGCATCATAGTCCTGTTCTTGAGTGAGTGTGACATAAATCTAAATCCCTTTATGACTTCACCCTTTATAAAAAAAAACTACTCTCCTAAAATGCCAAACAGGCTTTTTTTTTCTCTTGCATTAACACTCTTAGGGCTCTTTCACACAAGCGCACCATTCAGGTCTGCCTGGCAGTTTTTTAGTCAGACCTGTATGGGCTCTCCATGCTCCTCTATGGAGCCACGGATGTCAGCGGTGACCTGCCCACCTACGGTGCGCTGTAATCCGATCCCCCATAGGGGAGAGCAGCGCTCTGACAGGTTGGTCCCTGCACAGTGTGCAGAGACAGAGCGGTCATCTGCCGGCTCAGCGGGGATCGAGGGAGCGATCCCGGCTGAGCGAAGCGGAGCCCGCACACAGACCCTGTTCACCCGCTGTTAAAAGCATGTTTTGTTATTTTTAAATTCCCAGACTTCAGGCACAGCGATCACTTGCAGTTGTACCTTGCGATTAGCAGCGCTTATATGCAGCTGTGTTTAGGTGCATTGGAATATTCTTGCAAATTCTGATGTGCTGCCTGTTTCTTTCATGAATGCAGTCCAAATTTTTTTTTCTAACCACACAAAACCCCATGTAACGAATCTTGTCGCTAAATATGTGTGAATGGGGCCATATAAAAGCATTGTGTGAGTTTAACCACTTACCTACTGTGCACCTAGACCCCCTTCCTGCCCAGACAAAATATAAGCTTCCCGCACTGCGTCGCTTTAACTGACAATTGCGCGGTCGTGCGACGTGGCTCCCAAACAAAATTGGCGTCCTTTTTTTCCCACAAATAGAGCTTTCTTTTGGTGGTATTTGATCACCTCTGCGGTTTTTATTTTTTGCGCTATAAACAAAAATAGAGCGTCAATTTTAAAAAAAATGCAATATTTTTTCCTTTTTGCTATAATAAATAACCCCAAAAAATATATAACATTTTTTTTTTTCCCTCAGTTTAGGCCGATACGTATTCTTCTACATATTTTTGGTAAAAAAAAAATGCAATAAGCGTTTATCGATTGGTTTGCGCAAAATTTATAGCGTTTACAAAATAGGGGATAGTTTATGGCATTTTTTTTTTTTTACTATTAATGGCGGCGATCTGCGATTTTTTTATTGGGACTGCGACGTTATGGCGGACATTTCAGACACTTTTCTGACATTTTTGGGACCATTTACATTTATACAGTGAAAAATGCTATAAATATGCATTGATTACTGTATAAATGTGACTGGCAGTGAAGGGGTTAACCACTAGGGGGCGGGGAAGGGGTTAAATGTGTGTCCTATGAGTGTTCTAACTGTAGGGGGAGGGGGGGGTGACTGGGGGATTGTGTCCCTATGTACAAGAAACACAATCTGTCACCTCTCTCCCTGACAGGGACGTGCAGCTCTGTGTTTACATACAGAGCTGCACGTCCCAGCTCACTTACAGAGCAATCGCGTGTGCCCGGCGGCGATCGTTGCCGCCGGGCACTCGCACGGCGGCAACGATCGCACGGGATCGCCCGCCCGCGGCTTTAAAGGGACATCACGTCATATGACGTGATGTCAGAACAATGGTGTCGTCTGCCCGCCGTCATTTGACGGCGGGCAGACGACAAGTGGTTAAGCAGGGTAGATAACTTCATCTATCTGCAGCTAAAAGCTGAATTCTACCCGCCCGTGTGAAAGGGGCCTTATTCAGTCCTTGTGGATTCTGTGCTACCTTTAATTCTACTTTGTCCCCCACCAACTTACTTAATCACTGCCCAGGATATTACTAGATGCAGTTTGATCAACTCTGCCAAATATCTTCCCCTCTTAAAGTGGTTGTAAACCCCCATCTACTCTCCTAACTAGTAACATCTTCTTAAAGCCAGGTGTCCCGCTGCATCCATCGATCATTATCTACTAAATGTCACTATTCGTTTCATGGTTTAAATCCTTACTTTTTTGAAGTCTTTCTTCTACTATGCCGGCGCCATTGTTCTTGTGGTCTTACGCGTCTGCTACAGTGAAAACTTCCACCCACAGCTGATTACGATGGCTGTAATCCCGCGCGTGAGCACTACGACAAATATTCAAGCCTCTTCTTCGTATCTGGTTACTATGGAAACAAAGAAGCTCTTCACAGCGGTGAATTTGCCTTGCGCCGTCTTCCTCCTTCACACCTTGTGATGTAGGAGTCACAAGGTAAACATCCATGAGCCTCTGCGGGGGGGGGGGGGGGAAGCAATCACACCGCAAACCATCGCACGGTGTCGGGGCTGACGTCACCAGCAGGAAGAGACGCAGCCCCGACATGAACAGAGATTTTGGCCGGCATGGTCTCGGCTGGCCGGTCTAGCTATCAGACAGCGCATGCGCGGAGTGACGTCACCACTCGGGATATCGGCGAGAAGGAAGCAGGTAAGAAAAAAATAAAGAGAGCGATGCATTGGGGATATTAAGATACATGTAGAAATACAAAGAGTAAAATTGAATGGCACCCGATTACACATGGTGCGTTCTACCACTATTGCAGTGTGATTTGGAATCACAGGCAGAATGGCAGCGATTCTGAACGAGATCCCAAAACAGGGACTTGCAGTCTGGCTTTTGCCACAGAAGCTGCCCTTCTTATGCCTTGTACACACGGCTGGACTTTCCGAGAAAAAAAGTCAGACAGGCTTTTTTTTTCCTCGGAAACTCTGGTCGTGTGCAGACTCCATCTGATTTCTTTCACAGAAAAAAGATGGAGAACCCGTTCTTTATCTTTCCGTTGGACTTCCGACGGACTCTAGCATGTTCAAAAGTCAGACTGTATGTACAAGGCATAAAACTCACTAATGACTTACTAACTGCTATATATTAGCACTTATATTAGAACTTTCTCCTGCCTTTGGAACAGTTGAACAAATTTTCCTCCTCATAAAACTTTACTTTCATAGCTTTCAAGACTCTGCTCTTTCCTGGTACCCCTCCTACCCAAGCATCACCTACAACTGTGATAATACTGTTGGCTGCTGCCTATTCTGTGTGTGATTTATTGCATCAGTATATGTTTATATTTTTGTAGATTCCTTCATGCATGTGGTGCCCTACCTCTATTATTCTCAATGGCAAAGAAACAAAATTTCCCCTTCCGCATTCCAGTAAGCCTATGCATTTTACAAACAGCACAGGACTTAGCTATGAGGCCGAGCATGTGCGCCAGTGTCTGTTAAAAGGTACAGTGCAAGATTATGTGATTCATATTTTCCACTGATGTTCCCTATATTGTGTTCAAATTAGATTATCTGATTCTAGGACTAAAAGAAAGTCCATTAATGACCTTGGCAGACAGTGAGCTGCTGCACACCATCATGGATGAAGTCCGCAAGCAACTTGGAGTGTGTTTCCAACAAGACAAAGTCTTCTGATAAAGAGTGTTATTTTAGGATGATGACTGTGAAACAAACATTTAATATTGAGATAAAAAAATATAATGATTGGAATCCTGCATGTGTTTGTATTACTTTCAGTATAAAGTTAAATTAGATAATATTAAAGGGTACAATTCATCCACCATTTTAAATACAAAAAGTTGAAGGACAAATGCATTTAAACTGTATTCTGAAGTAAATGCATTTATAAAGCCTTATTTTTAAATAAATAAATGAACATGTGTAGCGTTTTTAATCGCTCCATAAGATGCACCTAGGTTTTAGAGGCGGAAAACCAGAAAAATCAGAGTTAGTCTTACCGGAAACTCTGTTTCCAGGACAGCCCTTGAGAGATGGAGCTCCTCCCTGGACAGGAAACACATCACCTCCAGCTCTTTAAAAGGCGGTCCCTCAGGCATCTGGTCAGTTTTAATCCAAGAACCGAAGGACGGAGCTGAAAAACAGTTAATGACATACATATTATCCATGCATATATACATACACACATATATACCTACCTCAAAGCATAGGGTGGGAACGTGCTGTCCTGGAAGACTCCTGGAAACAGAGTTTCCGGTAAGACTAACTCTGATTTTCCCAAGGCGTCTTCCAGGACAGCCCTTGAGAGGATGAGCAAGCACTCACCAGATTAGGGTGGGACTACTGCTTGCAGGACTTTCCTCCCAAAGGCCTGATCTTGACTACTTAGGACGTCCAGTCGGTAATGTCGAATGAACGTGGACATGCTTGACCACGTAGCGGCCTTACATATCTGCTCCGGGGTAGCGCCGGCTCTTTCTGCCCAACACGCGGCTAACGCCCTTGTAGAGTGTGCCTTCAAACCCTGCGGAGGATCCAAGTGTAGAGCTTTATACCCTTCCAAGATGGCTAAATTAATCCACCTGGCTAGTGTCCCTTTTGAAGCCTGTTTTCCCTTTCGATTCTCGGAAAAAAGAACAAACAGTGCATCTGATTCTCTAAAGCTTTTAGTTGCTTCCAGATAAACTAAAAAGGCATCTCCTGACATCTAGCCGGTGTAATTCTTCTTTGCTATTTCTTGGTTTATTGCAAAAGGAAGGAAGTATAATGTCCTGACTCTTGTGGAAAGCAGAGGTGACTTTTGGCACAAAGGACTGATCTGTCTTTAGAATAACTATCCTCCAAAATTTGCATATACGGATCTCTAATTGAGAGAGCCTGAAGTTTACTGATTCTGCGGGCAAAAGTCATAACGACCAAAAAAATTGTCTTCAAAGTAACCAACTTTAAGGATGCCTCTGATATTGGCTCAAAAGGCTCTTTAATGATCGCTTTCAACATAAGAGATAGGTCCCACGTCGGGACCTTACGGCATGGGGCCGGGCGTTGTTTGGCAATTGCTTTGCAAAATCTACTGATAAGCGGGTCCTCTTGTAGGGAGCGCTGAACATAAACTGAAAGGGCAGCAATTTGAACCTTAATCGTGCTTAAGGCCAACTTCTTGTCGATGCCCTCCTGTAAGAATTCCAAAATCGTTGGGGAATCATGTTCCCTCTTTCCATTCTCAGAGATTACATTTTTTTCCAGTGTTTCAGATAAATCGCTCTGGTAACTGGTTTGCGACTCTGTAATAGAGTTTTGATTACTCTATCTGATAGACCCTTAGACTTCAGGATGTCCATTTCAGAAACCAGGCTGCTAGATTCAGAAAAGCTGGATTGGGGTGCCGCACTGGACCTTGAGTCAACAGATCTTGACTGCACGGCAACATCCACGGTGGACGATCTGCTAACGCTAGTAGAAGCGAAAACCACGCCCTCTTTGACCAAAAGGGGGCTATCAGGATAAGGGAAGTCTTCTCCATCCTGAATTTGGAAAGGACTCTTGGTAAGAGATGCAGAGGTGGGAAAGCATATGTCAGGGAGAATGACCATGCATTCTGAAGGGCATCGACTGCCACCGGTTGATCCCTGGGGTTCAGTGAGAAAAATTCTGTAAGCTTGGTATTTCTCCTGTTGGCGAACAAGTCGATCTCCGGAAGACCCCATTTGGACACTATCTTGGCAAAGACCGTTGAATCCAGAGACCATTCTTCTTGAGAGACTAATTGACTGCTCAAGAAATCGGCTAGACTGTTTAGCGTACCCTTGAAAAAAGAAAAGAAAGGAGAAAGCGCCTCTAGGTTATCTAATAAGGTTTAATAACAAATAGGACATATCCAGCACTTACATAAAATAAGGCAGCAGCAGGAGATGAAAAGGCTGGCAGTCAGGTATGTGCAGGCTATGGAGAGCATCGGATCAGAGGCTTGAAAAATGCCGAATATATCACTGCTTGAAGGTGAAGAGTGCTGGCACAGCGTTGAATCAGGAATGTCCGTTCTTGGCTGGATTGTTGACAAGGAGCGGTGTATACAAGCGGAGAGCCATTCGGAAGACAAAAGACGGTGAAATGGTAAAGCTTTCAAAATCAGCTTGTGAGGCCTCAGAGATATTCATCCAGCATTTCATCACAGCAGACCCAGACCTGTTCACCCTGGGTGAACAGGTCTGGTGATCGATTTTTTCTTGTGGGAGAAAGGTCCTTTGCTCTGTAGAACTTACTATGTAGCCCAAGAACAGGATTTCCTGTGTGGGAATGAGGATTGACTTTTCCCTGTTGACTATCCAGCCTAACTGAGTCAACCACTGCTGGACGACCACTAGGTCCTCGAGTAGCTTTTGTTGTGGGTGCCAGGAACAACAACAGGTCGTCCAAGTATGGGACAACTGTTATTCCTTGGAGTCTTAGAGGGGCCAACGTCTCCGCAAAGATTTTGGTAAAGATCCTCGGGGACAAGGAGAGGCCAAAGGGGAGAGCTTGGCTCTGATAGTGGAAAATCTTTTCCCCTATCCGAACAGCTATGCGAAGGAACCTTTGGGAGCTTACTCTGATAGGAATGTGGAGGTAGGCATCCTTCAGAGCTATCTTTGCCATAAAGCAGTCTTTCTGAAGCAAATTCTTGACAGAATAAATAGATTCCATCCAGGATTTTTTGTACCGAATGACTGCATTCAACGGTTTTAGGTTGAAAATCAGGCGATACTTCCCCGATGGCTTTCGTACCAGAAAGACGTGCAAGTAAAAACCCCAACCTTCTTCCTGTTTGGGAACTGGTATTAGGACTTTTTGATCTACAAATTCTCCTATGAGAAGTTGTAGTGCCTGCGCTTTTACCGGGTCCTTTGCCAGCTGTGTAACCAAGAATCTTGTTGGTGGCAACTGACTAAACTCCAGGGCATAGCCCTTTCCTATGACTCCCCTGACAAAGTTGTTGGAGGTCAACTTTATCCATTGTGGAAGGAAATCCCCCAGTCTTCCTCCCACCTGGATCCTGGCCTCATTGAGATTTGGGATTTTTGTCAGGAGGGTTAAAGAGCACTTTTGCTTTTTGTTTCCCTCCCCCCCCCCCAGGGTCTATTTGGCTTTTCTTTGTCTTGTGTTTTCTTTTGCCCCTTAAAGGAACGAAAAAATTTCCTGTTAAAAGGCTTTTTCTTTTCAGGAAAGGTCCTCTTTTTATCCGCCGTGCGTTCTAACGCTTCATCTAGCGGAGTGCCAAACAAAAGGTTACCTGAGAAAGGAACGCTACAAAGACGTAATTTAGATGAGGTGTCTCCTGGCCAAGTCTTGAGACAAAGAGTTCTCCTCGCTGCTACTGACAGTGAAGCTGACCTGGCTGAAAGCTTTACCGATTCTGCCGAAGCATCAGCAATAAAACCAACTGCCTTAAACAGCATTGGAAGAGAATTCAATAAATCTTCTCTAGGAGTACCTGCTGTCAGGTGTTCCTGTAGCTGTTTGAGCCAAAATTCTAAATTACGCGCTACACACGTAGTTGCCAGGGCTGGTTTAAGATTAGCCATGGCTGCGTCCCAGGATCTCTTGAGGATAACATCTCCTTTTTTGTCCATGGGGTCTGCTAAATGTCCCATGTCCTCAAACACCAAGTCTGAGTGCTTTGAGACTTTTGACAGGGGGGCATCCAGTTTAGGGGACTGGTTCCAGACCGCCTTAGGGTCTTCCTCAAAAGGAAATCTTTTTTTTAAACCGCTAGAAAAGAAAGGCCTCTTGTCAGGTTCCTCTCATTCCCTAAGCACCAGGTCCGACATCAGCTTGTGCACTGGAAAAACTTTGTTTTCTCCTGCTTAACCCCTGATACATTTTATCATGTCGTGAGAGAGACGTTTTTTCTTCCTTCATCTCTAACGTTTCATGAATAGCCCCAATTAATTCATCTACCTCCTCCTGGGAGAGCTTGAATCTAGTGGGTGTGCGGGAGTCATTCTGATCATCTTCCTGCCCAGAATCTGAATGGGAGGAATCCGAATCAGGATTTCTAAGGGAAATCTCCTCATTCTCCACAGGATCACCTGCTCCTGACGCTACCGGAGTGGGAGAGGTGGGCACCTCTTGCTGTGTGGTGGCTGGCATTGGGATTTGCGAGTCAGCAATAAGTTTCCTACAGGACTGAAAAGTTGCTTTCATCTCCTCTTTAAAAGAACGCAAAAATTTGTTAAGTGGGGAATCCTCTTCACTGCTTATCACAGTTGAAATACAGGGTCCACATAGATTTTTGTTATAACCTGATGCTAGTCTTGCATTACATGTGGCACACTTTTTGCTAGAAGGGACTTTAACACTGTGGTATTTTGGATCTTTCTGGTAGGAAACAAAAGAGATGTCCTCTTAAGAAAAGGTATCTCTAGCATGCCATCCTAAGGTGCCCACTGAGCTAAACATAGGCAAACATTCCTATCTAGCTCCCCTTCTAAAACAGGTGAAATGCACAGGAAAAAAGAGCTCTGGCACAGCCAGCCTACCTGTGAAGAGCCGGCGCTAGACTCCCCTGGCGCGTGTACAGCGTTCATCTTGTGTCTGCATACAGGCAGCGTTCAGCCCACGCTTTCTGCCTTTTAAACGCCGGCTCGGCCTTCCAAACTTCCCGCGCCAGAAACCGGAACCACAGCTTCCGGCGCTCAGTGATGGCGCGCATCCTGGCCTGGAAGTTACGCCCAGCGACTTCCGGGTCACAGCGTCCACCGCAAGGAAAGCATTCCCTCGCTGCCAACGCCGCCGCCTAATGCAAGCCATAACCGCCAACTCCCTCGCCGGGCACCGGGGGAAGGAGGAAACGGGGAACTCCAGACCCAGTCGGAGGGAACCCGTGGCCAAAAGAGTAGGGATCGTTCAGGTAAGCACAGCCCAGCCGTCTTCCCCTGCCCTTGGAGATGGACCCCCTCCCGGATCCATCCCTGTGAAAAAAGGCGGTTCCCAGGTGACATGTCTCCTCCGACTGAGGAAACACATAAAAACTGACCAGATGCCTGAGGGACCGCCTTTTAAAGAGCTGAAGGTGATGCGTTTTCTGTCCAGGGAGGAGCTCCATCTCTCAAGGGCTGTCCTGGAAGACGCCTTGGGAAAAAAAATATTCTGAACCAAATGGTGTACTAAAATATTTTCCAGTGTGCATGAAATGCAGCCTGATCATGGCCATAGATATGCACCATTGCCATAAACACAGCCTTACCTGATGTTATCCCATACGCCTCACAGAAGACAGAGTAGCCCAAGTGGCCGAATGTTTTCTGTCTCAGGAACAGCGTCAGGCCCAGTCGGGAGATCGTTTAGGTTGAGATATATTCTACATATTTTTGGCAAAAAAACGCAGGACTGTAACATTGCGGCAGACAGAGCAGACATTTTTTGGGACCATTTACATAGGGATCGGAGCTTAAAAAAAAAAAAAAAAATAGCCACCGATTACTGTATAAATATTACTGGTCGGGAAGGGGTTAACACTAGTGGGCAATCAAGGGGTTAAATGTGTTCCCTCATGTGTGTTCCAACTGTAGGGGGGATGAAATACCTGGAGGAGACAAATCTCTGTTCCTAATATTTAGGAGCAGCAGATCTGTCTCCTCCCCTGACAGAACAGGTATCTGTCTATTTGCTCTTGACAGAGACAGAATGTAGGTCTGTCAAAGTAATCATGGGTGGCCGGCGGGCATCACAAACGCCACACACATAGACATTGCGCCCCAAGAGCTCCTAAAAGCTGCCGACGTACCATGACTGCAATTCGACCAGGGAAGCCAACCTGAAGGATAACTGTGGCAGCTAGTCCTTAAGTGGTTAATAGGGGGGGGGGGGTAGACCTCAAAAGTGGGCATAGCCCAGGACCAGCTTATAGGTGTAAATGGGCCCTTAGTATCACATTTAATCACTTCCTGCAGGTCGGGAATACATGGACATTCTTTCAGTTCAGTGGTTACACTGGGCTGATGCCTGTAGGTTTACTCTTACCGGGTATTCTCTTCAGCTAGCGATTCCCTGCATGCAAGAACAATCATAGTGGCAATTCAGCGGCTTGATTGTTCTTACAGGGCGGTGGGAGGGAATGTCCCCACCCCCCCTCCCTCGGATGCCACCCGTGTGACCCACGAGCCAGAGAAGGAATCCACCGGAAGGGACGTTAACCAGACATTTCTGGGGGAACAGATGGTCCCAGGTCATCTATATCTACTCTCGGAGGCCCAGGTGCGACGTCACGTTCGGCTTGGCCATTGTAAATACTGCCATGTACTTGGCTGAAATGCCTAGATAATTGTTTTAATCTCAGCCTTTCCAGCCTGGAGGAGAGATGTGGGGGCTTCTTGACACACACACACACACACACACACACACACACACACACACACACACACACACACCTTAAAGAGGACATGTCATGTCCTATTCCTACAACAAGGGATGTTTAGATGCCTTGTAATAGGAATAGAAGTGATCGAAGGCATTTTCTTTTTAAGGAAAAAGTGTAAAAATCAAGAAATGAAGAGTTATTTTTTTAACCACTTCAGCCCTGCACCATTTGGCTGCACCATTTGGCTGCACCAAGATCAGTGCAATTTTTGCGAATTCGGCACTGCGTCGCTTTAACTGACAATTGCGTGGTCGTGCTCCGAAACAAAATTGACGTCTTCTACCCCCCCCCCCCCCCCCCACAAATAGAGCTTTCTTTTGGTGCCATTTGATTACCTCTGCAGTTTTTTTATTTTTTGCACTATAAAAAAACAAAGCAAAAAAGATAATTTGCTCAGTTTAGGCCAATGTGTATTTTTTTTTTTTTACCAAAAATATATATAGATCGCAAAACTTCTGAAAGAATGTACCGACATCTTAGCACCCACCATAACACACCTCATAAATCAAAGAAGGTATTATTCCAATCTCCCTAAAGCAAGGCATAATCAAACGCCTCCTAAAGAAACCCAACCTCGACCCCAAAAACACCCAAACTACTGCAGACCTTTAATAAGCCTTAGCACCAACTCCATTTGGACACCTACAAACTCTTGGAGCCACTACAATCTGGTTTCCTCCCAGGCCACAGGACAAACTGCACTTCTCAAAATATGGGAGGACGCCCTCAAAGCAGCAGATGGTGGAGAATCATGTCTCCTGGTGCTGCAGGACCTCAGCGCAGCTTTTGACACAGTAGACCACAAAACTCTGCTCGCTTGTCTCACAGAAGTAGCCGGAGTGGCAGACTCTGATCTACCCTGGTTCGCATCCTTCCTAGAAAAATCGATCCCAGACAGTTACTAGGAGCTTTCACTTTGGAAGCACATACAATTACATGCAGAGTCCCTTAAGGATCACCCCCATCACCCGTGTTCAACATCTACCTCTGCCCACTCCTCAAAATTATCAGCAAACAGGACCTGCTCTATCACTCTTACACTGACACTCAACTTTACCTTCGCATCACTGAGAAAAAGGACCGATACCACACACTAGAAAATTGCCTCTTATTGATCGATGACGGAGCGCTCCCTCAAACTTAATGGATCCAAAACAGAACTTTCTCCACGCAAACCGAAAGAAAAACTCCAGAACATGCACACCACCCACCAACCTTGGGCAAATCATCACCCCAAGCACCAAAATCAAAAGCCTTGATTTGATTTGGACGTGACCATGGACACACAAATAGGATCAGTAGTCAGTCAGCGGATCTCACCATCTTCTCCGCCTGCTACATAGACTCATCCCCTCCATCCCAGAAGAGAACACAGCCATAGTAGTTGGAACCATCATTAAATTCCCGACTCGACTACGCAAACTCCCTCAGACTCCCCAAATACCAAATATCACGTCTACAAGTCGTCCAGAACACAGCAGCCAGACAGGTAACAGGAAAATAAAACCTGGGATTCAATCACCCAGTCCCTGAGGACCCTCCATTGGCTAGCCGTAAAGGATCAGATTACATTCAAGACCCTCTGCCTCACTCACAAATGCACACAAGGAAACGCTTCTCAATACCTACGCGACAAAATAAACACTAAGCCCCTAGTCGCACCCTCTGGTCAACTAACCAAAACCTCCTCCACATCTCCAAAACCCACTACAAATCTAAAGGAGAATGAAGATTTGCAGTCCAAGGACCACGGCTATAAAAAATGCACCAATTACTGTGTAAATGTGACTGGCAGTGAAGGGGTTAACCTGTAGGGGGTGTTGAAGGGGTCAAGTGTGTCCTAGGGATGTGTTCTAACTGTGGGGGCGGGGCTACATGCGACAACACCAGTCACCGCTCCCGATCACAGGGAGCGGTGTCCTTGTCACTAGGCAGAACGGAAAAATGTTTGTTTACATCAGCATTTCCCCCATTCTTCCTTTCTGTGAAATGAACGCAGGACTCGCGCATACAGGTACGTTAATATTCCCAGCCGTGCCATTTTGCCAATGTATATCGGTGTGAGCCGGCCGGCAAGTGGTTAAAGTGTCCCTATCCTGGCGAGTTTGCACGCAGAAGCAAACGCATAAGTACGTTGTGGCCACGTACATAAACAGCAGTCAAACCCCACATGTGAGGTGTTACAGCAAGAGCAATAATTCTATACCAAGACCTACACTGTAACTCTAAAAAGGAAACCTGTAAGAAAAATAAAAAAAATTCAAGTGTCACCTATGGAGACGAGCGTGTGCAATTTTCAAGCATGACATGCTATCCATTTACTTGCGTAACATCTTTTACATTATACAAAAAATTGAGCCAACTTTAGTGTGTACTTATTAACCCCCCCCGCCCCCCTAAAAAAAAAAAAAACACACAAATACCATGTGACAAAAAGTTGCAACAACCGCCATTTTATTCCATAGGATTGCGGATTAAAAAAAAAAAAAAAAATGTTTGGGTGTTCTGAATAATTTTCTTTCGTTTACAAACTCTGAATAATTTTCTACTGAAATTTTAACCAGTCCCTGTTGAACTGTATGAATTACAATCCTTCTATAGCTACCTTAGGACTGATGAAGATTTGGCAAACACTAGTCTATCTAGGTGTATAAAGGCTACATTCTCATTAGTTACTTAGGAAACACCAGGTTTGAACAGATATAGAAGATTTAAAACAAATTGTATTAATCAACTTTGTATATTTGAGGAGTCAGTGCCCAAGAATGGATTACACGGCCAGTTCGGCATCTGTAGATGCCAAGTGTATGACTCGGCCCCAGTGGCTGCATCATTGGATTTGATTGACAGCAGCGGGAGCCAATGGCTACGCTGCTATCTATCCAATCATCACAGAGACTCTGTGGAGAAGGACACTGGGGAAGAGCCGAGCAGGTGAACGGGCTCAGATAAGTAAAACAAGGGGGCTGGGGGATGCATGAAGGTGAAAAAAAAAAAAAAACCTTTACAACTCTAAAATACATCAACTTAACACAAAAAATCAATCAATAATCAAACGTCAAAAGCTCAAAGTCCAAATCATGAAAGACAAAAAAACAGGAGGTGATGAACATATATATTTTTTTAATTCTTTTTTGCTCATATTTTCTTTTTCTGTGCTTCACCCAAAGTGCCATAAATGTGTGCAGTGCATCAGATGACATGAAATGCACACCTTAAAAGCAGCCAAGGGCAAATAACTCACAGCTGTATTTGCTGCAACAAATACAATATATATCTCTGGAAAAAAAAAAAAAAAACCCATGCATATTGCACATTATGTATATAAAATAGGCTTCCTTATATACAGATACAAGTAATTAATGGATATTTTTGCAGATTTTTATTTTTTGAAACTTCATAATGGAAGTGGCATGGCACAATTTAAAAACAGAAGTTAACGTTAAACAATGACCCTACTGCAGGTCAGACCTTGGCATACAGGAGCAGAAAGTTTGTAGTCAACCCAGAGAAGGTTGTGTAGCTCGGAAAAAGAGGACATGCGCTAAAGGGCTTCACAAGATCTTACACCGAGCACCCAACTTGGAATAGCCAATAGAAGACCGTCTAAGTATAGAAATGTTTCTATAGTGTGGCATGCTCTATACCCAAACACTAAAATGACTTTGCTCCATGCTTTTATCAGGAAAGGTTCTAGATGGAACAGTGTATTTTTGGCCTGACAATACGTAAAGCACAATTGAATACTTAATATCTACACATCTGATATTACTTATTCCGCTCCTTGGCAATAATAAATGAATACATAGTCATGCCCTTGTTTAATACACCAGGAAAGGTGAATCAGAGCTGTACAACTTCCCAAAGCCAGGTAGCCAACATGCTTGAAAACATTTGCTGCAAGACCTTTTTTTTGTTTCTTCCGGTTTGTAAAAAAAAAAAACAACACACAACCCATATTCTTAAGTGATCAGTGTTTTTCCGAATTCCTCATTAGTCAACTTAGTGGTAGACCCCAAATACAATTCATATTATGGACAAGTTGCCAAAAATCAATAAGCCTACACAACAGTCCCTTTTTGATTCTTCAAATAGAAGCATCAGCTGCCTGCTGGCTCCAAGATTGAGCCCACTGTAACAATATATGTATTTTTAAAGCAAAAATAGAATTTCCAATGGCATTGCTTTTCTCATGGATATTAAACGTATTGGTTAGCCAGCACTGTAGAACTGTCCACATTAACAACAAGATGCAACCGGTTCTCAAAAGTTTTCCAGTAAGGGCAATTGCCTCTTTACAGACAGAACTTTCAAGGCTACTTATAGGCCAAATATAATAATGTGCCATTATAGTGCAACTATAATCTTTCCCTTAAAGCACATCCATGTAATCAATGTAAAAAGATAATAAAAAATGTTTATTCCTAAACCTTCTGTCCAATATTGCTTGTAATGTCGCCCAATATCAAATCACTGGTCATGACACTGAGTATTGCTATGTGACCAGCACTAGCAGGAGAAAACCAGCTCCCAAACAACACAAATTAGATTATCTTTCTCCGCACAGGTTGAAAAAAGCACTCACTCAATCTGTAACCAAAATAAGAAGAAAAATATTCAGAGGAGATAAGTTCTGAAGGAAAATTACCAAAAACCATAGAAAAGGGCTATTTAGCATGATTTACAGCTCTTAGCCATTTAACATTCAGGGTGGGTGAACGTGAGGTCTAAAGGTAAGCTCTAAAAACCAAGCATGCTGAGGCAGACTGTAAAACAAAAAAACATTTTATACAACTTTTTTTTACTCAAAATATCTTGACAAACGAGTCAAAATAAACTGAAATACAATGCGCCATTTATTATGGTACGCCAAATTATCATTGGTGCATCCAGTTCTTTTCCAATCTCACAATTAGTTTAATGGAGGTCACCTGTGCATAATCCATGGATTTCAAATGATTGTAGTTTTAAATACATGTGCAACTGGAAGGTCCAACTTCAGGTTTTAGCAGCATGGCCTAACCTACATCAACCCAAACATCAGGGAATTCCATGAAAGCTGACAAACGCAGAAATTAGAATGGATAAGAAGAATTTTAAGTCTAAGTTCTAAGTCAATGAAAACCTTTTGGGAGTACAGTTGGAACAATCGTAGAAAGAGGAATAAAACACCTGTAAATATGCCAAGAACAAACCATCAAACTGAGTGACACAAAAGAGACCCATCACAATTTGCAGGTCCAAGTTGTTGACATAAGAGACTACTCGTCTGCATACAACTGTTGCCCAACAGTGCTTTACCAGGCACAGCTTTATGTAGGAGTGGCAAAAGGAAGCCACTTTGTACGAGAGCTGCACGATTCTGGCTAAAATGACAATCGTGATTTTTTTTTTTGCTTAGAGGATAGATCACGATTCTCTCACGATTCTGGCGTAACATCATCTTTCACATACCATGTTTCATGTTAAAAACTTGGTAGACTGCCCAGATTTTTTCTTTACACACACGCACACAGATATCTAAGAAGGAAGCATTCGTTACAATGTTTCCTGTTAAAAACTTGGCAGACTGCCCGAATATTTTCTTTTGACAGCTGAGAAGTCTCTCCACTTGTTATTTGAAAGAATCGGCAAACTCTGCATTGGAGATTGTCAGGGGGGCTGAATTGAGATCATGATTTTTTTTTTTTTTAACGATTAATTGTGCAGCTCTACTTTGTACTCATGTCATATACATTTACTTAAAGCGCAACTCTGCCGTTTGTTTTTCGGTGTCTATGTAAAAAGCAAATCCAACAGAGGAATATCTCCCCAAAAATTGTTTTTGCTGCAGGGGATGCCCAAAATTTGACCTGCATCTTAGTGCAGATTTCTGGGAAAATCAGAAACCCAATTACACGAGCAATAATTGACATATCGGGGGGGGGGGGGGGGGGGGATTCTGTAAACCTGTGCACTGCATCTGTGTATGCCTCTAGGTCAGTGTTTTTCAACTCCAGTCCTCAAGGCACACCAACAGGTCATGTTTTCAGGCTTTCCATTATTTTGCACAGGTGATTTGATCAGTTTCACTGCCTTAGTAATCACCACAGCCATTTCACCTGAGGGAAATCCTGAAAACTTGACCTGTTGGTGTGCCTTGAGGACTTGAGTTGAAAAACACTGCTCTAGGTTGTCATATTGCCTTTTATAGAAAATTACAGCATTGCAGATTGAAAATGAAAGGTATAAGAACTTTTAATTACAATATGCCACCTAGCTAGTTTAGCAATTGTATATGTTTTACCATTTATTTTTGTACTCCACCCCCCCCTCCCCAACGCGAAAGTTAAGTTAACTATTAAGTTTGCCAAAAGGCACATGGGAGATTGAAGTGGAAGGAGGTTCTATGGTCTAGTAAGACCTATTTTGCCCATAAGACTAGATACCATGTTTGGCGTTTGCATGGTGGTGCAGCACAAGGTTGTACACAATAGGGCTTGGAAGGCTTTGCGAGTATAGAATAAAAAAAAAAACTGGTAAATCTTGGCAAACGGCAATACCTAAATCCTACAAGATTTATCCTCCAGCAAGACAGACCGCAAAAGCCTAAAGTTAAAACTGCAAAGAACGGATTAACAATATTGTCCTGAAATTTGTTAAAATCCAAATCTCAATGCAATAGAGAATTTGCGACACAATGTTGAAATTCACAATCCTCATGCAACCTGTCAAAATATATATTACATCTACTAAATACTGTTTTGAAAGGGATGTATACTTTGCATTTCTTATTGTAATTAATTGAAATCACTTTATAGAAATGTTTTCATTTAGACTTAAAAGTATTTCCATTAAGTAAAGAAAAAAAAAAAAATTCTAATCTGTGATTGAATGTTCTAGGACAAGAAAACAGTCTTCGTGGACTGTAATGGTTGCATATTACACATTAATACATTTGAGATATGATGCTGGTAGCAGGAGTGTTGTACATCACAAATCTGTCTCTAATAGACAAAATGGCAATCAATAAAAAAAAGGAACGGGCTTCTATTTTGCTTTAAAGCTTAACAACAGGCTGCTGAATAACAGCTTTTAATGCAATTCATGTAATCCAGAGCTCTCCCCCAGAGTATCTCCTCTTCATCTCAAGATGTCCGCAGTCTTGTGTTAAAAGACACATGGTGCCACTCAATCCAAAAGTTTTAGTAAAGACCAGCTTTGGGAATCAGAAAGTCCTAGCATATGTTAAAAGATTTTTAAGCTAGTCATACACTTTAAAATTTCTCTTACAATCCCATGCACTGAACAAGAAATCACTTGATTTCCTCTATCCATTTTAAGAGCTGGCACTCGCGGTTGTCAGAATACCCGAAAAACATGTGCATCTTTGATGGTCAAATGAGAATCACCTGGCTCATTCAACAAAAGGCAAGCTAGGTGGTGCCAACAGGGTCCTTCACGGAAAAGATTTTTTACAGATTCCGCCGAATTCAGTGACTCACAAGGTTCCAGGGTCAACATATAGGTTACTAGCGTTTTCAGAAGTATGCGCAGTACAGATTTTATTTTGAAATGTATATAAAGCCAAAACATTATTTTTTGTAAGTAGGGTTCAGTGTTCTCACAGAGGAGATGTACTAGCTCCATTTCTTCTGGTGTCCACGTTCACAAACTGAAGTGAGGAAAAACCCAAAAGATTTTTATTTGTCACCAATATTTATATGGAATATTTGTTCTAGTGACGTTTGCCAAAACAGGGGGCTTAGCCTAACTTTAGATATATATTTTTTAGTCTCATCACAAAGCTAAAAGGGTTGGAAATGGCAAAGGAAGATGTAATCTGTGATGAAACAGAATGCTGTCAAACCATGCTGGATTCTCATTTCTCCAATCATGTGACGTATCAGCCAATCCAACACTCATTTAATCTCCCAGGATGCACTCTTTTGGACACTGATGAGCAACTATATTCTGGGATTTTGGTAAAAGAAAAGGCTCAATGAAAATGTAATTAGATAATTGGTTGTGTTCTATGTGCCCTGTTCACACCATACATGTGATGGCAGGCATCTCAATTGACATGGCGAGGAACATAGCTTTTCTGATTCAGCTGAATAGCCACACTTTTAAAATACTGATGAAAGTGGCCAATTTATTTTCTGAATAGGTTCATTTTTGAAACTACAAATAAATTCCTAGCTGTTCCTCCTGACTCCATATGATTTTTTTTTAGCTTCAGCCCTTTCAGTTCTCATAGCAACCATGTGGCCCATGAGGATACCTTTAAGGGAACTTGACACGCTTACAAATTTCTGGACAGCCTTTTTACCAGAGGGGTCAGTCAAGAAGCACATGTGCCTTGTAATCCTTTATGAAGAATAGCCCCCTAGGTTCCATTCCGTTTCCCAAAACTAGCAGGTTTAAAAGTCTTTGATATACAGGTGAAACTTAAAATTTGAATATCGGACAAAAAAGTTATTTTATTTCACTAATGCAACTTAAAAGGTGAAACCAATATATGGAGATAGAAACATTACATGCGAAGCAAGATAGTTCAAGCTGTGATTTGTCATAATTGTGAGGATTATGGCTTACGGCTCATGAAAACCCCAAATCCACAATCTCAGAAAATTTGAATATTGTGAAACGGTGCAATATTCTAGGCTCAAATTGTGCCACTGTAATCAGCTATTTAACCTGCAAAGGGTTTGTGAGCCTTTAAATTAGTGGTCATCAACCCTGTCCTGCAGGGCTCACCAACAGGCCAGGTTTTATGTATTAACTTGGGGAGATGCAGACTAGAATACTGCAATCACTGAGCAGCAAATGACATCACCTGTGATGTATTTCAGTTATCTTGCAAACCTGGCCTGTTAGTGGGCCCTGCAGGACAGGGTTGATGACCACTGCTTTAAATGGTCTCAGTCTGGTTCAGTAGGGATTGCAATCATGGGAAAGACTGCTGACCTCACAGTTGTGCAGAAAACCTTTGACACCCTCCATAAGAAGGGAAAGCCTCAAAAGGTAATTGCAAAAGATGTTCCCAAACGTGCTGTATCAAAGCACTTTAATAGAAAGTTATGTGGAAGGGAAAAGTGTGGAAGAAAAGGTGCACAAGCAGCAGGGATGACCGCAGCCTGGAGAGGATTGTCAGGAAAAAGGCCAGTCAAAAGTGTTGGGGACTTTCACGAGTGGAATGTGGCTTGAGTCAGAGCATCAAGAGCCACTACACAGACAGATCCTGAACATGGGCTTTAAATGTCGTATTCCTCTTGTCAAGCCACTCCTGAACAACAAACGTCAAAAGCGTCTTATCTGGGCTAGAAAAAAAAAAAACAGACCTGGTCTGTTGCTCAGTGGTCCAAAGTCCTCTTTTCTGATGAGAGCAAATTTTGCATCTCATTTGGAAACCAAGGACCCAGAGTATGGAGGAAGAATGGAGAGGCACAAACAGCAAGATGCTTAAAGTCCGGTGTGAAGTTTCCACGGTCTGTTTATTTGGGGAGCCATGACATCTGCTGGTGTTGGTCCACTGTGCTTCATTAAGTCCATGCAGCAGGCTACCAGATTTTGTTGCACTTCATGCTTCCTTTCGCAGATGCGCTCTATGGGGATGCCTACTTCATTTTCCAGCAGGACTTTGAACCAGGTTTTGGCGTTTTTGGCAGTGTGGGCAGGTGCAATGACTGTGGGATTACTGTGCTTGATTGGCCAGCAAACTCACCTGATCTGAACCCCATAGAGAATCTATGGGGCATTGCCAAGAGAAAGATGAGAGAAACGAGACCGAACAATGTAGAAGAGCTGAAGGCTGCCATTGAAGCATCCTGGTCTTCCATAACAGCTCAGCAGTGCCACAAGCTGATAGCTTCCATGCCACACCAAGGCAAAAAATTGCTGCAAAAGGGGCCCAAACCGAGGACATATACATGCTTATACTTTTCAGAGGTCCGATAATGTTCTATGTACAATCCTTGTTTTATTGATTGCATGTAATATTCTATTTTCTGAGATTGTTTTGCATGTAATGAGTCTCATTAATTAGTTTCAACTTTTAAGTTGCATTAGTGAAATAAATGAACTTTTGCGCGATATTGAAATTTTTCGAGTTTCAACTGTACATAAAGCTTATATTACAGCCCAAGTGCAGCCAAAAAAAACCCAGCAAAAAGGACATAACTTACAGTCAAGTAGAATGTGTCCCTTGTGCCGATGCCTGTTAGTTGAAATCTTCCTCTGTCCATCTGGTGAAGTGGGGGTTTAATACAGCTCATCAAGAGCCCACCCTTTTCACACAGCTCAACCATTTATAGAAGCCATACTTCAGCTGCTATGAATGAAACAGGATCTCAGAATGGAGGACAGGTGGATGATCAATAACCCCCCCCCCCCTCCATTCAGCGATCCAGTTTAATTCGTAGCAGCTGTAGCAACACGAGTGGACTGTGGCTGGAGTCAGAGCATCAGTTCCAGCGACGCTCCGCTCCTCCCCCCCCCCCCCCTCTCCGGCCGGCGTCTTCATTTTAAGTGTGGGCACCCGGTCGTGACAGCTTTCGGCTTCACGGCCGACCACCCACTGCGCATGCACGACTCATTGCGCATGCACGACTGTCATTGCGCATGCAGCATCATCCAATTGGAGAGGGGGGGGGGGGGGGTGACCCCCCCCCCAAAAAAAAATGACATGCCAAATGTGGCATGTAAGGGGGCAAGGAGTGGATTAAGCGAAAGTTCCAATTTTGGGTGGAACTCCGCTTTAAGCACAGCCATGCCATCAGATGAGCCTTTCATCAACACATGCAAGGGCACTAGGATTCCTTACAGATTCAAGGGGGACTTTTGAATGTTTCTGTCCTCACAACCCAAATATATTTAAGTATTAAAAGTGCCATTCTAGTTTTTGTTTTTCAGTGTTCCAGAGCTTACTGTGGTACATTTTATGAACAAAACCTAATCAGTCAGATCTAGTCTACAGTAAATATTAAAACTTAACCTACTTTTTTTTAAACGGTGACCTAAACTTGTATCAAAGAATCACTGAAAGGGAACACTGAATAAATTCAACAGTAAAATGTAGGTGTGACAGGTAAAGAAAAAAAAACAGGAAAAAGGAAAAAAAAAAAAAAACATTGGTAGTTAATTTAGTTTAAAAAAAAAAAAAAATTACAGAATGTTATACAAAAGTTAAATACTATGAATAAAAAAAATGATACACATACATACAAACATATAAATGAGTTTACAGTGTAATGATTATCCTTTCAGTTGCACACAATGTTTGAGACTCTAAGACATTATGTTTATCTGCACAACTACATGTAAAAGGACATGAATACTTCCTAGACCGCTAACATTTACGATCTGCCTGGTGGGGAAATTCCTTGAAAATACATTGTTCTCAGCTGTCTAAAATCAACATAAATGGGTGTTAAAAATGTACAGCTATGGAAGTCCGATATGCCCAAAAAGGGGGAGATTCATCCGAAATATATATCCAAAAAATTTGGAAACATTCACATTACCCTTGGGTGCATCTGTTTTACAGACAATTACAATAACACAGTGGAGCTCATCAGGAATCACTGGTGTTGGCTTCAACAGACAATTTTGCTGTACCACTGCATGTTTATACCTACTCTCAGTCAAGTACAGTGATGCAATATATATATATATATATAGTTTTTTTATTAAAGAGGGTGCTTACTTAAGAACACGAGAACTCTGCATTACATAGCCATTAGCGATTGTACAGTTGACTGCACAACCAGTTAAAATGCTTCCCGGAAGTTAAACGCCATTTCTGGAATCTTAAACTCCTGGCTTGTGACCATAGTGAATTATTGAAAAAAAAAATGTGATACGCACTATGAGACATCTGCTTTTTTCTTTTTTTTTTTACACATACACTAGAAAAATAATCGCTGGCAGCCTGATTTGATGACACAAACTTTACATTCCTCACGTTTTCCCGAACTCTACTGTGGACTTCTTGTAGGACATTTCAGTGCTTACTTTGGCAGAACTCGGCATGGAACTTTGTAGAACAATGCAGCATTAAAGGCATTAACAGTGTAACGGTTTAACAAGCTGGAAAGCTCGTACAACACAACATTCAAAGATGCGTCAATGTGTTAAACGTTGCATATTTGTTCTTGGATTGGCATGCCTTCATATGTAGTCAGCAGACAGAATTTAAATAGGAATTTGCAGTCTGATATTGAACCTCACTTTATTGCTTTGAGGAAGTACTAGTGGTTTTGTTAAAATAAACTACTAAAATTTTCTGGAGTAACAAGAAGGGGTGTGTCAGTTTTAGCTGAAGCTAGGCAGAAAATGTCCAAAAGATTCTTATAACCAATCACAACACGTTTCAGCCATGGGGGGGGGGGGGGACAGGGTAAATTGGCTTGGTTATACCAAGGATGGCAATAAGTGTTTAGGTGTCATCTTAAGCCGACTTTCGATGATTTGAAGATGTGTGTATATAAGCACTGTTAAATATTGTAAGATATACATTAAAAAAAAGAAAAGAAAAAAAAAAAAAAAAAACTGTCAAAAACTAGCAGGTCAGATTTTCTCCACATTCACGGGGTTGGGATGCTGGCTCTGAAAGTCTTGCTCCAGTGTGTGCAGCACAATGCCAAACTGAACATCGCTTCTGTTCCAGACAGTCCTATACAGTAGCTGCTCAATCCAGGAAGACAGCGTTCTGGCCCAGTCGGCCTTTAAGCCCATGCAGGCCTAGGGAGGCCAAAGGTATTGATACTGGATATGGCCATTATCATCCTTGTCTTGTTCTGCTTCATTTAGATAGCTTGCTGATGACTCGTATTAAAGCTGCATTTTCATCCTTAAGTCTTTGATTATCCGCCTTCAAGTCAGAAAGGACCTGGAAATAAATTCAATATCAAGTCACAAAACAGACTTTTTGCACTTCTCACTGAACATGCTTTGGTCCCAACTGCTATCTGGAGCACATATGTCAAACACAAGGCCAATCCAGCCCACCAGGCCTTGCCATGTGGCCCTCACAGCACGTTTTGCAGCCAGAACATGGTAGAACTCTATTTTGCTACCTCTGGCTTTTAACCTCTGCTCCCTACTGCCACTTAAAAACACAGAAGCCTTCTGTGCTTACATGGGACAGCTTTGCTTTCCCAGTACTAACAGATCCCTACATGCACTCAGGGAGGGGCATTGAATAGGCAGATTTCCAGAATATGAGAAAGAATGATCTCCCTGCAAGGTGAGGCAGAGCCACCTACACAGAGAGGGGTTAGAGTTGCACACTGCATAGTGCATCCCTAAACACTGCACTCTGTACGCAGCACACCCCTGAATCCTGCATTTTTTTACTTAGCACACCCCATATACAACAGGCCCTTTGAGGGCAAGCCTAATGCTGATGTGGTTCACGATGAAATTACGTTTGACACCCCTGATCTAGATCCAATACCGTGTATATAAAAAGCAACAACTTTTTTTCCAGGTTTTAGGTAGAGTACCAAAAAAATGTGAGGAGAAGGTTCCAACAGTGACACGAGTTAAATATAAAACACCTTTTCTGCAGAGAAGGGGGAAGGCTATGAAATCTTAAAGGGATTGTAAAGTTTTGCTTTTTTTTTTTAAGCATGTCATGTGGAGATGGAAGAGGCCATTTGCTCACCCGGGCTGATTTTATTAAATAAGTGGGTGGGGAAGGGTTCACTTTTTTTTTACAGCTGCTGTCAATTGATGGCAATGTTAGTATATTTCCTGCTGGCCATGTTGACTGAATGTTTGACTTGGTGTTGTGCCAAGTCAGTTATGTTTTGTAAGTTATGTCTTAAATTTTTTTCTTCAATAAAAAGTTTTACAAAAAAATAAATTTACATGTCATACTAATCTTCTGTGTAAAGGTTTTGCACAGAGTGGCCATCCCACTAAAGTGTTTAGCACTGATTTCTTAAAAAAAAAACATCAGTACTTTTAGTATCAGTTACAGTGCTTAGAACTCTGCTTTTAATGATCAAGTGTAGTAGCTTCAGTCAGCTCTAGCCAATAAAAGACTAGAGCCAAAAGTCAAACTGTTAAAAATAAAAAAATGTTGACTCGTTAGCAGTGTTGCTCATCTTACTTTAAAAAAGTAATTAGTTACAGTTACAAATTACTTCTCCGAAAAAGTAATTGCGTTAGTGACTCAGTTACTACATTGAAAAAGTAATTAGTTACTCGGCAAAGTAACTGACTTTTTTTTTATATTCTACAATGCTTTGTTGAGATGGTTTACTTTCTAGAATGCAGGTGACGGCGCTTGCCAGGGAGCAGTGAGTTAATACTCCAAGACAAAATAATGCCAGATCCTTGAGAGAAGAAAACCGGAAACAAATGGTGATCTCGTGTATATCCCAGCCTAGGTGCATCCGTCCCACCATGTATGTGCAGCTAATAGGACTTAAAACCTTTATCCATCTGCTATATATTACATCCAAATTATGAGCTGGATTAAAATGTATGTTTATAATATACATTCCCTTGACGTTTACAGAGTCTGTAATTTTAAATCTTATATTAGGCTTTATAACAATTTTCTATAGTTTATTGTTTATTATTTTATTTATCTTATATAAGCTTTATTGGATGCAAGGGATCTGGAATGGGGATGTCAGATTTTTCTTTGTTGTCTGATGAAGAGATGAAATCACTGACCAAAAATAACCTGCTGATCATTGGTCTGTATAGGTGTCTTGCACTTACCATGTTGACCACTAGATGTCACTGTGTACACTGTGTTGTATAGGGAACGTTTGTTCTGTGGAACATTTTGTTCCGGCCATGTGTTCCCCGGATCATTGATCAGGTTGATCACACAGTGTGTGTGATCGATGCGAGTTGTTCCCCGCTGATAGGTCAGTGTGAGGCGGATGGGGCTCATTGTATCCAGGGCTCCTTGCCATTGGGAGTTTTAAGACCGCTGTGACAGGCCATCACAGCGGTCACATGATTCTAAAGTGGAGTTCCACCCATATTCACAGCTCCGGCAGAAGCAATTACTCTGCTGCCATCTAGTGGCGGTAGATGTAATTGCAGTAACGCCGCCCAAGTAATGGGAACTGCGTTACCGTGAGGGGAAGAGTAATCAGGTAGATTACTCGTTACCCTCAAAAGGGGCTGCGTTAGGTAACTGCGTTTATTGTAACTCCGTTACTTACAACACTGCTCGTTAGTAAACTTTGCTTGGTCATTTGTACCTTTATAATAAAGCTTACCTGTAGATAAGATGAATATCGCTTAAGTGTGCACCGTTTAGGAAATATTCCCAATTTCTGTAGTGACGTTACTGGCGCATGCGCACTGCTCTCTGAACTGAGGGCACACTAAATGTGGCATCAATCCAGAGCACTGTGCCAGGGCCGTAACTCTCGTATGCATACGACATCGCTGCTCGGCAATTCAAATGGCTGGAGCCTTCAAAGCCGGAAGGAGGACCGTGTGAGGATTAAATGGCCCTGTCAGCTCATGGCTGGAGGGATCCTTTTACAGGTAGGTCTGTATGTGTGCATGCTAGCACATTAAGCCATTTTTTTTTATAAAAACAAAAAATAAAAGTGGTAAAGATATTACCTTCAACTCCTCTTCTAGTTCAGCAGCTTTTCTCTCTAATGCTCTTCTTTCCTAAAGAGATGACAAGTAAATTGGTAAATCATTTGAATACACATCCTATCAGGCAAACATATGAGAAATAGAGAACAACTCCTTTGGAATTACAATGACTATATGGTTGTATGTTAATGAAGTTCAAATAGGATATGTACCCACCATAAAATAAGATTTTTGCATTTTCCATAACTCCACTTTTGGAGGTCCACTGAGGAACATAGAATTCATTCTTGCATATGTGGATTATAATGCCAACACATCTGTCCTAGGGCACTAGCAAAAACTGAAGAACATTGGTAGCAGCAGTATAAACTGGCTTTTAGTGACTCCCTGTGTCCCGCAATTGAACATAAATCAAATTAAGCTAGCCATACACAAGTACTTTTTTTTTAACTTAAAAAAGCGGGTTTAAAAAAAATAAAAAATAAATTCCTCAGCTACACATTTGATGTGGGAATCCTATGCCATTTTATTCTGACAGCGATGAAACTTCCCTGCCAATAATATACACAGAAAAGCACTGTAGCCTATTGCCTGCAGCGCTGACTGTGTGACAATGTACTGTCAAGGCAGCTAAACAGAAGTTGACTGGTAGATCAACTTCTTTTCAACCATAGTGCCAAAGAATGAATTGAAATTCAGCCGCTCCCTGCTGAACCGGCTGAATTTCAATCCATTTATGGCCAGCTATAGAGACGTTGTTTTTAACTCCAGTTGTCACCTAAAACTATTAATTCAGATTTTGTGGCTTCTAGCAAATTGAATCAAATTGACATTTTATTTCCAAATCATTTATTAAGAAAAATTACCAATTTGCTAAATCTTATAACAGAAATGAAGAAAAGTGCATTTGTTTTTTACAAAGGGTTTGGTCTTTTTCATTTATAGCGCAAAAAATCCAGCAGTGATTAAAAACTGCTTCTAAACACCCCTCTGTTAGCCAATGGGTTTGATCTACTAAAAACGACAGAGGGCAAAATCTTGTGCAGCTGTGCATGGTAGTCAATCAGCTTCTAACCACAGCTTATTCAGTTGGGCCTGGTTCACACATATGCAGGCTGTAGTTTGCATATCCCAGGTGCAATTTGTGTTTTTCAATACATATTTTTGATTCATTGAATCCTATGGAACCAAAAACCAGAAAAATCCCTGGCCCTTTCCATAAAATGCACAGATGTGAACTACATCCATTGGAAACCATGTTAAATGGACTGTAGTGTGTTTCTGCAAAACTGAAAAAACGCACACAAAAAAAAAAAATTCATAGGTGTGAACCAGGCCTTAAAGGGGTTGTAAACCCGCATAATTTTTTTTTTTTTTTTTACACTCCTGCAAGGGAAAAGCCATAATGAGACAATATGCACCGCATATTAGCTCATTATGAAATACTTACCTCGGAACGAGATGAGACGAACTCACCTGGTCCACGCCGAGCGAGATGTCCTCTTGCCTGGCATGTCTTCCGGGTATCGCCGCTCCAGTGCATGCGCGCGGGAGTTTTCAATTCGGCAAGGTCTGGCGGCTGCCGGTCCTTTAGCCGAGAATCCCCCCTGCGCATGCGCCGCTGCAATCAGCAGCGCATTGCGAGGGGAATATCTCCTAAACCGTACACCTTATTATAGGCTTACCTGTAGGCAAAAAAAAAAAGTTTACAACCACTTTAACCACTTAATCACCTTAGGACGTCCATGGACGTCCTCCACTTTGTGCGGTGATATCTCAATGATGCCTGCAGCCACAGGCATCATTCAGATATCGCAGTCTTCAGCCGGCGATTCTGTGCACCATAAGAACGATCAAAGCTGCGGTTCCGTCACAGTCAGCTCTATGACCGTCGGAGGACCGGGCGCGACGTTATGACGTCACGCCCGGTACCCAGAATGTAAACACAGCCGCAATTGCGGCTGAAAGCATTAGATCAGTAAAAAAATTCACGATCTAATGCTTTCCAGCCTGGAGGAGAGATGTGGGGTCTTATTGACCCCATATCTCGCCATAAAGAGGATTTGTCACTGATTCCTATTACAAGGGATGTTTACATTCCTTGTAATAGGAATAAAAGTGATCAAAAAAATGTAAAAAATTAAATAAAAATTAAAAACGACCCTGTCCCGGTCGCTCGCGTGCAGAAGCGAAAACGCATGCAAGTCCCACCCACATATGTAAACACCGTTCAAACCCCACATGTGAGGTATCATTCCATGCGTTAGAGTGTGTACAACAATTCTAGCACTAGACCTCCTCTGAAACTCAAAAATAGTAACCTGTAGACATTTTTAAAGCGTCGCCTATGGAGATTTAAGTACTGAAGTTTGGCGCCATTCCATGAGTGTGCACAATTTTAAAGCGCGACATGTTTGGTATCTATTTACTCAGGGTAACATCGTCTTTCACATTATACAAAAAAATTCGGCTAACTTTACTGTTTTGTTATTTTTTTAATTCAATTTTCCCTAAAAAAAGGCGTTTAAAAAATTATTGCGCAAATATCGTGCAAGAAAAAAAGTTGCAATGACCGCCATTTTATTCCCTAGGGTGTCTGCTAAAAAATATATAATGTTTGGGGGTTCTAATTAATTTTCTTGCAAAAAAATTGTGATTTTTAAATGGAGAGAAGTGCCAAAATAGGCCTGTGATTAAGTGGTTAAACTTTGACAAAAAAAAAAATCCTGGAAGCCGATTGGTTTCTATGCAGAGCTGCACCATATTTTGCACTGTCCAGTTTTGGTAAATCAACCCCTCTGTGTCCATGTCTATAGGAGTTTAGAGGTACAAAAACCCCATTCACTTGCACGTTCAGTAGAGGAGGCTTAATGCTCTCCAGCCAGGAGAAAGGCATTCCGAAGAGCTGGGCAAACGCCCAGTGTGTACGAGGCCTAAAAAATGTAATATTACAAAAACGAAAGAGACAAATACGTACAAATCTTTCTAATTCCAGTAAGGCAGGTCTTTCTGCATGCCGCTCTTGTCTCTGAAAAAGAGAATTTCATTTGTAACAGTAAAATCAATAAGCAGTACATCAAAATAGGTGTTAGAATCAGGAAAATCACTGTGCTAAATGTCCAACTTACCATGAAGCTTTAAGAAGACAATATAGCCAGAGAAGGGAGAGTAACACCACATTTTTTGTTAGCATAAAATAAAACCGTGTCCTGTGCCTACCCACAGCAGCAAAAACTACCTACCTGTACAACAACTGGGACTTTAGAGGTGCCTCCTAAAACTAGCAACATTAGACAGGATGATGGCATTGTAACAATAAAAAAAAAAAGAAAAAAAAAAAGCATGTTAGCCTAAAACTTTTTTTTTTTTTAAACTGTAGTAAAGCCAATAGTGTAATATATTGCAGCTTACCACATTGTGCAACACATCTATATAAATCATAACTGAACAGTGGACATAAAAGCCTACACACCCCTGATAAATGTCAAGTTTTTGTGATGTAAAAAAGATAAATAATTTCAGAATTTTTTGAAAAAATAAATGTAACCACTTCCTGCCTGGCCTATAGCAGAATGGCCGCCGGGTGATTCAGTTATTCTGACTGGGTGTCATGACGTCCAGCAGGATAACAGCTGCCGCATGCCCATGGGACGCACCGCTACACCGATTTCAATAGAGAGCCTCAGGCGGAAGTCCTTTACCAAGTGATCAGCTGATCACGATGTAGACAGGAAGAGCCATTGCTCAGCTTTCCTCACTCGCGTCTGACACAAGTGCGTTTTACGTCGGTAAAGAGGGCCCACAAGCACTTTTCAGTAAAGTAATGAGGAAGATTAATGTAATCAGCAAAAATACCTGTGTGATTCGTTCCAGCTCTAGCCTCAGTTGGGTAAGTTTCAACTCCGTCTCTTGCAGCTGTTCTTTTAAGGTTTCATTTTCTGACAGTAAATCTTCGTACAACTGTGGAAGAAAACAGGGCAGAGTATTTACCATAAATAACCTGATATATAATCCAAAGCATAGTGTTTGGATATAGGTTATAAATATATTGTATACGTAAATCAGAAAAACACAATGCTCATGTGAAAAATGGGCTCTGCCAAGAACAGGACCTTTGTTTTGTTTTTAACAAAAGATGTGACCAATGTGTCTAGTGGCAATAAAAAACAGTTTGGGCAAAAGAAAAACTAAGCAACACTATGCCACATAAAAATTTTTTTTTTTAAACAATAAATATTTCTCTCTTCCCGAAACCTGCATGCGTTTTTGGAATTGATGCAAAATGCCCCTCAATAGCTGTCCTCTCCAAGGATTATTACAACGATAAATTATAGGGACAATTGAATGAGCTTAATATATACCCTAAATTGACGGATAATCCAAAAAAGAAATATAAAAAGGAATTGGAGATTAGTTAAAACAGACTTAAGTGGGATCCTGAACAAAAAAAAAAAATCAGCTAGATATTTGGTTCCAGATATGGTATTTATCATATACAGTACACTATCCCCAAAATACAAAAGATATTAAAACCACCAGAAAGACCAAAAGAAAATGTAATTCAATCCATAAATGCAAGACTGGGTGACTGATTATTTTCTACAACCAATGGTCCAGAAGACTTGATCGTATCAGAGATACAAAGCATTGTATTTAAATGAAGTTAAATTGGATGATCAAAAGTATTTATAGGCAACAGCAGTGTTGCCTTTGTACACGATTATCATGAAGCAATCCAGGTTTTAAATAATTTTAGTGACTTGATACAAATCTTACATTTTGTGTCCAGAGTTTGGCCTTCAATTATTTTTGGCATTCTGGGTACTATATATAGACAACTGAATGGGGTTGCAATGGGAGTCAAATATGCACCAAGCATATGAAGCCAATTTATGTCAAAATCGGAGAAGGAATTTACGATTATATAGAAGATTTATTGATTATCTTATTATGATTTAGAGTGGCGATGGAGATGGCTTAATATATTTTTTCAACATCTAAATACAAATCAGAAAGATATCCGCTTATTGTTTGAATATCACAAAAAACATCCACTAGCTTGACCTGAATAAAGATACAGGAAAAAAAAAAAGGTAAAAACTAAGACCTACTTTAAACTGGTCGAACAAAAATATTCCAGTTGACAGTTGTCATCATAACCTTTGGTTTATATACCCAAAGGACAACTTATCAGAATTCGAAGAAATTGTACCAATAAAGATTTTAAAGAATAAGCCAAAATGATTGGAGACAGATTTATACATAGAGGTTACACTGAAGATTTTATTAAAGGAAAAATACAGGAAGTCACGGAGATGGAAAGAGGAATAATAAAAGGATAAACCAAGAATCCTAAGAGATACAATTTACCAATTATGAATAATGTTCAATTTAAAAAAAAAACATTGGTCAATCTTAAAAGGGGGGAGAGGCAAGTACGAATTTTACCAGACCAACCCAAGTTTACATATAGAAGGGTGGCTACCATATGGGAGATTATTGCTAAAAACATGTGATCCATCTATTAAATCCCCTAATTTAACTTTGGCAAAGGATTTTTTCCATGCAAATGGTGTTTTGCATGTAGAAATACGAAATGTAATGGTCAAAAATGTAAGAAGTTTTTATTCCAATACCACCAAAAGGAATATTCTATTAAGGATTTTATTTTATGTAGAACAGAAGGGATGGTATTTTGCAATGTTGCATGTATGAAGTAATATTATAGGGAGAACCAAAATGACCCATGTGGAAAAGAATACAGGAGCATGTTCAGAACATACGAAAAGGCTTTCCCAAACACTGCGTTTCCCGGCATTTTGCACAGCGTCATTTCAAAGATCCATCTAGATTGAAATTTTGGGCCATTGAGAAATACAACCCTGTTGGAGGGGCAGCAATAAAGTTAGGGAACTTGTTAAAAGTGAATCTAGATGGATTACGATGAGGAGCTCGCAATCAGGATCAATATAAATTTCTTGCTATTTTACAAGAATGTGGAAGGTGTAAGGGCAACATCCATATGTTTTATACAATACATTTTTTAAATGATATTGTGCAATGATCTTTCCTTATATATTTTTTGCTCTATTGGAGAAATCGTTCAGTCTAAAGAGTGTGCGATATAGGAGCTGGCGTTCCTGATTACAGAGGATCTTGAATGAATGAATGACTTGCATAGCGCAACGCATGCGAACTGAATCGCCTCTGGGCGCTTTTCCAGCCAGTGTCTGCTTGGCTGGTGCAGTCATTTTTACCCTGTAGGATCTTGACACGGTCATACACACACACATATATACTGGGCCAATTTGGACGGGATCCAATTTACCTACCAGCATGTCTTTGGACATGTTTAAAACAAGGCTTGATTATATGCGGTTGGGTCTTTTCAGCCAATTCACTTAAGGTGGTGGTGACAACTTTTATTCAAGCACATATTGGAATTTCACTTCAGTGAGGTATTTTCTGCTCACTTTCAACTTTATTTTTTGGATTTTTTTGTATATTTATGGACTTAATATTTAACATGTAAATCCATAACAGTGCATTTAGTATTTGCATATTTATTTTCAATTTTAAGGTCGATGACTGAATAAGCGCAACATTATTTGTTTTATATAAATAATAAAAAGAAGGACAGGAATAAGGAGTTCAAGAGATGGAACTGAGAGGACCGAGGATTCCTGATGACGCAAGACCTCCATTGCATAGTAATGGCTGGTAACTGTTGAAGGGAAATAAGAGATGCCATGAGCAACTGTAGGTAGAGGCATCGCCTGGATTTAATTGCTTCGGATGCTGTGCAATCAGGGTTATGATAAGGATGACTAGTTGCCAAGGTTATGTGCTCACATCACTGTGCTTTGGGAAACCAGACATTACATCAAGTCTAAATATGAGATGTATTTATGGTTATTATTGCTTACAGTATTGCTTAGGGTTATCTAATGCAAAGTCCCAAAACCCTGGGTAGTTTGTTACATGAAAATGTGAACAAAGGTAAATAACAATTAGAGGAGTGATCATCAACCCTGTCCTCAGGGCCCACTAACAGGCCAGGTTTGCAAGATAACTGAAATACACCACAGGCAATATAATTTGCTGCTTAGTGATTGCAGTATTCTAGTCTGCATCTCCCCAAGGTAATACCTAAAATCTGGCCTGTTAGTGGGTCCTAAGGACAGAGTTTATGATCGCTGAATTAGAGAATGAAATGTTTAAAACTTAATCGCCTTCCTCCAGGCATCTTGGTGGGCTAGGGGGCCAGCTCCACCCACTTTTGCGCTAGTTGCTCATGGCCCTTATGATTATTAACCCTAAAGAGGGAAGTGCACAGGAGGCGCCAAGGTCAGGCCTCCAGGGTTACATTTTTTTTTTCAAATCTTTAATCCAAAACCCTTGAAACTGAATGAATATTCAGTGCAAAAAAATAATAAATAAGAAGAGACACAAACAAAAAAATTATTTACCTGGCACAGTGTATTTAGAATTAAGTCTTGACAAAGTGGTCTTGCAATTCCGGCTTTTTTGTAAACATTTTGTGCAGCCATTAGGTTAAATTTAAATGTTAATCTATGATAACACATAAGTGGCTTCTCCTTTTAAAGGGGGAGTTTACCATCAGCAACAAAGAATATTGGAGTAGATACCACATACTAGAGCTGCATTCTGGCTAAAATGAGAATCACAATTTTTTTGCTTAGAAGATAAATCACGATTCTCTCAATTCTCGTGGCATAACCTAATCTTTCACGTTAAATACAAAAATTGGGCTAACTTTACTATTTCAGTGTTTTATTTATTGAAGTGTATTTTTTCCCCAAAAATGATTTTTAAAAGACCGATGTGCAAAAAACAGTTTGACATAAAATATCGCCATTTTATTCCCTAGGGTAAAAATATATATATACCACTTAAAGGCTTAACCTTTTTCTGACACTTTCTTTTCTTACAAAGTAAAAATATGTATTTTCTTCCTTAAATTCTGTGGAACCCCCAAATTATATATATATATATATATATATATATATATATATATATATATATATATATATTTGGGGGTTCCACAGAATTTAAGGAAGAAAATACATATTTTTACTTTGTAAGAAAAGAAAGTGTCAGAAAAAGGTTAAGCCTTTAAGTGGTTGAACGTCCTGCACACACACACACACACACACACACACACACACACACACACACACACACACTTTAACCCTTTGATCCAAGAAGAGTTACAATGTTTTTAATTCTCTACTAGCCTGGACAAGGTTGTTAAAAACTTGCCCAGTTTTTTTTTTGACAGCTGAGTGAGCAGAGAAGTCTACACTTGTTACATGAAAGAATCGGGAAACTCTGCAATAGAGATCGTGAGGGGGGTTAAATCGAGATCACAATTTTTTTTAGCAATCAATTGTGCAGCTCTACTACATACCTTTTTGTAGTCTTTATCAGGGTCATCTTTATGTCTTGGAAATGTGTATGTCCCTGCTCTATAAGGATGAATACTGTTCAAACTGTCTGTTAACCTGAAATTATAAATGGTAGCAAATTATTAACGGACACTTTCAAAGCATACTTCTTGTTACTAAATGCAGGGGCGCACCTAGAGCATTTGGTACCCGGGGCGGATCCAATATAGTGCAGACCTCAGACAGTAACCCCCCCCCCCCCCCCAACATAGTACAGACCAGACCCCAGACAGACACCAGACCCCAGACAGACACCAGACCCCAGACAGACACCAGACCCCAGACAGACACCAGACCCCAGACAGACACCAGACCCCAGACAGACACCAGACCCCAGACAGACACCAGACCCCAGACAGACACCAGACCCCAGACAGACACCAGACCCCAGACAGACACCAGACCTCAGACAGACACCAGACCTCAGACAGACACCAGACCTCAGACAGACACCAGACCTCAGACAGACACCAGACCTCAGACAGACACCAGACCTCAGACAGACACCAGACCTCAGACAGACACCAGACCTCAGACAGACACCAGACCTCAGACAGTACCCCCACATAGTGCAGACCTCAGACAGTGGCGTGTGTTTCCCTTGAGCGCGGGCTCCTCCTCTGTGGGTGTGAACAGAGAGGAGGGCCGCCGCCGGGTGTACCAAGATGGCCACCGCTCCGGAGCTAGGCCGAACCCGGGGACTTTCCTAGACTGAGGCTCCAGAGCGCTCCGCGGATCGCGGGGTGTGCCGATCCGAACGGGGTGACCCGTTCGGATCACGGATCGGTGATGATCCGTTGCACCCCTACATACCACTGCATCCTTCAATATGTCATAACTGTGTACCCTCCTCTTCACAACTGCACCTCTGGACCCCTTTACATTACACAGCACCCTGGATCCCTTTACATTACACAGCACCCTGCATGTTACATAGACCCCCCTTCAATACCTAAGAGCAGCATGGCGGGAAAATGCACAGCAGGTCTCCGTCCCCTGTTTACACAGGTGCGCCTTCCCTCCAGAGAGAAGGGGGAGGCGGCTTCACTCTGCTCGGCGACATCCGCGATTGCACAGACAGACGGCATGTGGCCGCAAGTGGAGGAGATGGTAGACGCAGCGGTGTCACCCTGCACCACCCCTCAACCTTGCATCATCACTATAGCTCGCCTTACTTGTGCCTGTCACTGTGCCGCTGCCTAAACCCACGACGCTGCAACCGCTTCAATCGCCGAGGGGGTGCCGGCCTGAAACCCCCCTAGTGTGTGGTACCGGGGGGTGGTCCTCGCCCACTTTGTATGCCTCTGACTAAATGCACAACAGTAAAATCAGTCAGTATATGCCAGAGCATGCTCGTTATACTCAATAGGGAACCTAAAGGGTTAATCCTCTGCATTGTGTAAAAAGGCTGTTTGATCCCGTCTTTTCTGTTCATCCCCTTTTTTAGGTCCCCCAATCCATCTGCTGATAGAACAGGGCCCTAGAAGGCACTCTGCACATGCTCTGTTTGGTGTGCATCGCTAGTGAGGTTTTTTTGGGGAGGGTAAATGATCAGCACAGGGCCAATAAGAACTATCCAGACAGAGGGACAGGGGTCATGTAGCCTCAAAATGACAGTCAGGAAAATAAATACTTCTCCTACCAGCTTTAACCAGTGCTCAGCCAGAAACAGAGAAGTCACAAGGTGGCAATATACTGGCTGATAAGGCATTTAGCAGTTTATTTTTTACTAAAGCAACATTTCCATATTCTGTGTAAAAAATAAAATCCAATAGAAACATCTCAACCCTATTTATATGTCAAGCAGCAGGCCTGCCTAAATCAGAATATACATGCCTTGCAGTGTACAACTTTAAATGTTGCTGGCTTCTGCTCCCTTAGTGCCACTTCCCTGAATTTCTGGTCCTCATGGAAAAAGTTAACAGTTGATACAGTTTTTACAGCCAGTCTCAGCTTGGAGAAGGGAGTGGGAGGCTAGGCTAGCATTCTAGGCTAGTGTGCTGTGGGTTTAAATTGATGCACACAGTGTAGGGAAAGACAACTTGAGCCACCCTGAAAGAGGAAGCCTGGGAAGACCAATTCTAGTAAAAATTCAGCCACTAGATAGTGTGAAAAATGCAGCCTTCAGAAACAAAATATGGCAAGAAATCGGAAATCGTTACCTGTAATCAGAAGTCTCGGTGTGGTGTACAGCCTCTATGTCTTCACTGCCCACTACCTGTGACAATACAAAAAACATAAGTTTGTTTAATAATGCTCAGTTTCTGGACAACCTTTAGAGCCGGTTCACACTGGGGCGACCTGGGATCTAACTTTATGTCGCCCCAAGTTGCGCGGTCAAGAAAATTAATAGAAGTGAATGAGAGCCATCTTAATGTACATGTAATGAAGTCAAGAAATCTACAATGTTGCGGTTACTCAAATAGCCAGAAGAGTCATGTGTGGTTGCCGGAGTCACAATATTGTAGGAAAGAAAGAAACCCCCATGTAGCGGGACTTTGCAGGCAACATAAACAGACTGTATAATAAAATCGTAATATTTTATTGAAGCATTAAAAGGATAAACCTATTAAAATTACATATTGGGCTGTATATACAAGCGTGATCCAACATACAAGATGTACATAACCTGTAATAGCACATTGTTACAGTCCTGTTGGTCCCAACACCACCGGTCTTTTGAATGTTTAGAAGAGTACATTAGTTGGGAGACCAATACCCAACACATTTTAAAAATTTACATTTCTTCTTCAGGGTATACGAGAAGGAGGAGGAGTGATTTTCCAATGTCAACATAATATACAGCTCCGCTCTATAAAGAAGGTTGTTCTTAAGGACTCCGGCCTCTTTAATTAGAGTAAAGCCAACTTGTCAATTGAAGAGAAACATGTTTTGAATCGTGGCCTGAAGTTTGATCCTTCACAAGCTTTGAATACGTTCAACATTTTTTTTAGTAATTTTATCAAAATTTACATAATGCAAAACATCCAATAAAATCTACATTTATAAACGTTTACACTTTATGCCCATCTGCCTGTATGTGCCATTCTGTGGACGTATATAGTCGTGCGGCGGGTGTTAAGTGGTTAATCGGACACAAAAAATTTGATCAGTAAACAGCCCTAGTTATTAGATTTACAGATATCCAGAATTCATCCCATTGTTGCCATATTTTGTCAATTGATTCTTTACATATTCCTCTATCCTTATCTTTTTTCCATACAATATATTTTGTTCATTTCACATATCCATTCTATTGTAGGAGTTTGTTTTCTTCCATTTACGGGCTATTATAGTTCTAGCCGATATATGATGAAAAATATTTTTGTAGCTTCAACTGATCCAGATGTTATACATAACATTATATCCTTTATTTCTAACTGCCTTTCTATTCCCGACACCTTTTGGTAAATTACTGATAATTTTATTCCAAAAATCCCTCACCTTTTTACACTCATACCATATGTGTACCATTGTTCCCCTATCCCCAACACACCTCCAGCACATTTCTGTATTATCTTTATTAAGTTTATTCAGAGCTACTGAATGAATAAATGAATGAATGAAAAACATATATAGCGCGGCACATGCAAACCAAATCGCTTCTGGGCGCTCGTTGTTCGTGTCTCTCTTGACATCTTTTGATGCAGAGTTTTAATCTGTCTTCTAAAGGTCAGGTGGTTTTCCTCCAACCGAATGCTGGTTGGTAAAGTGTTCCATAGTCTGGGACCTTGGAAAGCAAACCTTCTTTCTCCTTTGGACTTGAATCTGGCTTTGGGTACCTTGACCAGATTTTGGTCGGTGGATCGCAGAACGCGATTGGAATTGTGGGCTTCTATCTTTTCGCATAGATATTGCGGGGCCTTCCCATGGATGCACTTATGGGTCAGACAGAGTGCTTTAAAAGCAATTCTGTCCTTTACTGGCAACCAGTGAAGGGATCTACTGGGTTCCAATACCACCTCATCAAAATGTTATAGTTCCTTTGATGTTTTATTGCTGTTGATGTTTTCTGTATTAACCACTTCTTTTTTTTTTTTTTTTTTTTTCTTTTTTTTTTCCTTCCCACATCAGCTAATCGCACGTGCTGGAGATCAGCTCATGGTCAATATGCTTTCTTGGTCTCCAAAGCTTACTTGCATCATTTGTGGGGTCTCCTGTGTTCCAAAAATTCCCTTTTTTTTTATAAATTAAAGACGTGTTTTTATACTTATTAAAGTGTTCCCTTTTCCACTGGGGGATACCCATATTTTCTAGTCATCCTACAACCAACCGCATGCTCTTTCAGCTCCGGTACTCCCGTCTTCGGGGTACCCCTTCTCTATTACTGTGGAACCCCTTGCCCCTTCCCACCCACCTCCCCCCCTCTCCCTCCTCCCTCCCCCCAGGTGACTCCAAAGGATGCCTGATTGCTGATATTCCATTTAAGTATTTTAGAGATTTGTTTCATATGGGTTAGAACTTTAGGGCCCGTAGGTTTCTAATCTCAGATTCTCTGCATAACTCCACGTCTTTTTGTATTTTTCCCAGCTTTTCCATTTATTTTTAAAATCCTGGTTTGTCTCTCCCATGGTCTCCTTCAGCTCTTCCATCCTGTGGGTTTCCTCGACCGTGTCAATCCACTCCCACATCCCTGGGCTTTCCTCCCTCTGCCAGTTCTTTGGTATTAGCCTCTTGGCTGCATTGAGCAGGTGGGGCACTAGGGACTTTTTGTATCTCGAAATTCCCACCCTCTCCCCGTGGAAAAGGACTACCCAGGGGTCTTTCTTGATTTCTTTGCCCGTTATTTCTTTTATTTGGGCCAGAATTTGTTGCCAAAATTTCTGGATTTTTGGGCATAGCCACCAGATGTGAGCCATGGTTCCTTTCTCTTGGCATCCCCTCCAGCACTGATCTGATTTCCCTTCCGCATATCTACTCACTTTGTCGGGCGTGGCATACCAACCCGAGACACATTTGTAGTTCATTTCTGCCGTTCGTGTATCAATGGCCGAGGCATGGGTCAATAGCATTATCCTTTCATAAGTGTTTTCACCTCTACGTGTGCCCAACTCCCTTTCCCATTTTTGTAGGAAGGGCGGCTCTCCCAGCTTGTCAATTTCCAACAAGATTTTGTATAATTTTGATATTGTGCCTTTTGAGCTTTCTGTTTTGCACAGCCTCTCCAGCGGGGTAAGTTCCTCGCTTGACCGTAATGGGTGAGGCAGAGATTGCACAAAATGACGTAGCTGGAGGAACCGCCATCCATCCAAATCCCATTGTGTTGATCTTTGTTTCAATTCCTCAAACTCCCTAATTTTACCCCCCTCTATTATATCCCCTAGGTGTAATCTATCAGTTTTTATCCAATTCCCCCCTATTTTCCCTACCCCTGGTGCAAAATAAGTGTTTTCCTTCAAGTTAATAAGTGGTGAATTGTATTCCTTGTCTAGTTTTTTATATACCCTGTCCCATAATCTCAGTGTATCTCGTGTTAAATCTAACGTTTCTATATTTAATGCTCTATATTGTATAGGTGTCCACATGATAGAAAAAGCACAATCTAAAACACAACTATGCACTATCTGTACCCATCTCTTCTCGCTTCTATCTCTGGCCCATTCTACAACACGAGATAGTACTGCAGCTTTATAGTACTCTCTGATATCAGGCACGGTTAGGCCACCCTCGCTCTTCTTTTGTTTTAAAATTGTTAGTGAGATTCTATGCTTTTTATTTTTCCACGCATAGTTTAATAGTATCGAGTTCAATATTCTCAGAAATTGCTGGGGGAGGGTAATCGGCAGCATTTGGAATTTGAAAAGTATCTTTGGTACCAAACACATTTTCAAAATGTTTATGCGTCCAACCCAAGAAATGGGTCTATTACTGATTTTCTTAATATCAGTTTTAATCTCGTTCAAGAGGGGAACGAAATTTATTTTGTATATTCTCTTGATCGAGTTTGTTAGCTTAATACCCAGATATTTTAGCTCGCTAATCCATGGGAATACACATATCCTCTTAACCAACATCTCTTCTTTTTTATTAATGTTGATATTTAAAACTTCAGTTTTCGTTTCGTTTATTTTAAAATTAGAGATAGCGCTATATTCTTGGAGTACCTTATTTAAAGCGGGGATTGTAACCAGTGGGTCGGTAATATAGAAAAGGATGTCATCGGCAAAGGCTGATAGCTTATGCTCCTCTTGCCCTACTTTTACTCCGCTAATTTCAGAGTTATTTCTTATTGTAGCTAGCAATGGTTCTAGAGACAGAATGAAAAGGAGGGGAGACAGTGGGCATCCCTGTCTCGTCCCATTCCTCATGACAAACGGGGACGAGAGGGTCCCATTGATTTTTACTCTTGCCGATGGATCTAGATAGAGTGTCTTTATCCACCTTAGCATCCTGTCTCCAATACCCATTATTTCTAGGGTTTTTAACATTAATCCCCAATCTACCCTATCAAAAGCCTTTTCGGCGTCTATCGAAAGGAAAAGGGCAGGGGGTCCATCCCTTTTCAATTTCTGAAGCAAGAGGAGAGCCCGCATGCCGTTATCCTTACTTTCTCTGTTGGGTATGAACCCGGTCTGGTCCGGGTGCACCAGGTCGGGCATCATGTTTTTCATACGTTCAGCTAAAATTTTTGCAAAAATCTTAATGTCCGCATTCAGCAAGGATATCGGTCTATATCCTGCACATTGCGAGCTATCCTTTCCTTCTTTTAAGATTAAAGTAATCGAAGCCGCTAACATCTCTTTACTTGCTTCGAATTTTGCACCCAGCCCATTAAAGTATCTGCATAGTCTAGGTATTAGAATATTGCTAAATTTTTTGTAATATAGGGCCGTAAAGCCATCCGGCCCTGGACTCTTTCCCGCAGCCGTGTTGTTTAAGGCTTTTTTGATTTCAGATTCCGTTATGGGCTCATCCATTTTTGTTCTTAAAGTCTCCTCTATCTTAGGGACCCCGGCTCTCAGCAAGAAATCATAAGTTTTTGCCTCTTTCTCCCCTATTTGCCACCCACACTGGTCTATCGCATACAGTTCCTCATAGTAGTTTTTAAATGTCTCCGCAATGTTCTTAGTTGTATATACCGTCTCCCCGTTTTTATTTTTGATTTTCTCGATGTAATTCCTGTTTTTTTTTTTTTTTCACCATTTCGGCTAAATGTTTACTAGCTTTATTGCCCCATATATATCTCTCCTTCGCTATGCAGTTAAACTTTTTTTTTATTTCGTGTGACAACATCTCTTTTAGTTCCTCTCTTTTTAGGATTAGCTTATGGAGGGTCTCTCTTGTTCTCTCTTTTTTATGGGTTTGTTCCAAGCTCGCTATTTCTTTTACAACTAAGTTATACTTCCTGATTCCCTCTTTCTTTTTCCTGGACCCTTCTTTAATTAGGATTCCACGGATATAAGCTTTGTGCGCTTCCCAAACAATAGCCTCCGAGGTTTCCCCGTTATCATTAGCTAAAAAAAAAATATTTGAGTTCTTGTTCTACCTTTCCCGCCCCCTCCTCATCTCGTATCAGGTCTTCATTTAGGCGCCAAACCGGATGGTAGATTTGTTGCGTAGTGTTCTCTATTTTCATAGTGATCGGGGCATGGTCTGACACTGTCATAATTTCTATCTTCGCCTCGATTACCCTATCCAGCAGCCTATGGTCTACCATCATATAGTCAATCCTGGAGTAGGTCCCGTGGACAGGAGAGTAAAACGTGTAGTCTTGTATCCCAGGATGGAGGGACCTCCATACATCTACCAGCTGGCTGTCATGCATTAGCCGTCAACAATCACATAACCGTCTAGGAAAGGTTTTAGTTTCCTTAAAGTCTTGTTAACATAGTTCACCGGGCCGTTGTTAGGGGCATATATATTAACCAACGTGTAAATAGTATCCCCAAGTTTGCCCTTAAGACATAAAAATCTACCATCCGGATCAGTTTTTCTATCTTCCAATACAAAATTCACTCTCCCCGTAAATCCTATGGCCACCCCTCTTGCGCGGTTTGAAATGGAATCTCCATAAAACCATATCGGATAGCTGGGAGAGTGTAGTCTAATGCTGGAGTTGATTGTTAAATGCGTCTCCTGGAGGAAGATCACATCTCCTCCATAATGTTTTATCTCCTCAGTGATCTTCTGTCTTTTGGCCCGGGTATTTAGGCCCTTAACATTATATGAGATAAATTTTATTCCGGCCATCTACTCACTATTTGTATACTTCTTTTGGTATCCAATCGGGAGTCACCTTCCCTTTCCCCCCTCCCCATCCCCCCTTCCCTCCCCCCCTCCCTTCTCCCGTCCACCTTCCCCTGCCTCCCTTCCCTCCCTCCCTCCCCCTACCCCCCCACCCTAGGGCCCCAAAGAGCAAGGGGCTAATGAACCGTGTAGACCTCTTTTCCACGGTTCTCTTGTTTGAGGTAGGGTTCCCCTCGGATCTCCTCCCTCCTGGTGGGTCTCCTGAAGAGGGAGGATTGCCCAGAGGATAGGAACGCCCGACTCCCCCTCCCTGTCTAAATTTTCCCTCCACCCCCCTTTTCCATTCATTTTGGGACTATTTTAGTTTAGTCCGTCCATCCTGGCAATTCAGGTGCTTGAATATCCAGCTTATTACAGAAGGCTTCTAGGTCCTCGGGAAAAATTAATTTTGCTGATATGCCATCCTTCCACCCTATGAGACATGCCGGAAATCCCCATTGGTATTTGATGTTTTGGGCCCGTAATTTCTCTAGCAGTGGTTTGAGCAGTCTCCTCCTGGTTAGGGTTTCCCAGGACAGATCTGGGAAAATCTGGATCTCTGCATCTTTATACCTCAGGGGTGGCATCTTTTTTAATTTCAGCCATATTTCCGCCTTGTCCTCATAATTTCTAAATCTTATAATTATATCTCGTGGCCATTCATTTTCTCTATTTTTTTGTGTCCCGATTCTATGGACCCGTTCTATTTTTAAGTCCTTTTCCATATTTTTCGCTAATATCGGTTTAAAGAGTTCGTTCATAATTTCCCTAAGGTCTTCCCCTTTTTCTTCCTTAATTGAGCGAATCCTTAAATTTTGTCGTCTACTTCTGTTCTCTTGGTCCTCAAGCCTGTATTGTAACAGGCGCTGGTTCAGTCTTAGACTATTATGTTGCTCTCTTAGTTGTTTTATTTCTAGGGTTTGCTGTTCGTTCTTGGTTTCCATCTCTTCTACGCGTAGTAAGAGGTGGCTCAAGTCTACTCTCACCATGCTGATTTCTTGTCTTATCACATCCTCCAGCCTCTTTAACATAATGTTCATTTCACTTTTTGTGATGTTCTGTGACCCCGCTGTTGCCTCCTCCATAAGACTTCTGTCTTCCTCCTCCTCTAATGATCTATCCGGGATTGCACCTCCTGTATTTTTATTTTTTTCTCCCTTTTTTTCCGTTTTTTTTGCGGTGTTGGGGCTTTTAACCGTTCCCTCTTGGGTCAAATATTGTCTAATTGTGCTGGGCGTTGTGTTTTCTTTAGGGGCCTTGGGGGCAGTGCCCCTTGTTATCTTGCTCATACTGTATGTCTTGGCCGTTCTTCTTATTCGTTTCCCCAGTTTTGAGGATGAACAGAGGTTTCCCCTTATTCACCTTTTCCTAGGGGGCTCTGGACTTGTTTTGGCCCCTTCACATATACCTTCCAGTCTTCCCGTCTCCTCCTTATCTTTAGTATGTTATAAGTTATATCTTCGGGTGTGGGTTTAAAAGTCCCCTCGCTAGGATTTGGTAATGCAGTGGGGAGCTAAGGAGGCAGCAAGCCGGGGGCACCACGTCGATAGGGGGGATACCCCGATCTCCAAGGATCTTATATCTCCAGTGTTGGTCTCTCCCTATCTCTCTTGTTTAGTCCCGTAGAGTTAGGGGCTTAGGGAGGCCTGGGTCCGAATTGAGAAAGGGGTCTCCCCTGTTCAGTTCGGTTTTTGATTTTTATTTGTATATTTTCTCCCCTGCTGATTATTTGAGGGTTGCAAAGTGTAGTTCTCAATCAATTCCTGTTTTCTCGTCCTATTCCCAGGATGGAGGGGTCTGTCTGACTTGACCTTTAAATTATCGAAGCGACTTGGCATCAGCTATTTCCCTTTGTCTTCAGGGCTCTTTGGGGGTCCCTGCAGCTACGTCAGTTAAAAGGGCAACTGTTTCATAGAGATCCTCTAGAGGTACTCATTTAGTACTGTGCCTCTCCAGGGGCTCTCCAAATCCTATCTTAGGACTGGGGGGGGTCTATAGTAGGCCTTCCATTGGTGTAATCAGACTATGTGTTGGTACAGTTATTTGTTGGCTGCCCTCCTCTCCCCGGGCCCTAATTGACCTCTAAGCGTATGCCAGTCATACGTTATGTATGTTGATAAATTCTGAGCTGAACTCCGCTCTTTTCAAAGGGACCTCTAATGTACAGCCTTTAATATGGTTAATACATTTTCCCTGGACATCGGGTGGTCTTTGTCACTTGTATAATTGCGCTTCTATGCAGGTATCTTTGCTCCGATACTATTCACCACAAACAAGAAAAAAAACAATCCTTTATACACCCATCTGGCACGCTAGGCTGACCTTTTCAAGTAAGGGTAATTTTACTGTCACACATAGCATGGAATGATCTTACCAGCTCCGTAGGTTACCCATATTGAGCTTATGGAATCTCCTTTTGTGCCTGGGGGGGGTGGGAGGTTTAGGCTGGCTCCTGCTTCTCTGATCTCTGCTGGTGGAGCGGGAGGTGGGTGGAATGCGGCTCACCGCGGTCTCGCTGCGGGTTCTCGGGCGACCAGGCGGGTGACACGAAGCGGTGCTCAGGTGCGGATGTCAACCTTGCGGATCTCCTCGCTGTGCGCCTGGCGTCTCCGCTCCATAGCCCCGCTGCTCTTCCGGGTCACTCGTCGCTCGCCGCTCGTTCCTCTTCCTCGCGTTCCGGGCATCGACGAGGTTCCGCCTACCTCACGGCGCACGCGCGCGTACTACGTGCGCGTCATCCCGAGGCCTGTATTAACCACTTAAGACCCCAGACCTTTAGGCAGGTAAAGGACCTGGCCAGTTTTTGCGATTCGCCACTGCGTCGCTTAACTGACAATTGCGCGGTCGTGCGACGTGGCTTTCCAAACAAAATTGGAGTCCTTTTTTTCCCACAAATAGAGCTTTCTTTTGGTGGTATTTGATCACCTCTGCGGTTTTTATTTTTTGCGCTATAAACAAAAAGAGTGTCAATTTTGAAAAAAAAAATCAATATTTTTTACTTTTTGCTATAATATCCCCCCCCCCCCCCAAAAAAAAAGACTAATGGGAAGAGGATCAGTATAATCTCTGTGGAGTGAATCAATCTGTGCAGGAGGATCATTTGCGTCATTACCCAATACATTTATTGTGTGTACCCTTTAAACTGATGGCAAGAGTCAGTATTGTTAGATGCTGGAGGTGGCTATTCTATCCATTCTTATCTGAAATTATCTTGCGGTGGACTTTGGTTTGGATCGTCCTCAACTCACTACTGATGAACATATTAGCACTGCACCTCTTTACCTAGAAATATCTAGGGTCTGGGATTCTCCGTTACTACTCTGATGCAATCATTCCAAGATCAAAAGAATGTAGATGAATGCCTAGGAGTCTGCAAGGGAAATTCTGCAAGTGGTGCATATTTTAAATGACAACTCATTTTTTTGTGACTGGCAGGCCCAGCAAATTGAGCCCAAAAGCTCCTTGTGCCCCTTTCACACATGCGGGTCATTCATTTCATTAGTTCAGTCATGTCTTTTCAAAGAAAAAAAAACAGATGAAGCTTATATTTTTATTTTATATCCACTACTAATACAAAAAACGGATGGAAGACCCAACAGTTTGCCCGTTTACAGACGATCCATTTTTTTTGGATGGAAGAAAAATAGGAATTGAATCCATGTCAAAAAACGGATGTTGACAGATGCAGATGTAAACGGATGATCTGTTTACATCAGTTTTTCCATAGAAATGCACCAATGTCTAGTTTTCATCCATCAACAAGTGGATGAAAAACAGACACACAGTCTGCAAGTGTAGAAGCATGTGTGCATGTGTATATGCTGGCCATATACTATACAAAACATTTTTGGTCATTTAGACAGTTTGTTTTTTGACCAGTTAGTGGGCACAAATCAGTACTCAGATGGGATGTTTTTGAGCCAAAAAAAAACACCAAAAGGACAAATTTTGAAATTTTCTGCAGAACAAACGATAAATTGAAAGGTTGATGCGTTTCCCGTCTAAACTTTTTGCACTAGGTATATGTGAAAAAACCGATATCCATTGAACAATTTATCGGTCATTACATGATGGCACCATCAATTGCTCCAATACTTGGCCTATTGGAATAATGTACTGTCATAGGTGTGAGCAGCCTATTGCATTAGGGTATGCACCCCAAGGCCCAAACACACATGCCTTTCTCTGCAGCCCCAGCTGCACGGGGACAATGAATAGGACGTGCTCTCTGCTGAGCGGCTTACTTTTCATTCACAAAATGGAAGCATAGTGAAAAACACTACTATGCTTCAGTTATAAATCAACACAGTGAGTGAGTGAATTCATTTAGAAAAGAAAGCCAGTAAATTACATATTTACTAGCCCCTTCCTCTGCTGTCCACCCTGAAACATCCCCCGCATCAGCGCTGGGGAGAAGAGAGGTGGGAGGCCAGCAGCACTGTGGGGTAGGTGGGTTCCAACACAATGTGAAGCCTAGGCAGTATGGTACTGTGGAAAGAAATGAAAGGAGTCACATGGTGGTCATATTTGGTGCAAACCAGACAGTATTTAGAGAAAAACCACATACAGCATTGTGGTGGAAATGTTATGGTTTGGGACTGCTATGCTGCTGGGACTGGGTAGCTTGCAGTATTCAAGGCAACTATGAAGTCTCTATTGTATGAAAGTGTGTTTACTAAAAATATGAGGTCATCTGTTGGGATAGTTCAACTGGAAATGGATTCTTAAAACACAATAATGATCCAAAGCACATTAGGGAATCCACCAAGAAATATCTCAAAGTAGAAATTGAAGGCTACAGTCGGTGTCAAATTAGAGCATGAATTCCATTGTAACGTGTTTCCCTGATTTGAATCCCATTATAATGGTATTTGAAAAAGGGTAATTCATGCCAAGACCACCACGAACACAAATTAAAGACATGTTCATAGAGGAGTGTATAAAAATGTCAAGAGTTGACATCAGAGTCTGGGAAGCATTTTACACAAAAACCTGTACAAGTAGTAATTTCTGCTATCTCGTGTTAGGCAAGAAGCGCCTCTAATTCCTACCAATTAAGCAAGCCAACAGAGAAAAATTAAGTCACTTGAACATTAAACAAAATCGTTAATTTTACGATCCAGATTAGCTGTAACCATCAAATGTATACTTAACACCATACCCCTGTGTTTGCAGCTCGTTGCTCCCTCCGCCATTTTCTTCTGTCTCTTGACAAAGTCAAGTGGTTTGCGATTTCCATTTCACAGTTATCTTTGGTAACTGCTTCAGGTTCTATTGTATGAAAAATAGAAAATATGTTAAGCCCACACGGAGTAGAATATAGGATTTTATCATACTTAAAATTCTTTTTTTGAGTAAATCATGGGACACAGAGTTAGGCTAATAGTCATTACCCTACAGCATTACCTACATCTCTAGGTGAATGGACACTGGTAGACAAAGTCTTAGACAGAAAGTGATCCCCTATATAACCCCTCCCATCAGTTTTGTAGCAAGCAATGAATCCTCAAAAAAGAGGGAAGCGATCTGTGTCCCATGATGTACTCAAAGAAAAGGATTTTACAAGTATGAGAAAAATCCCATTTTCTTTTTCATACATCATGGGACACAGTAAGGCCAATATTCATTACCTAAATGGTATGTCCCAGAGCAAAAGGCTTGAGGGGTAGGAGACACCCTGCCAAACAATAGCCATCAGACCTTATACGGCATCCCACAGTACACTGCAGCCGAATTCCTTGGCTGCTCGAACATCCACTTGATAACATTTTGTGAATGTATGCACTGTAGACTAGGTAGCAGCCTTACAAATCTGAGCCACAGATACCTGATGGCGAAAAGCCCAGCTACAATGGTACAATGAGCTCTCACCCTAAAGGGAGGAGCTTTACATTTCATACCATAGGCCTAAATAACCAATTGACGAACCCAATTGTCAATGCAAGCTTTGGAAGTTGTCTGCCCCTTCTTGGGTCCTTTTGGTAAAAAAAAAAATCATGGCAGATCTAGACAAATAAACCGACTGCCCAGACAACATCCAAGGAATGCAGCCGTCTATTCTGCCAAACGGGGCAAAGAGAAAACAGGCAAAATGATGTCCCGATTTAAATGAAAGTCGGACACCACTTTAGGAAAAAAGGATGAAACCGGTCGTAACACAACCCTGTCGTTCTGCAAAACCAGCACCATGCTCAAATCTTAAAGACAAATAGGTGACTTTATGGGGGGGAAGCAAACAAGTTGCCCCCTGCGTAAAGGTACCGACCAGCGAATGGGAGGCTAAAGGCCTTTGGAAGAATACAGACAGGGCCGAAATCTGACCTCTGATTGTACTCAAAACCATTCTGGTGTCCCATAGCCGAGAACCCCTCTAGGAACGCTCCCCAGCCTTCGCAACTGGCATCTGTGGTCGGTACTCTACAAGTTACCGGGAGAAAGGAGCTTCCCTTTCGCAGGTTCTGATACTGCAACCACCATTTTAGGCCTAAAGGAGTTGTAAAGGAAAAAAAAATGTTGCCTAAAATTAATGTCTGCAGGGTAGACAGACAGAATAGTGTAATGATTCTGTTAAACGAGTAAATACCCATTAAATTCCTTCATCTATACCACCTCCGGCGTTCTTGTTTCTGTTCTTCACTTCCTGGTTTGCGGCGCTCGTTCATGCAAGAACTACATTTCCCAGTATGAATTGCAGCTCGCCCAGTAATTCACCCCTCCTTGAAGTCTTTAACACGTAGAGAGCATCCTGCCGCACAGATGTAGTACCCAGGAGGGGGCGAGCACGTCACTGACCACCGCAGTAAAATCAGACAAGCAGGAAGTGAACAGAACAGAGAAAGAAATAGAGCAACGTCTGAGCAAAAACGAACAATGAGGAAGTGAAAAGAGGAATGTCTGCAGGTAAAGGATGCTTATTATGGAAAAAAAATAAAAATTCCTTTACAACCCCTTTAACCACTTGCTTACTGGGCACTTACACCCCCCTCCTGCCCAGGTAAAATTTCAGCTTCCGGCACTGCGTCGCTTTAACTGACAATTGCGCGGTCGTGCGACGTGGCTCCCAAACAAAATTTACGTCCTTTTTTCCCCACAAGTAGAGCTTTCTTTTGGTGGTATTTGATCGCCTGTGCGATTTTTATTTTTTGCGCTATAAACAAAAAAGAGCGACATTTTTGAAGAAAAATACAATATTTTTTACTTGTTGCTATAATAAATATCCCAATTAAAAAAAAAACACATTTTTTTTTCTCAGTTTAGGGCGATACGTATTCTTCTACATATTTTTGGTAAAAAAAAAAAAAAAAAATCGCAATAAGCGACTGGTTTGCGCAAAAGTTATAGCGCTTACAAAATAGGGGAGAGAATTATTATTTTTTATTATTTTTTTTTTACTAGAAATGGCGGCGATCTGCGATTTTTATTGGTACTGCGACGTTATGGCGGACACATCGGACACTTTTGACACATTTTTGGCGCCATTCACATTTATTCTGCGATCAGTGCTATAAATATGCACTAATTACAGTATAAATGTGACTGGCATTGAAGGGGTTAACACTAGGGGGTGAGGAAGGGGTTAAATGTGTATGCTAGGTGTGTTCTAACTGTAGGGGGAGGGGGGGGTGACTGGGGGGGTGACCGATCTGTGTCCCTATGTAGGAAGGAACACAGATCGGGCTCCTCCCTTCCAGAGACAGGACATTGTCTCTTTGTGAGCCGGGAATGAGAGATGATCTATGAGAGATCATCTCTCATTCGCCCACAGATCGCATGGAAAACGGCCGCTCTGATTGGCCGTTTGCCGCGATCTGTGATTGGCCGTGTCCAAGGGACACGGACAACACAGGGCTTCCCCGCAGCGTGCTGGGAAAGCCAGAATGACATGCCGTCAAATGACGGCATGTTGGATTTTCAGGCCCGCGCTGTTGCCGTCATCCGACGGTAGCGCGGGCCTCAAGTGGTTAAGCATGCCCAAGGTGATAATCCAGGGCTCGTCTCCTCCTGTTCCAAGCCAACAAGATGTCTTGTTGTATAGGCCTAGAATGGAACTGGGCATATGGCACTGCCATGGAGGACACCATCCTTCCTAGAAAACTGCTATTAGAGCAGAATGGAGGGTTGTCTAGTGGCACTTATCTGATGCACCTGAACCTTCAGGGTACAGATCCTTACGGGTGGCAAAAATACCCTTGGGTAGAGCCACAAACGAAATAGGACGTTTCTCTATTGCAAACCACAGGGACCTCCGATGAGGCTAAAAGATAGCTTAACACTAGGGTTGTCCCGATACCACTTTTTTAGGACCGAGTACAAGTACCGATACTTTTTTTTCCAAGTACTCGCCGATACCGAATACGGATACTTTTTTTAAAATGTGTCCACATATGCAGCCATGTCCCCCCACATATGCAGCCATGTCTCCCCACACCTAGATGCAGATGCCGCCGCTACGTTAATCAGCGTGCGGGGAACATTACAGCTTTCATTTGAATAGCTGTGTGTTCCCCGCCGTGCATAGACACTCCCCCTTGCTCGGGCACTTTGATAGACAGATCACCCGTCCAATCCCGAGCAAGGGGGAGCGTCTATACGTGGCAAGGAACACACAGCTATTCAAATTAAAGCTGTAATGTTCCCCGCACGCTAACTAGGCGCCGGCGTTGCGGTATGCGGCGGCGGGGGGGGGGGTTGTATCGGATCTGGCATCGGGGGCATTTGCGGGAGTACAAGTACTCCCGCAAATGCTCAGTATCGGTCCCGATACCGATACTGGTATCGGGACAACCCTAGTTAACACGCGTCCTTTATAAATCAATGGAGTCTAGAAATATAGAGGTGACCCACACGTCCTGAACCACTGTACGCCAAATGTCTGCAAAGTGCAGCAGCCTTCCCCCCAACCTCATAGTGGAGGCATCCTCTCAAAAGGAGGGCTTGATGCCGAGTTAAGAGCTTTGGACCCAGTGATTTTTCTGGGCCTGGCCTTGCAGCTTGCCCGTGGCTCTAGTACCTTGTTGGTGGCAGAACTGCCTAGGCTCCGAGACACCTGAGGAAGCAGTCCTAGAGGTTTTAAACGGGGCATGCCTGGTGCTTCTCTTTACCGGAAGTAGAGAACTCTTCCTTCTGGAAACCTTTTGGATGCATTTGTCCAAAATCATTAACAAACGTTCCCCAGAAAAAAGGGGAAACCTGGCAAGAACTTCTTACAAGGAAGCTCGGCTGACCAGTTCTTAAGCTGTGTGCGCTGTGCGAGACTGACCCACCACACAAATGACCCTGCAAATGCGGCTTATCCTGCTGGACGTCATATGCTATATGTCGGGCGGGAAGTGGTTAAGCCACAAAAGTCTGCACATATGTACAGACAAGAGCCAAACAAGAAAGCTGCTGTATAGAATCCTTTAAGGCAGGGGTGCCCAACCAGTGGCCTGCGACCTGCTTTGGAATAGCAGGTTTGCAAGCTCAGATGGCAGGCTGCTGGCCTACCATCCCAGAGCATCACTGTTCCGAATTAAGCCAGCGGTAGAGGAAGCAAACGGCTGCAGAGGGAGCAGAGCCACATAAGTGGTTCCTTACTGTATTGTGACGGCTCCTGTCACAAGCGGAGTGATACCAAATGCTATCTGCCTGGGACAGAAACAGGGGATACCTGAATGGCAAATTACTAAACTGTATATTTGGGCGTATCAGTTCTGCAGTGGTTACTGGGCTGCATTTAAGCAAATCCATGGGTGCAGCACAGTGCACCTTTCGGCTTACCTGCACTGAGTCATAGACTTCTGTTATTACCTGTGGGTTTGGTGTGCTTTCAGAAAGTGCGTCACACCTGCAGGATATAATAGATATCGATAGCAAAGGGCAGCTAATCCAGGAAAGCCACGTGGCCACTGCTCTGCAACTGGAGTGCAGGCAAACTACAGCACAGCAGTGTGAAAGCAGCCTTAAGCGCATATCATTAGATTGGTTCAACCCACACAGACCCTCCATTTATCTCTATGGCGCGGCAGATGCAAACAGACTTTTGTTCATTTGCACCCACCTACCAACACAATCCAATCCACTAAAGAAAAACAGAAGGGGATTTGCCCCTTTCATCTGGTTGGATCGGATGGAAGGGCCCACAGCGCAGTGGGATGTGTCCATGTCTGCTCTGCATATACTTAGACACGATCTGTCTTCCGTCTGTGCCACTTATTGTGGCCTGCGACCAGTTATCAAGTTGCTTATGTGGCCCTCGCTCTTCAAAAGGTTGAGCACCCCTGTTTTAAGGCAACTGCAAAACACAGTGCTCGAGGAATATCTCTTATTTTCAGCAAGATCATCCTCCTGGTTAGGCCTGTCGGGCCGTTTGACCTGATCCTTTATGGACTGGCAGATTTAAATTGCTGCAACAGCTGGCTGAATAGCTGAACCGGCCAAAGAAAGGAGAAGTTTTTTAATAATGACCCCAGTTTCTTGTCAACAGGGTCTTTCAAGCCCTGAATTATCCACCGGACTAGTCAAGTTGTTTAAAGAAGGGACTGCTGCATCTACAGCTGGCATGCTCCACCTTTTAGTGAAATTTTCATCCATGGGATATAAAAGGAAAAACCTCTTAGGAGAAACAAAAATTGTCAGGAGGTTGCCAAACAGTGGGTATAAGGGCAAAGCCTGTGTGGCCAGAAGAGGCCTTAGGGATCCCCAAAGAGGACAAGGGGAGCTCAGTAACCTCTGCAAGAGGCAACTTAAAGGCAGAACAAACCATCTTGGTAAAAGTCTGGATAAAAAGCCTCTGCGACTGAGGCAGACACCAACTGGATATCTTTTTGTCCAGATTGTTCAGAAACAGACTCACCTGCCAGGCCCTCCACAGAAGCATAAACCTTTAGCTCTTCCCTATCCTCAACCCATTATTGTTCCAAACTAGGAGGCTCAGGGGAGGGGGGGTCTGTCACACTTCTTGCCACGCTGCTTGATAGAGGCAATAATGCCAGCAATCCTGTTCTCTAACCTGGCTAGGGCCGAGGACAGTTCATCCTTGGTGATTAAGGGTGAAGCAGCAGTGTTAACTGTAGGCACCATACCAGATAGGCGCATCAGCTCAGATTGCCCTGAAGCCTCTGTTTTTTAGGGCATACAACACCAGGGATACGACTAGGTTCATCAGGAGCTACTGACGACATGGGTGTGCCCTTTCCTGAAGTGTTAGTCCCGCACTTTTTTGAAGACATTTACAAGCCACAAAACAGGAGTACCTGGGTGTAGTATTAAACACACCTCAGAAGGGAAACCCTTTAGTAGGGGGTCACAATATGCAACAATCCTGCCAAGCACCTTAGCTCACGTGACTCGGGTAAGGAGAAATAAACTGCTGCAAATGCCTGGTTCAGAGCCTGCTCTGTGTCCCACAGCTATTTTCTGGAAGCACCACATTGCTTGGCATACACAGCTTAAATAAGCTGGCTGTGCGCCGGGACATTCTGTGTATGCATACGCATGTGTGAGGTCCTGGCAAAGTGGTGCAACTGTATTCACACACGAGGTGAACCTCCTTGCGCTCAGATTAGGCTACGGTGAAGCAACGTGCGCCATGGCCACTCTTGCGAACACACGTACCCTATGGCGAACCAAGGCGAAATGGTGCACTGTCCTGTGCCATCATACAAATAAAAAAAACAGCCAGACAAGCAAAAAAAGGTACACTTTGCAAGCACACACAGCTAGCCCAAAACTTCCCTGTATGGTCACCACACAGGTGTCCAGCCTCTAGCTAGCTTGACTGATTGTTACAATAACTGGGACACCGCTCAAAGTAAATAAGGTTTCAGTTACCCATCCAGGCGCTGGGCAGCTTAGAAACTAAAAGCCCAACCTTCACACATCACGGCGGCTTCCTGTCACTTGAGGACCTTCAAGGACTGGGTACCCTTTTCACATTTAGGGTCCACTCCCTTGGACCTGTACAGCACCCTGCGGGAATGCTTTAGCACCGTGGCATCCAGGATTCCACTTCGCAGGTCGCATTACAGGCAAAACCTTGCAGGATCTTGTGTCTTTGCGAGACTCGGGTACCATTTATTTAAGCATATAGAGCCTTGTCAAATGGATCAGGTCGGTTAATTACTTGATTTAAGAACAGTTTGTGGGACTAGAGACCTGGAGCTCAGAGCTCAAACGTGCCCATCCACCTTGCAGACACTGGTAAAAACAAACTGATGTACTTCCTGTATGGGAGGGTTATATAGGGGATGAGTTCCTGTCTAAGACTTTGTCTGCCTGTGTCCATTCACCTAGAGATGGCGTAAAACCCTGTAGGTAATGAATATTAGCCAAACTCTGTGTCCCATGATGTATGTAAAAAAATAAAGATTTAAAAAAAGAAATTTTGACTTGCCTGTAAATTCTATATCTTAAAGTACAGTACAGGACAAAGGCTGAGTATTTATAGACCGTGGGTTATAGGCTGGTACCTTTAGTGATTGGCAAACTTGAGCCCTCACCAACTGGATATCCCCCTTATAATCCTACACCACTCTGAATCCTCAGTTTTCAAGATCCAACAAGGGTCAACACACACTTTTCTTTGTCGTGGACTCTGATGTCCCAGGCTTGAAGATCAAATTCCTTTGAGTGCTTAGGAGAAGGGCACAAAAAGGGTCTTTATTGAGGTGGAAAATAGACCACCGAACGAAGAAAAGAGTCTTGGGTTAAGTCTACGCTTCTCTTTGTGAGGAATGGCTCCTTAAAGTGAGAGTTCCTAGCTCAGAGAAACGTCTGACAAATGTGACAAGAACCAAGAAGGCCACTTTACAGGAAAGATCAAATGGATATGCCAGATGGGTTCAAAGTGTGGTATCTGCAGGGAAAGAGAGAACCAGATGTGCCAAGGTACCACAGGGTGCTGCAAGGATGGCCTGATCCACCTGTACCTTGAAAAAAGGATTAGACAAGAACGAGACCAGAAGTTTTTGAAAAGACAAGGATAAAACCTGTCTTTTCAGAATGCTTAAGGCCTATTTTTGGTCAGGTCCTGGTCGTAGGAATGCCAGAATGCAATCTCTAGGATTTACAATGAATATAGAAGAGAATCACCCCACTTTAAAAATTACATTTTGTTGCTTTACAGCCTAAAATGAAAACAAACCGTTTTATCCAGCTGTCATTTTTTCACAGCCAAAACACCCGTTAGCCAAAAAACAGTCGTTAACAGCCTGTGTGCACATGGACACATAGGATACCATGATAAGGAGTCCCCCCCCCCCCTTCTACAGACAATAAACATGTCTGAAGCCAAAAACAGCAGCTGTAAATGCGTCAAAAAACGTCCAGTGTGCATGAAGCCTGAAGGTGATTGTGTGTGGACTACAGTCTTCAAGTCATTCCACAGAAATTTTATTGGGTTCAAGACTGGACTCTGACTAGGCTACGCAAGAACAAATAATCTTTTTCTCCATCAACCACTGTAAAGTCATTTTTGCTTTGTGCGTTGGGTCATTGTCAAGTTCAAAATGTAAACCACCTTTCCACGGACCACTTTCTAGCAAAGGGCAGCAGATTTTCCTGAAGAATTTGATGGCATTATACCCCCACCTTTTTCTCCTACCCTGACAAATGCTCCAGTCCATGCTGTGTAGAGAAACACCACCATAACAGGATGTTACGACCTCCACACTTTACTGTAGGAATGGTGTTATTTGGATGGTGAGCTGTAATGATTTCCACCATATTGTTTGGTGTTGAGGGTCAGATCAGACTGAAATTGAATTATTTGGCCTCAACAACTTTTTACTTGTGGCCTCAGAAGGGTCTACCACTTTCTGTGAGCTTTCCACAGGCTAGCATTTAGTAATGCTTTGAGTGGTGAAAATGTTTTATGGATTAACCCATTAGTCATAAATTGCCTATTCTATTTGTCCATTAATGCCTTTTCAGATGTAGTGCTTTAGGGGGGGGGGGGGGGGGGTGTGACAAAATATGTTGAGGTGTTATTTAACACTGTCTCTGGGTTCTCTTCATTCCCTTTGCCCCTTCTAGGGTGGGTATATTATGATCAGATTCAGGTACAGTTTTTAGTTTGATTACAGATGCCCTTGGGTGGTAAATCAACATCCTAGTTAACGAATGTGCCACATACTTAATTGGATTGAAGGAATGAAAGGAAAAAAATTGACTTTATATGCACATTAAAAAAAGTAACACATTTTTAATATTTGACAAGATAAATACAAAAAATACTTGCATCTAATGGAATACACAGATATTGAAACAATTTAAAAGAGAACCACGTGATTAACCACAGAAGATACTCGATACTAATATGATATACTCGTTGCGGCATTATATTAGTATATAGAGTATCTTCTGTGGTTAATCACGTGGTTCGTTCTTTTAAATTGTTTCAATATCCGCTACGTCTGAAAAGGCATTAATGGACAAATAAAATAGGCAATTTATGACTGATGGGTTAACCCATAAAACACGAAAAACTAATATTTTTAATATTTGACAAGATAAATACAAAAAATACTTAATGCATCCAATGGAATACACAGATATTGAAACAATTTAAAAGAACGAACCACGTGATTAACAACAGAAGATACTCTATACCATGGGTCTTTAAACTACGGCCCTCCAGCTGTTCAGGAACTACAATTCCCATCATGCCTAGTCATGTCTGAATGTCAGAGTCTTACAATGCCTCATGGGATGTGTAGTTCAACACCTGGAGGGCCGTAGTTTGAGGATCCCTGCTCTATACTAATAGGACGCCGCAATGAGTATATCATATTACTATCGAGTATCTTCCGTTGTTAATCACGTGGTTCTCCCTTTTAAATTGTTTCAATATCTGTGTATTTCATTGGATGCATTAAGTATTTTTTGTATTTATCTTGTCAAATATTAAGAATGTGTTACTTTTTCATGTGCCGATAAAGTTAAGTTTCCATTCCTTCAAACCAGATTCAGGTGGAGACGGTGATGCTGGAGAAAAAGCCTGGCGTCTGAGCCCTGGCTGTATTAAAAACTGCAGCTCACTGGGAAACTGACATGTTTGATGGAAGTTCGCTTTAGTCAGGAAGGCCAATAGTTTCATGCGAGAAAAAGATGTAATTGGATACAGAGATGTCAATATCGGGTTCTGCTCTCGGTTAAGGGAGGCCTCAGTACAATACTGAGTGTTGTGTGGAGCTTTTGGTAAAAGTTTGCTTGGACTTTTGCTGTGGCCTGTCACCTGGTTGGCATCATTACTATGGATGAGGGCATTCTCGGTGGGATATTCACAAAGTAGGATGTTTAAATAGGGCCATATGTTCAAGGGGTAGAACGCAGCAACCAAGATCCTGTAGCCAAGTCCTCATGGCAAATGGAAGACAGAAGCCACTAGGTGTCTTATAAGGGGGCTTTAAGTAGATATGGCAGTAAAGTGCTCTAAGGCTTGCCAGTGCCCAATAACCTGAAGGTTTCAGCCTACAATCAGAATCAAAGCATATTTAACCTGTACTGAAGGATTAGGGTATATTAGTTGCAACTAATTTGTAGACACAAATGAATACATTGGGTTATATTCATAAAAATGAGAATGATAAACTGCAGGGAAGGACTGTTGATAAATCATTAATAAATTTGGTCAATTAGCATGCCATATAAGATATAAAAAATACTACGGAGGCAGTTTACCACTGTCCCGGGATTCCCACTTCCACGCCAATAGCCATGGCGGTTCTCCTCCCTCCCTCCACCTTCTCCTTCCTCCCCCTGCAGTCTTCTGGGACACCAATAGGTCCCAAAATATTGCATTCACGATGCGCAGCAAGGCAGTGGGCACCCATCTGTAAAGCAGCAAGCCGCCACAGTAGGGTGCCCATGGTGAAGATGCAGACTGGGGTGAGCAAAACGCTGGCTCGTGGGACAGTTGAGTGGCTTGAGTGTAAATTTTAAAATACATCACCTTTCTTTGCAGAAGAATTCACAGTATGTGCAGATAACGATGTGGAAGTCTCAGTGTTCAGTGCCAATTCAGTTTTCCTTTGCTCCTATTACAAGAAAACAAAAATATAGATCACCTTAGGTTTAAAAAGTATTATATGCTATTCTAGAATACATTATATATATATATATTTTTATTAAAAAAGTCTATCCTTTAAAAACATACAATGCTTTATTTGTACTTCGCATTAACACTTTGTTTTACATAGTATTTATTGTGAATTATATATTTGTTTATTGTAAATTATATTTTTGTTTATTAAGTATATAATCCACAAAGCGAACAAAAATAATTAAATCATTTCATACATTTTTTCACCTTTTATATGACCTATAAACTGTACAACTTAAATATTTTAGGTGGAGGGAAATGTATATATATATAATTTGTGCACACCCTTAAAGTGGATTTTCCATGCCAAATTTTTTCTTTATTGTGCTCATTAGCCCAAAAAAAAAAAAAAAGGAAGTTTTACTCGCCTGGAAAATGCGTGTTGCTATGCGGTCCCACAAAATCTGCCTTCCGAATCACCTAGGATTCTGACATCTCCCTCAGCACGGTAATGCTTCTGGGAAATGTGTGTCATAATTTCCCAGGATGCAGCGTGCTACCCCATTATAACTCCCCATCCAAGACTTCCAGGAAGTGCTTGTGGGCTTCACAATGCCCACAAGCAAAATGACAACGGTGTGGACATACTGGTAGTTTTATAAACTATCTTTTTTGAATAACTATGAGGAGCGGCGGCGGATTGTAAAATAGTAAGTGACCGGATTTCTATTCTAAAAACGCATGATGAAAGGACATACATTTAAAAAATGCTAATTGTGGTTGGAACCCCACTTTAAACACTTTGTTGAAGCACCTTTCGATTTTATTACAGCACTCAGTCTTTTTTGGGTACGAGTCCAACAGCATGGCACATCTGGACTTGGCAATATTTGCCCACTCTTTGCAAAAACATTCCAAATACGTCTGATTGCGAGGGCATCTCCTGTGCCCAGCCCTCTTCAAATCACCCTACAGATTTTCAATCCGATTTAGGTCTGGGCCCTGGCAGGGCTATACCAAAACTATCTTCTGCGGGTGAAGCCATTCCTTTGTTGTCATGCCGAAAGATGAAAGATGAAGTTCCTCTTCATGTTTAGCTTTCTAGCAGAAGCCTGAAGGTTTTGTTCATAATTTCAGTTCATAATTCCCACTACCTTGACTAAGACCCCTGTTCCAGAAAAAAAACAGCCCCTTGCACAATATGGTTCACCGGTTAGGATGCTGAAGGAAACCCTGCATTTCTTCACTGAGATTTTTTATTTTAATTTTTCTCCAAAACTGCTCACTAGATGGGGTACATTGATAAAATGTTATCACACAAAATAACGGAACCCGTGTACAAGTTTCCCCATAGGAAAGATGTATAGGCTTTGTTGCTGCTGCTTCATAATCATCTCCCTGGCCTGGCAGAGGGGGGGGGGGGATTGGCAGAGGTGAACAAGGCGGGGACAGAGCCGCCAAATGACCAGAAGGATCTATTTTGGTGGGCAGGGAAGGAGGTGGATAGATTAAATCGGTTGTATAGTCTTTGTACTTTTACCTAAAGGTAAGCCTATAATAAGGCTTACCGGTAGGAAAAAAAAAAAAAAACAACCTCTCCTAAACCTTTACGATTTAGGAGATATTCCCCTCGCAGTGAGCCACTGACCACAGCGGCGCACAGGGGATTCTCAGCTTAAGGCCCAGCAGACGTCGGACCTTGCCTAAAAGAAGTCTCCCATGCGTGGGACTGACGACATCACGTCTCCAGCTGGAGCTGCAATACCCAGAAGACACTCCGAGGTAACACGTCAGCTACATTGGCGTGGACCAGGTAAGTTACCGATGTTTCGTTCTAAGGCAAGTATTTCATAATGAGCTAGTATGCGGTGCATACTAGCTCATTATGCCCTTTGTCCTACAGGTGACCAAAAAAAAAAAAACTGGGACTATACAACTGCTTTAAGGGGTCCGCTGTCTGTTCTGCTTGCTCTGGTAAGCTTAGATGGTCAGGCGAATAGTGGGAGAGGGGCTCTGATGGCCATTACTTAAGACAAACCAGGATGAGAAGCAGTATCAAGTGGGACTATGATGGGGGAATCTCACCAATAATGGAAAGTCCTGGAGAATTATCCTCTTATTACATGCTAAAGACAGCAGTAGCAGAATAACATACTGTGGTCAGATAGCTAGTAGCCCAATGCTCTGGTTGGATACTGACTGGGGAACGGTTCATGGTGGTGGAAGAGCCCAAGTTCTCCCGCCATGAGAAGCAATTAGAAAAAGGTAGGGGTTCAGGAAGATAACGGGGTCAATTTGTTTAGTTAAATATAATTTAGGTATGCTTACATTATACGTACTGTAGGGTGGACAAAAAACAGGTTTGCATCATAAGAAGTCGTAGGGCGATTAGGAGCGCACTTGTGTTGATATCACAGCTCGGATTCCTGCCTTGCTTGCCCACACCCCCATTATAAACGCTTCTCCTCCAGGTGGAGGAAAGTCAGAGGCGTTTTTATCCTTCTTACTCTAAGGATAGCAGACAGGTCCAAAGTCACGCCTGGCCTGCTAAGCTCTTATTTGTATTTTTCTGAAGGGGCCGGATATTTAAAGCGGAGCTCCACCCAGCATAACAACATTTTACAATGTTGTTTGAAAAAAAAAAAAAAAAAAAACCTGAAAAAAATAAAAAATACATACTCACCCGAAATAGCTGTTGCTATGCGGAAGTCCGTAATCTGCCTCTTCCTGATCCGCGGTGTGTTTTCTTCTTCTTCTGCTTCTTGTGAATGGGCGCGCTGCTTCCTGGGAACTGTGTGTGTTCTCAGAGAGCAGCGCGCCCATTCACAAGCCAGCGTGAGACTCGCGCAGGCGCAGTAGGAAACGGGCAGTGAAGCCGTACGGCTTCACTGCCTGTTTCCCATATTGTGAATGGCGGCGCGGGACCCGGAGCGATCGTGGGACCGGCATCGGGGGGGCCCATCAGCGCGGGCGCCTAGGACAGGTAAGTGTCTTTATTTAAAGTCAGCAGCTACACTGTTAGTAGCTGCTGACTTTAAAAAAAATTTTTACCGTGGCTGGAGCTCCTCTTTAATACTCTGACCAGAATTTTGTCACATGTACCACACAGACAGTACTTGCCACATATTCCTGCAGCTCATTTAATGTTGCTGTAGGCATCTTAGAAGCCTCCCTGACCAGTTTTCTTCTGGTCTTATCAATTTTGGACGAATGTCCAGTTCTTGGTAATGTTACCGTTGTGCCATATTTTCTCCACTTAATGTCTGCACTGTGTTCCATGGTACATCTAATACGTTGGAAATTCTTTTGTAACCTTTTAATAATGAGATCCCTCAGATGCTTTGGAAGCTCTCTGCAAACCATGGCGTTTGCTGTAAAATGTCAGGAAAGAGCTACTAGAACAGCTGAACAAATAGGGTACACATTGCATGCGGGATTACATGCATGCTACAAGGGAAGCCGCTTGACTGCGGCCTGCATCTCCACCATCTCCCGCTGTTCTCAGCGCCATCACGTCCGTTTTGGCACATTCTGAATTAAAGCTGCCACACATAATTGTTGAATTGATTTGAACGAGGCTAAAGGGTACGTTATACCACTATGATTCTGTACAATGGAACTACGTTTCTCATCATATACTTGGCTTATCTTTAATTTAATTTTTTGCGGAATCTCATTTCTGATTTAGGCATAAACTGCCAGGCCTTAACAGGCCTCCGCATTGGGACACTTGCCATATCTATATGATTAGGTGGGTGCTTTTACTCATTAGCCCATTTACCAATGTTAATAACATGCTACCATGATTATGTACTTGGAGGCTCTTTTTTTCCCTCAGATTTTGCCCCCTCCTCCATGATTTGGAGAACCTTCTATATCTTTAATACTTTGTTCTAACATCTCAGGGCTGAGAGATTATCTTTATGGTAAAATTCCAGAAAAAAAAACAGATGCATTGGAGCTACACTGACCGCTATTATCAACACAGCACCAAAGCATAGACAAGGAAAAATGCCTAGTCTCTAATGGTGCTCCAATCCAATAGGAACTAGATGTCTTACCTCAAGTATAGACTCCATGACACCAAGGAGGAAACTAAAAAAAGCTAAAAAGGTCAACAAGTGAAGAGAAATGCTTTTAGCGTTGTGCTGAAAGAAAACAAAAAGGTGCAAATAATGGCTGCCAAAAAGGGCCACGATTTTCCGGTGTTTATGATGTGGTTTTTATGTGAGACTTCGTACAACTCAAATGCATAAAAAAAAAAAAAGGGTGCATTTTTGATGCGTTCTTGCTGCGCTATCAATGCATTTTAATGGTGAGGTGCATTTTTGTTGCGTTTTTTTAAATGACCAAATATGCACCAAAAATTAAGCAAGCAGGATTTCCTAAGCAGCTTTAAAAAGTGCCAATAATGTCATGCAATAAATAAATTCATATTTTGTTAAGTTAATGCCATTTAACCAGTTGCCAATTGTGTCACACAGATATACTATGGCACAATGGCACTGCTGAGCGAAATCCTGTATGGGTACTAACAAAACGAGAAAAGAAAGGCGCACCAGCCTAGTGCATTACCACTTGACACTTTATTAGATGGAAATAGTATTAAAACTACTCACAAACAGCAGATAGAACAGGCTTGTCAACAAAAATGTAGATGAATTCCCTTCGGACCACACTCCACAATAGGGGGGGATACGTGGAGTATTTTGCTGCCGGCTGACACGTTTCGAGGCGTCTAGGGCCTCTTCATCAGAGCTCGACAGTTGGTACTTCCTACCTGTTTTCGGCCACTAGAGGGCGAGATCGTGTTTACCAGCCACCAGCATGGGAATTTGTGTGTGTGTAAACACAAATCCCTGTGCTATCAGAGGAGAGGAGCCCTAATATTTCTTTACGAAGTGTGTAGAAGAATATATATTGGCCTAAACCGAGGGGAAAAAAGGTTTAGAAAAACTTTTGGGGATATAGCAAAAAGTAAAAAATATTGCTTTTCCAAAATTGTCGCTCTTTTGTTTATAGCAGTAATTAAATAGAAAGCTCTATTTATGGGAAAAAAGGACTTGCTCCCTCCCCTCTTCCCCAAAAGCTCAGTTTCAAACGGGAGCCGGGGGGGGGGGGGGCCTTAAAAGATGGAACTCCGATTTAAGAAAGCTGTAGAAAATGTTGTCAAATACAAAAAAAAAGGAGGACCTTACACTTAAACCATTTTTTTTACATTTGGACTGTTTGCAGAGGAAAATAAATCTAAAATGGAATTTATTGCAATTCCAATTTTTTTTTTTTTTATTAATACAGTGTCCCTGAACACAAGAACACAAAGTCCACAATCGGTGAAATAGAAGTGGTAAAGGAATTTTAATACACTGACCGTGTTTTCTAGCCGATCTTTTTCAACTCGCTCTCCAACATCACCAGCTATTAGATTGGATGGCTGAGCAGAATCCGCTGGCTTCACTTGTGTCTTCTCTGCTTCCTTGAGGTCAGTGAGTGTGACACCCTGAAAAGAACATTATATACAATGAGAATGAAAGACAATGATCGTACACCGAATAAAAAAATCGAAACTATAAGCCACAAATAAAAGCTAGCTTAAGTGGGCCTTCAGTAAAAATCAGATTGTTGCCTGTAAAATGTGTTTCTTGGGAGACCGGTGCAGAACACTGGCATAGTCCTAGACAATTGGATTATGGCGCTCCCATCTCCAGGTGGCTGGATACTGGTAAAGGAGAGCATTAAGGATCTCCATATAACCCATCCCATTCCCAACAATCCTCATTTTAACCATGCAATAGGAGGGTACAAGGCAACAGGGGAGAGTCAAGTGACTTGCGCTGCACTCCAAGGAAAGCATTTAGCACAAAAAGTCAAAAATCCTGGCTTTCCTAGACAACTGTAATAAAAACTTTACCAAAAAAATAAAAAAAACAGGGGCAGACAACACAGCAAACAAATGCTGTTCGAGCCACATAATAAAGGGCCATGCAACCCAACTTAAACAGTAGCCTGGACCACTTGGTGACTAAGGGCCCTTTCACACGTCCGTTCCGTTCGTCCGTTTTTTAGACGTCCGGTAACGGAACTCAATGCTTCCCTATGGGAGCGGATCCGTTAGCGGATGATGCATCCGCTAACGTCCGCTAGATCTGCATCCGTTTTTTCGGACGGAAGAATGTCCTATTTTTCTTCCGTCCGGCCAAACGGATCGGATGCAAACGGACAGATGGTCCGTTTCCATCCGATTCCCCATAGGGGATAGCGGAGGAGAGACAAGGCGGTCCCTGCACATTGTGCGGGGACCGCCCTGCCTGCCCGACAGCTCAGCGGAGACCCCCCCGCTGAGCTGACGGACACACGGAGCGGACCGAAAAACGGACCGCACGTGTGAAAGGACCCTAAAGCTAGAGTCAGCAAAGACCTGAACATACACCTAGTAATCAAGGACCAGATAGAAGCTTTGAAAATCTGAAGGTAAAAAGACCCAGATCTAGTAATGTGCCTTAGAGGGATAAGGCGTTTACTTGTCCACAGAGAAAAGACTTGAACTATTGCTGGAAATGGGTGGGATTTTATGAAGGTCAAAATAGTTCTGTCAGTGTCCAATAACCTTAAGGGAGAAGCAGATTACACAAGATTATGTTTGTGTCCTGTACAACAACAAAAAAGTAGTTTTACCTGAGTAGATCGTCTTGACTGCCTCATAAGCCGAGACCGCGCTTTCCTTTGAGACTCCGATTCTTCATCCCGGACCGGTGTTTGATAAGACCTAAAGTTAAGCATTTATTAATTGTGACGTTAAAAGCAGAAGAAAGCTTAAAGCGGTTGTAAAGGATCTTTTATTTTTTGTTTAAACATGTCACACTTACCCTCACTGAGCAGCTCATTTTAAGAGTGGCCCAGAACCTCTTGCGTCTCCTCCCCGCATCAGATAACCCCCCTCTGAGACGCTCTCCCCCGAGGGGGTTACCTTGGGAGCGCGCTTTTGAGTACAGCATTTGCGTCCACAGACATGAATCCCGGACTCTGCCCCGCCCCCCGGGTCATTGGATTTGACAACAGTGGGAGCCAATGGCTGTGCTGCCATCCATCCAATAAAGAGTCGGGAACCCGTGGAGAGAGGGACACAAAGGTTTACAACCTTTAAACTCCGGGCTATGAGGTAAACGAAGAAAATAAAATATTTACCGTACTTAAACGGTTTAACCTGTCACAAGAATTTGTTTTCATGAGGGCACCCAGTTTTGACGGGTCCAAGTGATCGAGTGGACGTTCTCGCCCCCTCTTCCTGCCCACAGCCTCCTGGGACAAGTCACGGTTTAGAAGGCTGCAAGACCATTCACAAAGCGCAGTGGGCGGCTGGTTGTGAAGCCACCAAGAGTCAAAGCCAGCTGCACACAATTAACAAGCTGGCAACAGGGACGCAAAAACTGGTGAAGGATCATTGGACAGGCAAGCGACTGTTTAAGTCAGCATCTGCAGTTTTTGTAGCTGATAACTTCTATTTTTTCAGAACTGACTGACGAACCGCTTGAAGTAACACTATGGTCCTTTCACATCAGTCCAGTGAAGCTTTCCTGATGAACATGCAGTTTACATTAGCTTACACATTCGTGTTCAGTTTACATCTGTTAAGAGCCGCCTAAACAGAAGCAGTCTTGCCTCAAAGAAAAAAAACCCAGACAGACTGATCCAGACTAAACGACCATGAGCAAGGGCCCCCAAGTATTGTCCCTAACCTGACCTTTGACTAGACAGGGAAAAAAAGCAGAATAATGAGCCCGTCTCTCATCAGCTTTGTGCTTGCTTCCCATCAGAATTGGTTGTTTGGCAATGTATATGCACTTTAGCACAACTGTCAGGCTTCTAGTGAGGTTTCACAATCTCCAAGTTTGAGCTCTGCTGTACAGGGCATTGCAAAATACAAGCCCAAAGCCATGTAAATCACAGACCTGGACAGAGAAATAAAAATCCTTTGGGCAGGTAAAACTACTCTCATAGATTTAATTTGTTTAATTTGCCTGGGTTTCAGCTTCAAGGTATTTGCATGTACTGAATGAGTCACACCACTACACTTTAACCCTGCACTTATGTTAAGAGTATGCATAACGTCAGCTAGTTTATACAGTTGACAAAGAAGCATGCAACAGGTTTTATTTTGTCACTCTATATTAGGAGTTGTAACCTGTCAAAACCCAAATGAATCTGACGATTAAAAGGTCTTCAGAGTATTAAAAACACTGAACTTGTGTGTACGTGGATGACAGCAAAACACATGCCTAGCAAATAAAGTCAAGCAATACACACTACTACAGGCTAGCAATAAAGGTTCAAGCAGTAGGAGGACTGGCAGGTTAAAAAGTGTCCTACCTTCGTTTGTCTTTGGGGTCAACAGTGGAGCTTGTGCTGGAGGATGATGTGGAGGTGGTGGCAGTCATGCTGTTCAATGCATTTGTGTGCAATTGTGTGGTAGGATCCACGTCAAGTTTCATTTGCAGCCCACATTCCGTGTCTCTGAAGTTGACCGAAAGAAACATTCGTTTTTCTTTATGTACTATTATCAAACCTCAGGTTTGAGACTTCACAATCCACTTTAAAAAAAGGCCAAGTTTACCTTTGTTCATCTTTTTTTGCCCTTTCCAAAATTCTAGCTCCCCATGTACCAATATAGCGTTAAATGTACTTCTGCCAAAATAAAATTGCTTTCCATTATATGCACGCTTACCTCATCGTCTTTATGGCTGTTTTAAAACACTGCTCGATTACTTCTGTCTTAGCTTCTCGGACAGACTTTAGGTCATGACACAGGAAGCAGACCAGCTGATCTCATTAGCACACACCCTGCAGCTACCCTCAGCTGGTCTACTCCTTCCTGTGTCATGACCTAAAGTCTGTCTGGGGCGTTAAGACCGAAGTAATCGAGCAGTGTTTTGAAACAGCCATAAAGACAGTTAGGTAAGCGTGCTTATAATAAATAGAAAGCGTTTTTTAGAAAACTGGAATTTAGAAGAAAAAAAAAAAAGGGCAAAAAAAAAAAGGTAAAACTTAAGGCTTCATGTACACTGCCAGATCCTAAACTCAACTCCATAAAAGCCTATGGGGTTGATTTACTAAAACTGGAGAGTGCAAAATCTGGTGCAGCTGTGCATGGTAGCCAATTGGCTTCTAATAAGGGCTCTTTCACAAGTCCGTTCCGTTTGTCAGTTTTTTGGACGTCCGGTAACGGACCTCAATGCTTCCCTATGGGAGTGGATCCGTTAGCGGATGATGCATCCGCTAACGTCCGCCAGATCCGCATCCGTTTTTTCGGACGGAAGAATGTCCTATTTTTCTTCCGTCCAGCCAAAAGGATCGGATGCAAACGGACAGACAGTCCGTTTCCACCCGATTCCCCATAGGGGATAGCGGAGGAGAGACAGGGCGGTCCCTGCACAGTGTGCGGGGACCGCCCTGTCCGCCCGACAGCTCAGCGGAGACCCCCCCGCTGAGCTGACACATGGAGCGGACCGAAAAACGGAGCGCACTTGTGAAAGAGCCCTTAAGCTTTGGCTATATACACGATTAAAGATCTAGCGAGCGACTAGGTTTAAGCCATGGGTCTTCAAACTACGGCCCTCCAGTTGTTCAGGAACTACAATTCCCATAATGCCTAGTCATGTCTGTGAATGTCAGTGTGTTACAATGCCTCATGGGATGTGTAGTTCAACATCTGGAGGGCCGTAGTTTGAGGATCCCTGGTTTAAGCTCTAAGAACACAGCTGCAATCACTTTCACATTCCCATAATGAGGTGTTCAATAGAAATGAAATCTATGTGCCTCGATATAATTTTCTTACCAATAAGATTACACAGTCTTACTGTGCAAATATAAATACTATTAAAAGAGATTTTACACACAACATGCGATATCCATGTGCAATATTAGTGCTCATCATATATAACAGTGCTAAGATCAACATTATGCAATGTCCAAACAATGCCAAAAGCGTGCGTTAAGTTAAAGTCCTTGTATTCAATCCAGTGAAGATTTTCAATGGCACATTGCCATTTATAAAAATCCTTGTGGCTTGTGGACCTGTGATCTTAAAGCTTTTTTTTGCTTTAAAACATGTTATATAACAGTGCTTTTCCTGTGTCATTTGGCCCCCTGTAACAACTGGCTGATCCTGCCAATTTCTCCCCACCCCTCTAAACTGATCACGGCATATCATGGCTGCTGAGCCCTGACACCCTGATCAGTTTATGTGCCTCTGTCAGCAGCCTGCTATCTGCTCTCCTCTCAGCTCATGTGTCCTCCCCCCTCCCCTCTGTGTGACCTGCCCCTCTCCTGCTGCTCCCATAACACCAACCCACCATCAGCACTGCCTCCTATTGCAGTGTCCCCCTCTGTGTACAATTTATAAATATAAATGCTGTAAATACCCAAGATTGGAGATTGCGATCACATGATCAGCAGGCTCTCTCCTGCCCTCTATCAGCAGGGGAATCTCAGCCCAACCTGCTGAATCTCTCAGAGGAGGAAAGGAGAACGCTGGCCAGTCATGTAATCACAATCTCAGTAGTGAAATTAGGTATTTGCAGCATTTTTATAAATCACACACAGGTGGGGATACTACAATACAGGTTAGAGTGGCTTAACAACCACTTTAATAATAGATCACCACGCTAGTACTCCCCCCGATGGGTATGCTCCCACCTTGCCGCATGTGACCTCACATTTAAGTTGGCCAAACTATGCTTTTTGGCCTCTCCCAAGCTAGAATGATGTGGTTGGCATCTCAGTCCTCCCTTTAATGCTGTCTCACACCAAAAAGGTCATCTCAAATGGCATATGCAAGAGGAAAAAACACCACAAAAAAATGCCATAGGGATGTAGTCACAAGGGAAGGGACGAACACGCTAACCCCCAGCCAGAACAGCTCGGATGATGGTGGAAAGCTTACTCAGAAGGAACAGGAAGTGAGAAATTCAGACAAAATAAAAACATTTAGAAGGGAAATTTAAGGAAAAGATAAGAGAACCAACAATGCACTAGCTTAAAAAGGAACCCATTTAGAAAATAAAACCATTACAACCCCTTAAAATCTTAAAAACAAACAATCAGTCTATTAAAAGTTTAAGGGTAATCATTTTTCAGGTGCTACAAAAGCACCACCACACATAATGGCCCGGATTCACGTAGCACTTACGCCGACGTATCTACAGATACTGTGCAAGTACAAATGTGCGCCGTCGTATCTATGTGCCGGACCCACAAACTAAGTTACATCGAAAAATAATATTCCTATGCCGGCGTATCGTGGGCGCATATTTCCGCTGGATGCATATGGAAGTTTCGATTCAGAAATGCAAATGAGGGAGATATGCCGATTCACGAACGTAGATGCGCATGTTTTAATGGATTTGAATAAGGGTTATGTCCGGCGTAAAGTTATTCCTCATATTTGTTAAAAAAGTTTGAAACATCCAATAAATTTCGTTCCACTTCATGATTGTGTCCCACTTGTTGATTCTTCACAAAAAATGACCGTTTTATATCTTTATGTTTGAAGCCTGAAGGTCGCAAAGTTCAAGGGGCCAAATACTTTCTTCACTCGAGGATTTCAGTGTGGATTCATAACACCGGAAAAAACAAAAAAGCAAGAGACTTGCATAGTGTGAAACTGCATAAAAGTATAAGTAATAACCACCCGTGGGGGACAGCCGTATAATGGGGAGGGGACAGTGCCAACCCACCACCAAAGTACACACTGGCCCTTACCAAATGGCAAGACCCCTTCAGGATCGATATAGGCACTGGGAATGACGTAATTCAGGTTTCACCTTGCACCTTATATAAAAAAACAAGTTGCACTTACAAACAAATGCAGGATTTGAGCATAAAACAAAGAGCGCCGGCCGGCTAATGGAACGCGTACGTCCTCTCGTGTTTGGTTGCGGTGACGTCCTTTCCGATATTATACATACATACATATATATATATATATATATATATATATATATATATATATATATATATATATATATATATATATATATATATATATATATATATATATATATATATATATCTTTGCAGTCTACACTATGCAAGTTTTTTTGTTTTTTGTCTTTGTGATCTACGGATTCGTTTTTGGCTACATATGGTGTGCAAGGTGAAACCTGAATTACGTCATTCCCAGTGCCTAGATCGATCCTGAGGGGGTCTTGCCATTTGGCAAGGGTCAGTGTGTACTTTGGTGGTGGGTTGGCACTGTCCCCTCCCCATTATATGGCTGTCCCCCACGGGTAGTTATTACTTATACTTTTATGCAGTCTCACACTATGCAAGTCTCATGCTTTTTTGTTTTTTCCGGTGTTATGAATCCACACTGAAATCCTCGAGTGAAGCATACGTGTGACTGAAATCGCGGTGTTGATTCATCAGGATTATCTGGAAATTCTGCTTCTTCTGTTCTACACATGGATCCCAGACTTTGGAGTGTTCTTCTTCATAGCCAATACACATGATTTTTTTCACAAATATTTTTTGGACTACATTTTTAAACTCCATCAGTATAAAATTTAGTGTTTGTTTTGGCAACACGCCATACTGACTATTCACATTGTCTACAATTCTGTGCCATTAATAGGTACAGCCTCACATATAGCGCGATTCCTTCCCTTCTTCCAGTTTGTTTATGTTGTATAACATTTTTGAATTGCAGCTTTTATTCGTTTTGTTTTTTCACAGGGTATGCGCAATTTTTTCCACGTTTTGGCCAAATACTTTCGCAAGGGTGTGTGCATATAATAATAATAAATTATATATATACACACATACATATATATATATATACATACACACACTAAAGCTTGTAGGGAGATCTGTCATCTCTGTATCTTCTGAGAGGCTGTTCATTTCACGGGGTATATGTGAGGGTTTACATCCACTTTAAACTTTGTAAACTAGTTAGATTTATATTATTTAGCACACAGTAAGTACAGATTAAGGTTGTCCCGATACCACTTTTTTAGGACCGAGTACAAGTACCGATACTTTTTTCCATATACTCGCTGATACCGTTTCTTTTTTTAAATGTCATATGACAGTTTTCAAACCACAATACAGACTAAGGATATTTTCTTTAGAGTTATGAAGAACTCTAACTCAAGACATTATAAAAAAAATAAAAATGAGTAAAAATGAATAAAAATGTTTTATTTGCTTGTCACGCAATTGTAAAAAACTCCAAGAATTTTCAAAGCATGTTGATAAATACAAAAAAGTAATCGGCAGAGGTATCGGGAGCATTTGCGCGAGTACAAGTACTCCCGCAAATACTCGGTATCGGGACAACCCTAGTACAGATGGTTTCAAAATTATATTAGGTGAAAAAGAAATCTTTAAAATTACATCTGAAATAAAATTGTTTCAATTACATGTGAGGTATCACCACGATTGGTAGAGCAATAATTGTAGCCCTAGACCTTCTCTGTAACAAAACATGCAACCTGTAAAAAAATTTAAACGTCGCCTATGGAGATTTGAAAGGGTTAAAGTTTGTCGCCATTCCACAAGCGACACACGTCTGGCATCAATTTACTCGGCGTAACATCTTTCACAATAAAAAAAAAAAAATTGGGCTAACTTTACTGTTTTTTTCAATAAAAAAGTGTATTTCCCCCCCAAAAAAGTGTGCTTTTAAGCCCGCTGCGCATATACGGTGTGACAGAAAGTATTGCCACGACTGCCATTTTATTCTCTAGGGTATTTCGAATAAAAATGATATATAATGTTTGGGGGTTCTAATTAGAGGGAAAAAGATGGCAGTGAAAAACACTGAACACAAGACAAGAACTGCTGTTTTGCGAATTGTAATGTAACCTGTAATGCCAACAGCCACCACAAGATGGCGCCAGATTATAGAAGGAAACTGAGGTCTGCATAAGGCTGCAAAGCCGCGGCCTCAATTACCGGCCCGCCGTGATCGCGGCTTAGCGATCTTAAGCTTCCCGAGGCGCCAGGTCGCAATTGCGGATTTTGTCGAGGCCCAATATCTATCTCTCATATGGCACCTGAAAAATTTTGGTGCGAGAGAGACCCTTACGGCTAGTGCGGTATCAGCAACATATCAAATATATTGTAGCGTGTATATAGAGTGGTGCGCTAGTAGCACCTGAGAAATGAGAGTACCTTTCTTAAACTTTTAATAAAGACAGATTGTTGGAGTCTAGCAGAGAACCCCGGGGAAAGATGCAGCAATTCCTGTGCGTGGGACATTCCAGGGCTCAGGTAAGTAAAAACAGGGGGATTGGGAGGCTGGTAACTGTCAGATGTTTTTTCACCTTAACCACCTAAGACCCGGACCATTATGTAGGTTAAGGACCGTGCCCCTTTTTGTGATTCAGCACTGCGTCGCTTTAACTGACAATTGCACGGTCGTGCGACGTGGCGCCCAAACAAAATTGGCGTCTTTTCCCCACAGAGCTTTCTTTTGGTGGTATTTGATCACTTCTTCGTTTTTTATTTTTTGCGCTATAAACAAAAATAGAGCCACGACTTTGAAAAAAAATCGCAATAAGCGTTTATCTATAGAAGAGTGCACAAAGAAAAACAAAGGGGGAACGGCAGCAGAAAGAAATCCTCTGTGCACTTCCCGGCGCCAAGGACAGGTATTACTTAGACTAAGAGTTGGATTAATCCAAGGAATATACCAACCATAAAAGTGTAAAGGTATATAAATATAAAGATTAAAAATAAAAAAATAATAATAACATATACAAATCTCAAGATATAGAATCTCCACTTGAGAGCAATTAAGCAATATATGTTACTATGAGCAGCTATTTAAAATAAAATAAATTCATCTATTCAAAGTATAAAACAAAGTATCACACCAATTAACCACTAAAATACAGCTGATTAAAACAGGATATAAAACAGCGCATAAAAAGTCCAATGTAGATTTAAAGTGTTAGATAAGGTCCATAGATCAGTAAGTGAAGCTGAAAAAGGCGTGAGGAATGCTTGGGAACAAATGGTGATGTACCCTCCACCGATCTCCAATTTCCACCAAACCGTGAGGCACACGCCCCCTCAGGGGTTCAAACTCACCAAAAATACAAAATTCCTATTAAACCAAGCTTTATCTACAAAAAAGCACAGAGCTTTGGAGATAGAGTTGTAAAGAAAGTTCTAGACCCTCCGAAAAAAGCCCTCACTTTTTGGGACAAAGATGGATTCTTTGCATGTCGTAAATGTCGCCCTTGTAAAGTAGTAGAAAGACCTATGAGAGCTATAGAGAGTATTACCTCTACAACAAACAACGTTATATTCCCCATAAAGGAATTTATTACATGCAATACCTCTTTTGTAGTCTATATTTTAGAGTGTCCTTGTAAACTTATGTATGTAGGCCGCACAAAGAGGGAATTAAAAGTCAGGATAGCTGAACATATAGCTAATATTATACTGGGGTACAAGGACCACAATGTTTCCTTACACTTTAAGCTTTTCCACGATAAGAACCCAGCAGGCCTTAAATTTTGGGGAGTTCGTCATTTGAAACCCTCCTGGAGGGGCTCTAATCGTGTGAGAGAATTGTCCAAGCTTGAAACTGAATGGATATATTCTGTGGATACTCTAGTGCCCAAAGGGTTAAACGTTGAACTAGATATTAACTGTTTTATTAGTGATCACTAGTATTGCACATTATAGCAGATATACATTATCTCCCTAATTTGGTGTATATATAATTATACAGTTTTTTTATCTTTTAATGAGATAACTGATCTGTGTACTGTATGGTACTTTTATTTATGTGTGCATTACATTTACTTTTATATACACATATATGTATGGGAGTATGTGTGTATATGTTTGCCTATATAAGTATCTATTGACTCGACAGGTGTCTCATCATGCGCCCCCTGGGTTATCTGTTCGCATGGTTATCTATCAGTTTGGCCTGCTCCAACCGACTATTAACCCTTGGCTAAATAGGACATTATGTCGTCTCCTTTTTTCTCCAACCTTTTATTAATATTGATTAACGTATATTGACTATTTAATGATTATTAACGTTTATTGATTTTTAATGATTATTATTTACTATTTTATTATTAATTTTACTGAATTCATATAGAACCTCTATTGATGAGGAGTCCTCGTTATTTTCCTGTATTTTTAGTCTTGAGATATATATATATCCTTTAACATGGGTTTGTTTTTTAACATGTTTTATTATGTTGTTTTAGCTGACTATGTGGAGTTGTGTGGATCTCCACCACACATCCTCAAAGGCTGTTCCTTTTCTCCATCAAACTGAAAAAGCTGATGGATTTTTAACAGCCTTGTCAGATGATTAGACAACTAGTTAAATCCATGATCGTCCATTATAATGTGACAGATAGGTTTTGACCAGCTAACTAAGGGTTAAACACGAGCGGCCAACTAAGGGTTAAACACGAGCGGTGCCGTTGTTGTGTTTTTTCCCAAAGATTTCTGTCGTTTACAGAAATCATGGTTGCTTTCAATACATCATATTAAAACGTTTGGGTATATGATGTTTGATCAACAATCCCTATTGTATGTGACTGTCATAACGAATTTGTGCAGTATTCTTTAATATAATCACGCACTTGTGCAGTCTCAGTGTTTAGCTATTGTTGACGTCCACTACTCACTTCCGTCTCCTGATTTACCAATGGGAGCAAATGAGCGCGGACAGATTGTCCAATGGCTGACGTTTGAGGGACATAAAAGACGTGATGAACGCCGAGTAGCCACGCCCTCTGTTGAAGTCGGATGTGACGAAACGCGTCAGGGGGTGGCTACGACGGCGTAACCAGGAAACAGAGAGTGCGTTCCACCATCTCACCATTGCTACCAAGAGAGGCGCCTTCAGCAGCGTGACGGCGGGATAAGCGCGACCTCCAGTGTGCGGAGGAGAGCGGTGAACCTTACACTCTATTTTTGTTTATTTACCTTATACTTTTATGTACGTAGATATGATGCGGGGCGGTGCTATATGGGTCTTTTTATATTAAATTAAACAGTATTACACTATATAGCGCTTCTGTTTTCTTTTATGATCCATATTACTGGAGCTTTATAAATTAACCCCTGCTGTCCCGTGACTGATGTTGGAGGTCTGGTCAGGATGATCTACTGATATACAAGGCTTGTTCTTTTGTATTTTTGGTGAGTTTGAACCCCTGAGGGGGCGTGTGCCTCACGGTTTGGTGGAAATTGGAGATCGGTGGAGGGTACATCACCATTTGTTCCCAAGCATTCCCCACGCCTTTTTCAGCTTCACTTACTGATCTATGGACCTTATCTAACACTTTAAATCTACATTGGACTTTTTATGCGCTGTTTTATCATGTTTTAATCAGCTGTATTTTAGTGGTTAATTAGTGTGATACTTTGGTTTGTGCAAAATTTATAGCGTTTACAAATTTTTTTTACTACTAATGCCAGCAATCAGCGTTTTTCACTACTGCGACATTATGGCAGACACATCAGGCAATTTTGACACATTTTTGGGACCATTGTCATTTTCACAGCTAAAAGTGCTATAAAAATGCCTTGTTTACTGTGAAAATGTTAATTGCAGTTTGGGAGTTAACCGCTAGGGGGCGCTGAAGGGGTGAGGTGTGACCTTGTGTGTTTCTAACTGTAGGGGGTGGGGCTGAATGTGCGACATCATTGAACGCCTTTCCCTATATCAGGGAACAGACGATCAATGACAGTACCACTGTGAAGAACGGGGAAGGTGTGTTTACACACCCCTCTCCCCGTTCTTCGGCTATCGCGGGACACCGGCGGCGATCGTGACCCGGTCACGGAGCTTTGGACTCGTTCGCGTCGGCAGAATGGCACGGCTGGGCACAATCGCATACCTGTACTTGTCTTGTCTTGTCTTGTCTTGTCTTGTCTTGTCTGTACTTGCCCAGCCGTGCCATTCTGCCGACGTATATCGGCGTGAATGGGTCCTTAAGTGGTTAATATGCATAGGATGCATTAAGGTGAAAAGACAGGAGCGTTTACAACCCCTTTAGGCAATCACATTAAAACTCATGTCAAATAGGAGTCAGTACACAACTGCCATTATTTAAAGTGCCTCTGATTAAACCCAAATAAAGGTCAGCCGTTCTAGTAGGTTTTTCCTGACATTTTCTTAGCCACAGACCGCAGAGAGCTTCCAAAAGCATCAAAGGGATCTCATTGTTCAAGGGTATAAGCGAGAAGGGTACAAAAGAATTTCAAAGGCATTAGATATACCATGGAACACAGTGAAGACAGTCATCAAGTGGAAAAAAAAATCGGTCACAACAGCGACATTACCAAGAACTGGACGTTCCTCTTAAATTTATGAAAAGACAAAACGATAACTGGTCAGGGGGGCTGCAAAGAGGCCTACATGAAAAATTAAAGGAGCTGCAGAAACATCTTGCAAGTACTGGCTGTGTGGTACATGTGACAACAATCTCCCATATTCTTCATAGGACTGGGCTATACTACATTTTGTGAAAAAACACATCCGAAGTCTTCCAAAAGCATGTGGGGAAAAATGGGAAAATGTTATGTTCGGATGAAACCAGGGTTGAACTTTTTGGCCATAATTCTTAAAGATTTGTGTGGCACATAAACAACCATGCACATCACTAATAGATCATACCCACAGTGAAGCATGGTGGTGGCAGCATCATGCTTTGGGGCCGTTTTACTTCAGCTGGAAAAGGGGCCTTTGCCAAGGTTGAAGGAATTATGAACAGTTCAAAATACCAGCCAATATTGGACAAAACCTTCAGGTTTCTGGTAGAAAGCTGAACATGAAGAGGAACTTCATCTTCCAGTTTAATAACGACCCAAAGCATACATCCAAATCAAGGAATGGCTTCACCAGAAGATTACAGTTTTAGAAGGGCCCATCCCTGAATCAGACTGAAAAAATCTGTGGGGTGATCTGAAGAGGGCTGTGCACAGTAGATGCTCTCGCAATCTGACAGATTTGGAGTGTTTTTCAAAAAAAGAGTGGGCGAATATTGCCAGGTCAAGATGTGCCACGATGACTCACAAAAAAGGACAGATTGCTGTAATAAAAAAGGTGCTTCAACAAGTTATTAGTTTAAAGGTTGTGCACACTTATGCAACCATATCTTATTTTTACTTCCCTCTACCTAAAAGATTTCAGTTTGTTGTATGATTTATAGGTCACAATAGAAAGGTGGAAAAAGTTTTGAAATGGTTTATCTTTGTCTCATTTTTGTTTACATCACCGAAACCTGACATTTTAACAGGGGTGTGTAGACTTTATATCCATTGTGAACATATAGAAGGTGAAGTTAAGGGGTTAAACTTTTGCTTAGGTCACAGCGATCAGCCTCAATTTAGTCCAAAAAATGGTCCTAAAGTAAAGCAAACAATATACTGTGAGAAGCAAAATGTTCAATTGGTCATAGAAAAAAATAGGGCTGCCAATGAAGACCTCGGGCTGAAAATGGAGGCACAAGAAAAGTTGGGTTTTCAGTACAGAGGAAAAAATGCAATTAAAAAAAATCCACTACCGCCTATGATCCTTTAATTACCACAGTTTTAGTTGCAAATGTTCCAATACGTTTACAATCACCTCAAGCATCTTTGGTGCAGATAATCTCAGCATAGAGGTGGGTATGCAAGCAAATGGTTAGTGTTAGGATTACAGGAAGGATATTTACGTAAACCTGGCCTGGATTTGCTTTCTGTAGCGGAATCTACTTTGAGAACTACAGTGCTGAATGATGATGCAACATTTTTGTGAGGCCAACAAAGGCAGCCTATTTTTTTTTTTCAATAAAAGGTGCATAGGTTATAAAACAATCCCCCCCCCCCCCCCCCCCCTTGTGGAAGTACAGCCAACTGACCTGTTAATAAAGTCTGGGTGGCCAGGTTCATCAAGCCCCTTGCACTGCAGCCTCTTCACCCAGTTCTATGCAATATATTCCAACATGTATTGGTGAGTATGCAGTGGGCCAAGTATGCTGGCCTGCATTGTTTTATGTTGATAGATATAAGCTGGCAACTCAGTTGACTCAAAATGTTGAAAATCTTTCCTCCGCTTTCCCCAATAAGAGGCAAGCAGTGGAAAGATTTTCAACTGTTGAGTCCATGAAGTTTCCGGCTTATATCTATCAACTTTAAAAGTATTCAGGGACTTCACATCCCCGCCATGAGAACTGGTTTTCAGCCTTGGATAGCATCACCAGCAGTAAAACTTGGGTATTGTACTTAGTGATTCTATTTGGCATATGATCTTTGAAAAGTAAGGATATTTGTAACTACAGATATTTAGGAAGCATGGCATCCAGCTGAAAAAGCTGTATGTCAGCATGTAAAAACAAAAAAAAAAAAAAGTATGTTTAATGAAGCAAGTCATATTTGCTTAATGCAAAGTGTTGGTGTTAGATTTAAGAACACCCATAAAAGTCTAAATATATTTACAACTACATCCAAGTTATATCACAACTTGCAGCATGTGCTTTAGAGGTCTTCAAACTAAGGTCACAGATAGGCTGAATGAAAGAAAATTCCTCCATCCAGGCTGTACAATAAGGATGCAGGAGACTCCTGCTGCAGCTATTGTACCCGAAAGCCAGCATTGGTGGCAACAGCAGCTGCATCTGACAGTTGTATTTGACCGATTCTTCCTTCAATTGTCCATTCAGCCTTTTTTTTAGAACGTTGGACAGGCGAGTGTCAACAGGGCCACTCCCCCAGTGAATTTTAGCCAGTTCATTAAGAACCAACCAAAATTTGCATGGTGTATGGCCAGCTTAAGACCTAGCTCGTACACCGCTCTACTTACTACAGACTCGGTCTAACATATCCCCTCGCTTTCTCCAAATCTGTGTGAGGACAATATGCTAAAGAATTGCGGTTGTTATTAACCTATATATCAGCATAGGGCGCTGAAGTGTAAGGAAGCATTTTTAGTGAGTGAAAGTACATTTTCAAAATGCATTTCTAAGCAAACAATTGTGACAAACCAGAATGTGAGGGTACAGGACTATAGAGAGTTAAAAAGAATTGTGTAATGTCTAAGTACAATTACTTACCCCTCCTTAGCATCCGGTAAAGAATCTGAGTCTTGAAGGCTAAAAATCCTTCTGGTTGGAGTTGGTGGAACACGAGCCAGACAAGGCTCTTTATTCTATGAAAGATGGAAGGAAAATAAATAAAATAGCCTGTAAAACAGTCAGTGAAATAAGCAGGTAAAAGGCGTACAAAAAGGGCAAAATTGTCCCTTAACTGGAAAAAAAGGCTCCCTAACAAGCATGCCACATACAGACATCAATTTATTACTCAAGATGGCGGAAAAAAAAAAAAAATGGTACAATAACCCACATTAGTCTCTACTAGTGTTTTACAATGAAAACCTCTATTTTAATGACTGTCCTGCTTTTCTATACTCTTACCATTCTTTAAGCCTGATTTGTGGGCAATTGTCGAGCAGTGGCACTGCTCAGTTACCCAGTGAGTGCACCTGTAGTGTGAGCTCCTGAAAAGAGCAAATCGTACAGACAGCTCACAGCAGAGCACTGCACAGGCAATACTGTTGCAGGGAGTGGGATATGAGCCAGTTGAAGGCTACTGTTCCAAGTGGCATGCAATTGAACATATTTCAGCAAGCTAGAAATAAGAGAAAGAGCTGCATGCACCTTGTCACCTGGGGACAAAAAGAAAAAAAAAATTGCAGCGGCATGACTTCTTGAAGTTCATTATTGCTAGACTGCAGATTGTCACTTAAATAACACCGAAAGATTTAATCTAAGTTAGACAGAAGCTTGAAATTGGATGGAAGTGCGCATAGTTGCAGGGAAGAGGGCATGCCTGATGCCTTCATGCTATTCTGGGAAACTTAATTTAAAGAGGAGCTTCACCCATTTAAAAAACATGGGTCAGAAGCTAAAAGTAGTGTAGGTTCAATCTCCTAAGGAACTGAAGTCTACACAGTTTAATTCCCCATGCTATTGTCTTGGATTCTGGAGCCGACGGTGACATTATGAGCACTTGCAGCTGGCCTATTGTGCATGCACCAGACAGAAGGAAACAGGGAGACTTGGTTTTGTAGCCTTGAAAGCTGCAGGCTAGGCTGGGGGTGGTTGGGACAGACCAAGGGAATGACATCTTAGCTTAGGTAAGGAATGAAGAATTGGAAGCAAGAATTTTCTGAATAAGGCACATACACATTAAGAGCATAGAAACAAGGCTAAGAGACTCAACTATGCACAAAAACACAGGAACTGGGATGCAAAAAACTAGCAGCAGGTGCTCTGAACACATAAGTCAAAAATAGAAATATATGGCTGTAGCAGGAGGAAGTTTGCAAAGGTCTGGAGAACAGTACAATAATGTGTCTGCAGGCAACAGTGAAGCATGGTGGGGGTTCCTTGCAAGTTTGAGGCTGCATTTCTGCAAATAGAGTTGGAGATTCAGTCAGGATCAATGGTGTCCTCAATGCTGAGAAATACAGGCAGAAACGTATTCATTATGGCATACTATCAGGGAGGCGTGTGATTGGCACCAATTTTATTCTGCAGCGGGACAGCGACCCCAAACATACAGCCAATGCCATCAACTCTTCAGCGTAAAGAACAAAGAGTCCTGGAAGTGATGGTTTGGCCTCCACAGAGCCCTGATCTTCATATCATTGAGCATGTCTGAGATTACATGGAGAGAAGGATTTGAGGCAGTCTACATCCATAGAAGATGTGGTTAATTCTCAAAGCTGTTTGGAGCAACCTACCGAGCTCCTTCAAAAACTGTGTGCAAGTGTTCCTAGAAAACTATGTTTTGAAGGCAAATGGTCCCAAAAAAAAAGGGATTTTTAAATACAGCTTACCTGTAAAATCCTTTTCTTGGAGTACATCACGGGACACAGAGCGGCATATTCATTACTATGTGGGTTATATGGAGTACCTTCAGGTGTGGACACTGGCAATCTCAAACAGGAAGTCCCCTCCCTATATAACCCCCTCCCCTAGAGGGAGTCCCTCAGTTTTGTAGCAAGCAGTATGCCTCCCAAAATGGTCACCCAAAAGAGGGGTGGGAGCTCTGTGTCCCGTGATGTACTCCAAGAAAAGGATTTTACAGGTAAGCTGTATTTAAAAATCCCTTTTTCTTTCTCGTACATCACGGGACACAGAGCGGCATATTCATTACTATGTGGGATGTCCGAAAGCAATGCTTTAATGAGGGGAGGGAGACATCTTCCAAAGAAGGATTCAATTTAGAGGTAAACTCAAATAATAATAATAATTCCAACTTAGTCAAGAAAAAACTTTTTTTTTTTTTTTAACCAAGGGTGCTTCTGATCCCGAGGATTTCAAACTGCAGCCTGTAGTACTGCCTGTCCAAAGGCAGAATCCGCATTCCTTCTCACGTCTAGTTGATAAAACCTTGTAAACGTGTGGACTGATGACCACGTTGCCGCCTTGCATATCTGAGCCATAGAGATCTGATGGTGTGCTGCCCAAGAGGCGCCCATGGCCCTGGTAGAATGGGCCTTTACCGACAACGGAGGAGGCAACCTCTTCAAACCGTAGGCTTGAATGATTAATTGTCTAATCCATCTCGAGATGGTGGATTTTGCCGCTGCCTGCCCCTTCTTGGGGCCATCTGGTAGAACGAATAATACATCTGTCTTCCGGATCTTTTCTGTAGCTTTAAGATAGGCCTTCATGGCCCGGACAATATCCAAGGTATGCAGCAACCCCTCCTTTCTAGATGTAGGTTTTGGAAAGAAGGATGGAAGTACCAAATCCTGGTTTAAGTGAAATTTGGATATAACCTTTGGTAGAAAGGAAGGATGGGGCCGGAGAACTGCCCTGTCCTTATGTAGAACGAGATATGGTTCCTTACACGATAAGGCTGCTAATTCTGACACTCTCCTGGCCGAAACTATGGCGACCAAGAAAACCAACTTTCTTGTCAGTAAGACTAAAGGAATCTCAGCCAACGGCTCAAAGGGTTGTTTCTGTAAAGTGGACAGGACAAGATTTAAGTCCCATGGACAAATTGGTGACTTGACAGGAGGATTAATACGCAAGACCCCCTGTAAGAAGGTCTTTACCAGCGAGTGGGTGGCCAGCGGCCTCTGAAACCACACTGACAGAGCTGAGATCTGTCCCTTGATTGTGCTTAGTGCCAGGCCTTTATCCACTCCTAGCTGGAGAAAACTTAACACCCTATCAATAGTATATTTGCGGGAATTCCATCTTTTGGATTCACACCAGCCTACGTAGTTCCTCCACACCCTGTAATAAATCACCCTGGAGACCGGCTTTCTAGCCCTAATCAGGGTAGGGATTACCTGCCTAGACAGACCTCTACCCCTGAGAATCAGGGATTCAGCCTCCAGGCCGTCAAATTTAGACGCTGTAATGTAGGGTGGAGGATCGGGCCTTGTGAGAGTAGGTCTGGTTGTAGAGGAAGAGTCCAAGGGTCTCCCACTGCCATCTTCAGGACTAGTGAGTACCAAGTCCTCCGGGGCCAAGCCGGAGCTACTAGAATGACTGGCTTGTGCTCCACTCTGATCTTGCGCAACAGGCGAGGGAGTAACTGTAGTGGAGGGAATGCATATAGAAGTTTGAATTGATGCCAAGGGCAAACCAACGCATCGGTTCCGCAGGCCATAGGATCCCTCGCTCCAGACACGAACCTGTCTAGTTTCTTGTTGAACCTGGATGCCATTATATCTACGTCCAGCATTCCCCACCTCTGGGAGATTGTCTGAAAGACCTGGGGATGCAGAGAACACTCCCCTGGCAACAGAATCTGGCGACTTAAGAAGTCTGCCTGCAGGTTGTCCACTCCGGGAATGAATATCGCCGAAATGCAGGGTACATGAACCTCTGCCCACTGAAAAATCAAGCTCACCTCCCTCTGAGCGGCCTGACTCCTGGTTCCCCCTTGGTGGTTTATGTATGCCACCGCCGTGGCATTGTCTGACTGGATTCTCACCGGGAACCCCTTTAATCTGGAGGTCCATGCCAGAAGGGCTAGGCGAGCAGCTCTGATCTCCAAGATATTGATGGGGAGCTGCCTCTCTGCTTTCACCCAAGTTCCCTGGCGAGAGAACCCCTCGAAGACCGCCCCCCAGCCTGCCAGGCTGGCGTCTGTGGTAACTACCTTCCAGACAACAGGGCTGAAGGATTTTCCCTTTAGAAGGTTCTGAGGGTTCAACCACCAGGCCAGGCTTTGTCGGACCCTTGATGATAGCGTCAAAGGGGACTCTAAGGCATGTGCCCTCTTGCCCCAGGCTGCTAGAATGGCTGCCTGTAGGACGCGAGTGTGGATCTGAGCGTATGGTACTGCCTCGAACGTGGCCACTAGCTTGCCTAGTACTCGCATACACAGACGAATAGTTGGTTTTTTCTTGTTTAGAACCAACTGAACCAACCCCTTGATAGCTTCGATCTTTACCAGGGGCAGGAACACCTTTTGCTGTTCTGTGTCTAACCTCATGCCGAGGTATTCCAACTGCTTTGTAGGCTGGAACGCTGACTTTCCCCGGTTTAGGACCCAGCCGAATTCTTCGAGGTACCGAACCGTGAGGTTTACTGCCTTTTGCAGACCCGGCCGTGAGTGATCTATGATTAAAAGGTCGTCCAAGTATGCTAGGACTGTGACCCCCTGGATCCTTAAATTGGCCAGAACTGGGGCTAGGATCTTCGTGAATACCCGGGGGGCCGTGGCCAGCCCGAAGGGGAGCGCCCTGAATTGGAAGTGTCGCTGCCCCACCGCGAAGCGTAAAAATCTTTGATGCAACTGAAAGATTGGTACATGAAGGTAAGCATCCTTTATGTCTATGGAGGCCAGAAAATCGTCCTTCTGAAGCGCGGCGGCTGCTGACCGGATGGATTCCATCCGGAAGGAACGAACCCTTAGGTAACCGTTTAACCTCTTTAGGTCCAAGATTGGCCTGACATCGCCGTTGGGCTTTGGTATGACAAAGAGATTGGAATAGAAACCTAGCCCTTGCTCTTGGGCTGGCACTTCTATAATTACGTCCTGGCAAAGCAGGTGATCCAAAGCTGCCAGCATTGAGGCCTTCCTTGCTGGATCCCTTGGTAGCCTTGATTCTTGAAAATGAGGCGGAGGATACCTTAGAAACTCCAGTCTGTAACCTGTGGTTACAGATGCCCGGACCCATTTGTCGGGGATCTTGGCTTCCCAAACTTCTGAGAAGAAACGAAGCCTTCCCCCCACCCGCGAGAGTGGGGGCGCCCCTTCATAAGGCAGACTTAGGGGCTGTCTTTGACGGCTTGCGATACCACGGCCTCTTACCCCCAGGGGCCTGTCCCTGCGATCTACTGTTAACGTTGGATCGTGCAGGCGGCCGTCGATACTGCCTGGAATTTGAGGGCCCCGAGACAGGAAAGAGCTGCCTTTTAAATGTAGGAGCCCGGAATGTCTTTTTGACCGGTAAAAGGGTACTCTTGCCATTTGAAATAGTCTGAATATATTTATCCAGATCCTCTCCGAAGAGTCGTCCTCCATGGAAGGGAAACCCTGCCAGAAGCTTTTTGCATGGGGGCTCCGCCGCCCAGTTCTTCAACCATAAGAGCCTTCTCATGTGCACCAAAAATAGTGATAAACGAGAGGCCTGCTGGATGGAATCTTTTATAGCATCTACAGCAAAACACAGAGCTCTGGGAATGTCATAAAACTCTTCTGCTTGTTGGGTAGGCATGTCCTTTAACATTTCCTTTGTCTGGTCTTTAACGCCTGACAAACACCAATCGCAGCCACCGCTGGCTGCACCACTGCTCCTGGTGTAGCAAAGGATGCTTTTAAAAGTGTCTCTAATCTTTTATCAACCGGATCTTTAAACATATGTATGTTTTCCACCGGGCAAGTTAGTGATTTATTCACACATGAGATGGCTGCATCCACTACTGGGAGCCTCCACCTCTTGGAGAATTTTTCCTCCATGGGGTAAATGACCGCAAATCTTTTCGGTGGCAGAAAAATCCTGTCCGGCCGTACCCAATCCCGAAAGATCAATTCCTCCAAAAGAGGATGGACCGGAAAAACTGCGTTGCTTAACGGAGCTTTCAAAGAGCCTAGAGAGGATACCGGAGGAACCTGAGGCTCTGGCAATGGTAAACTAAATGCCGAGCGGACCATGTCCGTCAAAGACTGTACCCACAGTCTTTCTGTCTGGGAGTCTGAAAATGGTTCCTCCGAGGCAGACCCCTCAATCCCTGAACCCTCTTGGTTCAGGTCTAGTTGATCCTCCTGTGATTCCAATGCCTCCGGAGAGAGAATCTCAGCATCTGAGGATACACCTCTTGGTGATGGGGATCTAACCCGTTTCTTACCAGGAATAGCTCTAGCGATCAATGCTGCTATTCTCTCTTCTAGCCCCCCTAGGGATACGGCTAGCATCTCCTCTGTGATAAACACAGGGCTGGGCTGATCTGGGCCAGCCTCCGCACCAGATCCCCCTAATGGCTCATCCAAGGCGCCTTTTATGTTAATAAGTTGCGGGGAAAGTATCGGCATATCATCAGAATCAGAAAGGGAACCCTTTTGTTTTTTGGTCTTTTTTGTACCCTTTGACCCCGAACCTTTGGAAGCCATAATACAAAATCGAGGGACTCCGCCCACACAACAGACTGTAGTGGCCAGGAGTACAAAACCAGAGTTTAGGGGACAATAGATCACTAATGCCCAAAAACTGATGGGATCCCGTATGTTTTTTTTTTTTAAATATATATTATATATTTTCTTTTTACAACATACAGTGACCCCAAACTTAGTTTGCCAGCCTCCAACCTGCTGCAAAAAGGGGAATTTCTTGGCTTAACAAAAAAGGCATTGGAACAAAGTCCAGCATGTACTACCCCTCTTCCGCCACCGGGAGTCACTGTTCTGCCGCTCTGCGTCCTCTCCTTCTGAAAATCAGCCTCAGACTGAGCACTGACAATGCCTGCTGTCTATAACAGCACAAAGGCGCGCCCCTGTATGACGCCGCAGGCACGCCCCCCCCGCCCTCCTGTCTGAACGGCGCGAAAAACGTCTATAAGACGCGCGCGCGTATGCCGGAAACAGGAGGAACCTGGAGGAGCCGCGCTGCTGGAGATCCAGGAACGCAGAAACAGGCGGCAGATTCAAACCCCCGGCCAGGTAGGACTCTCCAAAGGCCCCTAGGGATCCTTACTAGCCCTAGGAAGAAAACAGCAGGTTTAGCTAGCAACACATTCTTAGACAGGGGAACCTAGTGATGGGGGAGAAAGGGTGTCATCCTGTCTCTCTTAGACATAGTGAGCAAGGTTGCCCATGCAGAGCATACTTAGGCTATCCCCCCTTTTTGGTTACCCCGGAGAGCCTGCTGTCGAACCAAGTCCCGCAGGCTCCCCCTTACCTGCTCCATGCTGCAGGATGTTTGTCCAGCAAACTGATCCAATCTTCTCCCATCTCCGTGGGTAGCGTAGTAGACCTTCAGGCCCTGGGGTCCTATGAAGGTACCCACTGTCCTGGACCTATATAGCACCCTGGCAAACAGGAACTTATGGTTTTTACAAACTCCAAGTCCTGGGCCCAGGGTCCAGCCCTCCAAAGAGGAGCATTATAGGCAAAACCCCACGGTTTGGGGCCCGGGTACTGTCCACTTTGGCACTGAGGCTCCTTGGACAGATCCGGTTAGCCCGCCCTTAATCCCAAGGATGTGGAGCAAAGCTATTCCGTGACCAACACCTAAGACACTGGCGAAAAAACTGAGGGACTCCCTCTAGGGGAGGGGGTTATATAGGGAGGGGACTTCCTGTTTGAGATTGCCAGTGTCCACACCTGAAGGTACTCCATATAACCCACATAGTAATGAATATGCCGCTCTGTGTCCCGTGATGTACGAGAAAGAAATATTGATTTTATTTTTCGCTTCTATTTTGTCAATTTACAAAATTTAAAAAAAAACAAACACTTGTTTCTGAAAGCATTCTTAAAATTTACAAAATGTGTTTTTAAGCACCCTTAAGAGGTGTGTGCGAGTGTCAGGTCAAAGTGCATGCACAGCAATCGGACCATCCCACAGTTAAAAGAAAAAATGCAAAGAGCCACATGAAGAAGGCATCAAGTTATACACAAGAATATGGGAGTTATAAAAGTGATGCTTTAAAAAACAGAGGAAAAGACAACGCAACAGTAGCTTCTGTATGCATACAGACATGTTTGATGAGCAGTGTGCCAATATGGCCATATTTAAGCTTTTATGCCATAATCAAGATGACTGAAACATATTCCAAATCATTAAACTACGTAACTAAATATATTTAAATAAAATGCACCCTTTTGAATGACCCATTCAGGAAATGGGCACACTTTGCCGATGTATATCAAGTGTTCTTGATCTCCAATAGCATAACTTTTTTTTTTTAGTTTACTGGTTAAAATATCAAAATCAAGAAACCTGTATTTTTAGTTCGTTATCCAAGCCACTTTAAAAAGGCAAAACACCTTTTTATCCCATTTAGGATAGAGGACAGAACACAGAGGGTGTTTTGCCATCTCTAATCCATTGGGAAGATTTCCCTTCCTGTCCCATATCCAAAACAGGAAGTGAAAAGGAAAGACCTCCAAAGTGAAATAATCATTGTTGTCACCAGGGTCATCAGAACTAGTGTCCACATTGGAAAATGTTAACTTTATACATCCACTGGTGACAACCCAAAAAAAAGGGAACGAAAATCCCAATAACAGTACACAGGACAAACCGAGAGGCCTTATCCCTAAGGTAGACATCAATAACTAGACAGGCTTCCAAGCCAGCTCCACTCCATCCAAAACTAAAGCAAGTTTTTAGGTATATTTAAGGCAGTTTCTATCGCAAGACACAAGTTCACACATTTTTTGTTATGATTTTTGAGAACAAGGCTGTGGAGCTCAGAGTAGCAAAGAATTGATCCCATAATCACTGGGGTCCAGATTGCAACGACTTTGGACTGTAATAACTCCATCCAAATAAGTTCATCTACTAGTAAATAAATGAAAGAAGAAACCTAAAACCTCAAGTCTAAGCACAGTTCTATAGTCTGAGCCTGCTATGTGAAGACCACTGTTGGCCCTAGAGCAGAGACCCAAACTTTCTAAACAAAGCCTGTTTACTGTCCTTCAGACTTTGAGGAAGCAGAGAAAGTTGAAAATTTTGCTGGCGTCAATGGGCGTAAAGAATGCCCCATCATTGGTATTCATGGGAGGAATAGTGCCCCATTCCTGGTATCAGGGGAAGAAATAGGGCAACATTGTAGGTATTAAGGGGAATAAATATTGCCTCATCATTGGGTGGACTAGTGCCCTACTGTTGCCATTAGTGACAAGAGTTATGTCCCATTGTTGGTGGAGAAGGAATAGTGCATTGTGTCATTTAGAGGAATGGTGTTCCAAGAGCCTGATAAAGGCAAGCAAAAGGCCACATACAACCCAAACGAATCAAAGTCTGGAAACCACTGCCCTAGAGTTTTCATTCATTTACTGCGTGTAATGTGATAATAGTGCTCAATTTTGAAATTAACCGGACCAACACTTTTAGAAGTGTAAAATCAAACTTCAGATAAAAAGGTTTTTTAACAAAAAGGCTAGAACTGCAATTGACGTTGACAAAGTTATAAAAAGTAGCGAAAGGAGATGTACCATTATACTGCACAATGTCATGCCATATACCGTGCCTTGCAAAAGTATTCACCCACTTGGCTTTTTACCTATTTAGTTACATTACAGCATTTCGTTCAATTTTTTTATCTGAATTATATGTGATGGATCAGAACACAATAAGTTGAAGTAAAATTAGAAAAATATATACATAAAACGATTTTTCAGAACAAAAAAAAACACTGATAATTGGCCCCCTTCACCCCCTTTGTTTTGAAGCACATAAAAAGCTCTGGTGCATCCAATTACCTTCAGAAGTCACAATTAGTGAAATTGTGTCCACCTGTGTGCAATCTGTGTGTCACATGATCTGTCATCACATACACACACCTTTTGAAAGGCCTTAGAGTCTGAAACACCTAAGCAAGAGGTACCACCAACCAAACACTGCCATGAAGACCAAGGAACTCTCCAAACACACACACACACACACATATACACACAAATCTTTGATGATCCCTAGGAGCACCATTAAAATTTATCATAACGGAAAGAACCTGGCACAACAGCAAGCCTGCCACGCGACTGTCGCACACCAAAACTCACGGAACGGGCAAGAAGGGGAATTAAATCAGAGAGGCAGCACAGAGACCTAAGGTAACCCTGGAGAAGCTGTACGCTCCATAGAGTTAGGCTTTATGGCAGAGTGGCCAGAAGAAAGCCATTACTTTCAGCAAAAAACAAAATGGCACATTTTGAGTTTGTGAAAAGGCACGTAGGAGACTCCCAAAATGTATGGAGGAAGGTGCTCTGGTCTGATGAGACTAAAATTTAACTTTGACCAAAGAAAACGCCATATCTGGTGCAAACCCAACAAATCATAACCAAAGAACACCATCCCCACAGTGAAACATGGTGGTGGCAGCATTATGCTGTAGGGATGTTTTTCAGCAGTCATGGCTGGGAAACTTGTCAGAGTTGAGGGAAAGATGGATGGTGCTTAACCACTTAATCACCGCCCTATAGCCGAAATACGGCTATAGGGCGGTTCCTGTACTCTAACAGGACGTCCATGGACGTCCTCCGTTAGAGTCAGGTGTGCGCGCCCAACCGGGCGCGCACACGCGATCACCGGTGCTCACCGGGTCCACGGGACCCGCAGCACCGATGATCGCGGTAAGGAGCCAATGGCGGCGGCTCCTTACCACGTGATCGCGCCGTCCAATGACGGCGCGACCACGTGTGTAAACAAATCTGACGTGCGTCAGATCCGCGCGCCCGAGCGGGCGCGCACACGCGGTCACGGCGCTCGGCGGGTCCACGGGACCCGCAGCGTCAGTGATCTCGGTAAGGAGCCAATGGTGGCGGCTCCTTACCACGTGATCGCGCCGTCCAATGACGGCGTGATCACATGTAAACAAACCGCGTCACTTGCTGACGCCGGTTCTTCCCTCCTCTCGCTGTACCGGATGAGAGGAGAGCGCGGTATTGCAGCGACTATCTGATCCCTGAGCAATACTCTGCATACCCCCCCCCAATACTCTGCATACCCCCCCCCAATACTCTGCATACCCCCCCCCAATACTCTGCATACCCCCCCCCAATACTCTGCATACCCCCCCCCAATACTCTGCATACCCCCCCCCAATACTCTGCATACCCCCCCCCAATACTCTGCATACCCCCCCCCAATACTCTGCATACCCCCCCCAATACTCTGCATACCCCCCCCAATACTCTGCATACCCCCAATACTCTGCATACCCCCAATACTCTGCATACCCCCAATACTCTGCATACCCCCAATACTCTGCATACCCCCAATACTCTGCATACCCCCAATACTCTGCATACCCCCAATACTCTGCATACCCCCAATACTCTGCATACCCCCAATACTCTGCATACCCCCAATACTCTGCATACCCCCAATACTCTGCATACCCCCAATACTCTGCATACCCCCAATACTCTGCATACCCCCAATACTCTGCATACCCCCAATACTCTGCATACCCCCAATACTCTGCATACCCCCAATACTCTGCATACCCCCAATACTCTGCATACCCCCAATACTCTGCATACCCCCAATACTCTGCATACCCCCAATACTCTGCATACCCCCAATACTCTGCATACCCCCAATACTCTGCATACCCCCAATACTCTGCATACCCCCAATACTCTGCATACCCCCAATACTCTGCATACCCCCAATACTCTGCATACCCCCAATACTCTGCATACCCCCAATACTCTGCATACCCCCAATACTCTGCATACCCCCAATACTCTGCATACCCCCAATACTCTGCATACCCCCAATACTCTGCATACCCCCAATACTCTGCATACCCCCAATACTCTGCATACCCCCAATACTCTGCATACCCCCAATACTCTGCATACCCCCAATACTCTGCATACCCCCAATACTCTGCATACCCCCAATACTCTGCATACCCCCAATACTCTGCATACCCCCAATACTCTGCATACCCCCAATACTCTGCATACCCCCAATACTCTGCATACCCCCAATACTCTGCATACCCCCAATACTCTGCATACCCCCAATACTCTGCATACCCCCAATACTCTGCATACCCCCAATACTCTGCATACCCCCAATACTCTGCATACCCCCAATACTCTGCATACCCCCAATACTCTGCATACCCCCAATACTCTGCATACCCCCAATACTCTGCATACCCCCAATACTCTGCATACCCCCAATACTCTGCATACCCCCAATACTCTGCATACCCCAATACTCTGCTCCCCCGCGCAATACTCCCCCGCGCAATACTCCCCCGCGCAATACTCCCCCGCGCAATACTCCCCCGCGCAATACTCCCCCGCGCAATACTCCCCCGCGCAATACTCCCCCGCGCAATACAATACTCCCCCGCGCAATACTCCCCCGCGCAATACTCCCCCGCGCAATACTCCCCCGCGCAATACTCCCCCGCGCAATACTCCCCCGCGCAATACTCCCCCGCGCAATACTCCCCCGCGCATACTCCCCCGCGCAATACTCCCCCGCGCAATACTCCCCCGCCAATACCCGCGCAATACTCCCCCGCGCAATACTCCCCCGCGCAATACTCCCCCGCGCAATACTCCCCCGCGCAATACTCCCCCGCGCAATACTCCCCCGCGCAATACTCCCCCGCGCAATACTCCCCCGCGCAATACTCCCCCGCGCAATACTCCCCCGCGCAATACTCCCCCGCGCAATACTCCCCCGCGCAATACTCCCCCGCGCAATACTCCCCCGCGCAATACTCCCCCGCGCAATACTCCCCCGCGCAATACTCCCCCGCGCAATACTCCCCCGCGCAATACTCTGCAATCGTTTTTTTTTTTAGGCTTCCCAGCCTAGAGGGGAGATGTGGGGTCTTATTGACCCCATATCTCACTGTAAAGAGGACCTGTAATGCTATATTCCTATTACAAGGGATGTTTACATTCCTTGTAATAGGAATAAAAGTAACCAAAACATTTATTTTTGGGGAAAAAGGTGTCAAACTAAAATAAATAAAGTAAAATGAACAATAAAAAAATAAAAAAAAAATTACAGCGCCCCTGTACCCGTGTGCTCGTATACAGACGCGACCGCACACGTAAGTCCCGCCCACATATGAAAACGGTGTTCAAACCACACATGTGAGGTATCGCTGCGAACGTTAGAGCGAGAGCAATAATTTTGGCCCTAGACCTCCTCTCCAACTAAAAAGATGTAACCAGGAAAAACATTTAAAGCGTCGCCTATGGGGATTTTTAAGTCGCGTAGTTTGGCGCCATTCCACAAGCGTGTGCAATATTGAAGGGTGACATGTTGGGTATCTATTTACTCGGCGTAACTTCATCTTTCATATTATGCAAAAACATTGGGCTAACTTTACTGTTTTTTTTTTTTTTAAGCACAAAACTGTTTTGTTTCCAAAAAAAAACGCGTTCAAAAAATTGCTGTGCAAATACAATGCGAGATAAAAAGTTGTAACGGCCGCCATTGTATTCTCTAGGGTCTTTGCTAAAAAAGCATATATAATGTTTTGGGGTTCTATGTAATTTTCTAGCAAATAAATGATGATTTTTCCATGTAGGAGAGAAATGTCAGAATTGGTCTGGGTGTTCCAGAACGCCTGATGGCGTTCCCTGCATGTTGGGCCTCTGTATGTGGCCACGCTGTGTAAAAGTCTCACACATGGGGTATCGCCATACTCGGGAGGAATAGCAGAATGTGTTTTGGGGTGTAATTTGTGGTATGCATATGCTGTGTGTGAGAAATAACCTAATAATATGAACATTTTGTGGAAAAAAAATTAAAATAAAAAAATCTTGATTTTGCAAAGAATTGTGGGGAAAAAATGACAACTTCAAAAAACTCACGATGCCTCTTTCTGAATACCTTGGAATGTCTTCTTTCCAAAAAGGGGTCATTTGGGGGGTATTTGTACTTTTCTGGCATGTTAGGGTCTCAAGAAATGAGAGAGGCTGTCAGTACATCAGATGTGATCAAATTGATCAATTTTCAGTAATTGGTACCATAGCTTGTAGACCCCATAACTTTCACCCAGACTAAATATTATCCAATTTTTTTTTTTTTTGTTACCAAAGATATGTAGCAGTATACATTTTAGGCCAAATTTATGAAGAAAAATTACTTTTTTGCAAAATTTTATAATAGAAATGAAGAAAAATTCATTTTTTTACAAAATTTACGTTCTTTTTTCATTTATAGCGAAAAAAATAAAAACCGCAGAGGTGATCAAATACCACCAAAAGAAAGCTCTATTTGTGGGAAAAAAAGGACAAAAATTTCATTTGGTTAGAGTGTTGTATGACTGAGTTATTGTCATTCAAACTGTGAGAGCACCGAAAGCTGAAAATTGGTCTGGTTATTAAGGGGGTTTAAGTGCCCAGTGGTCAAGTGGTTAATACAGGGATATTCTTGAGCAAAACCTGTACCACGCTGTGCGATTTGAGGCTAGGACTGAGCCTTCCAGCAGTACAATGACCACAAACACACAGCTAAAGCAACATTTGAGTGGTTTAAGAGGAAACGTGCAACTGTTGGAATGGCCTAGTCAAAGCCCAGGCCTCAATCCAATAGAAAATCTGTGGTCAGACTTAAAGATTGCTGCTCACAAGCACAAACCATTTAACTTGAAGGAGCTGGAACAGTTTTGCAAGGAGGAATTGGCAACAAGCCAAGCAGTAAGATGAGGCAAGCTCATAGAGACTTATCCAAAGAGACTTGAAGCTGTGATAGCCGCAAAAGGTGGCTCTGCAAAGTATTGACTTTAGGGGGGTGAATAGTTATGCACATTGACTTTTTCTGTTATTTTGACCTATTTGTTGTGTGCTTCACAAAAAACATCTTCAAAGTTGTGGCCATGTTCTGTAAATGAAATGATGCAAATCCTCAATCTATGGTAATTCTAGGTTGAGGCAGCAAAACTCGAAAAATGCCAAGGGGGGTGAATAGTTTTGCAAGGCACTGTATAGATTATACTGCACAATGGCATGCCATATATACATTAGTAAATTTGACAGTGTGTCATTCATTAAAAAAAAATAAAGCGAATACCCAAACACCAATCCCTTAGTTCTTAGGATTAACAGGGTTAAAGGAAAGAACTGCTCACCCTTTCTTGGGTGTCCAGGCGGGGGCTGGAAGCAGAGCGTTTGATCCCATGTTCTTTGACGCTACTGTCCTCTACTTTGGCATCTTGCAGAGCCCCGAAGCTGCCAGTTTTGCGCAAGCCTGCCCTCAAGTTGGAAAGGGAAAGCTGGCATTTTTCTGTGAAGCTGCTTGATGCCCCAGTGAACTATAGACACGAAAGAACGGAATTTGGGGGGGATTTTCCAAGTTGTAAAAAACAAACAAAAAAAAAACTGCTAAACCGATAAGAAAACAAGCGCAGCTGGTATGCCATCAGAAGATAAAGCAGAGTAAAAAAATAATAATGGATCAATGCAGTCAAGTATTTCAGTGGGACAATGAGTGAGCATAATACTAAATGTGAAGGGGAGGGTGAGACATTTATAAAACTAAAAACATGCAATAATTTTATGTTGACTGTGCATAGAATATTCTGGAGTGTGTGTATTTTATAAAAACAATCATGTTATTTTTGTCAGGTTAAAAAAAATAGGAAAAAAATAGTCTAACATTTTTATGACATGTAGTAAACTACCAATTTTTTGTTGTTGAAGTTTAAGCGTTGGAATCAAACTTTTACATATACTTTTGCGTTGCTCATCTCGGTGGCACCCAACAGCTGGCACCATTTAGCACACATTCTAACTACATATAACGTTGTCACTAGTTTTAATAATATTCTGAGTTTTGCTCAGCCCAATCACACAGAACAGTCTTGTCTAGTAGGGCAAGTGAACCCATTTCTCTGTGGCAGCTTGAAAAAAAAGAGGGTAAAGTTATTGCATCACCCCTACCTTCTGACTTCACTGTAAAAAAAAAAAAAAAAAAAAACAGCATACAGATTAGCTGTTCCCACTCCTATTTTCATTCCCCATGTAACACATGAGCACAGCGGCACAACTAGCAAAAGTGACATTTACAAAAAGGAGGGGGGGAGCACACAGACCCATTCAAGGGCCTCTGCCTCTAAGGCCAGAAAATGGGCATTTTTACTTTTCAGATGCCAAACCCATTGAAATCAATGGATGGCGAATATGTCACTTTTGAAGTTAACCAAACGCTGCTCAATTCGAACACAAGGCAGTTTTGCTCATCCCTATTGATCACCAATGTAACAGGAAATAGGAGAATGAAGGCAAGAATGAAGGCAAGAATGAAGGCAAGAATGAAGGCAAGAATGAAGGCAAGAATGAAGGCAAGAATGAAGGCAAGAAGCTCAGAAGAGGGGGAATCATCATAGTGCTGCTCACTGCAAACTTAAACACAGCTATGAAAATCACTCACTTGTAACAAAAGAGCTTCTTTAAATACCAATTGTGCAAAAGTGCATGCAATCATCTCACCTTCGCGCCAGGGCCCCTTAAATACAGGCGGTCCAATGAAGCTTAATTAAAAGGACCCGATCAAATGTTTCCACTGGGTAAGTGCCTCCTACCACCCAAGAGGACACCTGCAGGTACATAAACTTCCTTCTCCTCATAGATAACAAGGTCTATACATGCCAATAAATAAATGATGAAAAGAGGGGGTTCAATTGCAATTTATGAACATGGATGGATGAATTAGACCCAGCATCAAATCTCATGTCCAGGGTAGCTCAGAAAAGAGAAACGCACAATAGTGCTCACTGAGTGCCAAACCGTAGCATATGCCAAGCTTCAGGTGTGAACAGGCTATTACCCATCCCTCTAATATGTGACTATGCATGAGATCCCAATGAAGGCAAGGAAGTTCCCAATGAAGGCAAGGAAGTTCCCAATGAAGGCAAGGAAGTTCCCAATGAAGGCAAGGAAGTTCCCAATGAAGGCAAGGAAGTTCCCAATGAAGGCAAGGAAGTTCCCAATGAAGGCAAAACATACTGACAACCTTGGCAGGTGGGCTAGTCTTTTTGCTGTGAAGAGGAAAAACCCTGCTTTTTAAGATAAAGGCGTACTTATCCTATAACAAAGCCTCACAACAGCCAAAGCAAATGCCATGTAATGCAGGTGGATGAGCAATGTAATTTTTTACTTTCAACAGTTTTCAATTTAGGTACAAGAGTTGGCTCCGACCAAGCTGTACAGCTGGAGAATGGTAATCTAGACCAGTGTTTTTCAACTCCAGTCCTCAAGGCACACCAACAGGTCAAGTTTTCAGGATTTCCCTCAGATGAAATGGCTGTGGTGATTACTAAGGCAGTGAAACTGATCAAATCACCTGTGCAAAATAATGGAAAGCCTGAAAACATGACCTGTTGGTGTGCCTTGAGGACTGGAGTTGAAAAACACTGATCTAGACACTGGTGCATGGGAGGGATTTTAGGAACAATTCAGTAATGCATCCCAGTGTAAATATATTTCTGGAAAAGGTACATTGTAAATGTGCAGATGGTTGTACTGTTCCAACCCATAGAGTTCCTGATTACAGCAGCTGCCCTGCATGGGTTGTGTGCAATATATATATATTTATAATTGTAAGCAATTCAAATACAAAATTTGTAACTGCTTGACTGTTCAAAAATGTTCACCTATTTTAGATATTAATAAGACATCTGTGGACACAACAGAAAACAAAAATTTGAAAGTTGAGAAACAATTACACAGTGGGGAGTTCATAGGAAGGTCAGACAAAGGACCCTGGGAAAATATTCTTGCATCGTCTCCTACAGTGGTTTATAGGGGTATATTTGTAGGAAGCACGCTCCCAGCACAGGTGTCAGGCTCTCACCGAAAGCCCTGGGTCTTGTACCAATGATCAGGACATGGGAATCCCAGTCACTGTGAGCCTGCCCAAGTTTACTTCCTCTTCTGAATGGGGAAGACGATATGTTGCATCTTCCTCTTTTTATTTTTTTTAACAAAGTATGGACTGCATACTAGTTTATTATGTAATACTCATCTGATCGAAGCCCCCGCTGCCGCGCCCACACACAGCACCTGCCGCCGACATCACTCCCGGGGGTTACTTCCGAGTATCACGGCTCCGGCACTGTGATTGGCCGGAGCCACCAGTAATGGCACAGTAACTGAAGCAACGGCAGGATGTGCCATTGCTTCAGCGTGCATGTGCCGATGACTTTGGCACATGCAGACACAGGGGATATCTCCTAAACAATGCAGTTTTAGGCCTCGGCCTCTGCTGCTGTTAAACTTCCGGGGCAGTTGAAAAAAGCATCCAACTGCCTCTGAACACATTCAATGTCATCTTATGTGACCATGTACAAAGTCTTGTTTACAGTCGTTTTTAGGCAGTTGCTTTTAACAGTTTTTAAAAGCCAAAAAATTAGTTCAGACGCCGGAGATTTCCACGTCTCCGAAAAAAAAAAAAACTCTTCTAAAAACAAACGCGGCAAAACGGCACTAAACACGGCATGTAAATGCAGCAAAAAGGGACTTTTAAATGTGGATTACTATCTGACAAGTTAAATAATTTAGCAGTTGTAAAAACGTCTCGTGTACATGGAGCCTTTAGGAGATATCCAGGGTAGCTACAGATAGGCCTCTACCTGTAGCAACAAGTGTGTTGTAAGGGTTTACAACCACTTTAAAAAACAAACAAAAAACAAAAAGAAAGAAGATAAAAAAGGTTTGCCAGTGTTAGTGTAAGGGTCATAGTCGAGGTCAAAAGGCAACGGTAAGCATTGGCTAGAAAGAGAAAAAAAAAAAATATTGGGCCAGTTTTTCTTCCGGAGATAAGTACCATATACCACCAAAAGAAAAACAGTTTATCCTGAAAAAACCAACAAGTTCTAATCCACCTGGATAAACCAAGTAGTTGCGACGATATGTACCGTCACAAAGTTGAGCAAAATTGTGCCAAGGCATTAATATTTGTTTGACCTTAAAGCGAAGTTCTCGCCAAAAAAAAAAAAAAAGAGACACTTGCCTGTCCAGGGTGCCAAAGCCGTTCTGTCCCTCGGCTCCTGGTGCAATCATCTTCAGTAAGGGAATCAGTAAGTGAAGCCTTGCAGCTTCACATCCTGGTAACCTACTGCGCATGTGCGAGTCGTGCTGCATGATCTTACTGGTCCCTGCTGTCTTCTGGGACCTGCGAGTCTCCCAGAAGACAACGGGGGGATGGAGGAGGGGTCGGATATTATGTAGATTGTCGCGGATACTGCAGTGATTTATGGAAGGGGGGGGGGGAATCCAAAAAGCGCAAGTTAAATTTTTGGGTGGAACTCCGCTTTAAGAGGGAAAGGGTTAAGGATATTAGTGTGCATTACCATCCAGCCTTGAAATTGAGCAACATGTTCAAGAGGCAGCTGGTTGGCCTGTGCTAATAAGTGTGTTCGAGTCCTTGCTCACCACTGGCTTTCCCCTCTTGCGTACACTGAGGGGTCAGAAGGTAAGGTGTTAGACAGGGTTACAGAAGAGGCTTAGTCCAAGGCATAATTTGCTATACCCATCGGCTTTCAATCATACCAAACAGCTCCCATGGAATTCTATAGATGGTTTGTTGGCCAGATTGCATTTTTCTAGGCCACGCCAAGGATGTCTGCCAACTTATTTCACACGTTTTTTAGTGGATAAAAAAAAAAAATAATTATGGGTAGCAAGAGCAATACCAACACAGATTGCCAAACTTCACTTAGGCCATAGGTAATGCAGCGAGTGATTAGGAAAGCAATGACAAGTTAGTATTTCCTGACTGCTTTATATTCATAGCGTCACACGGTTGGTGGGTCTATCAATATACTACAATGTGGAAATAACAAATCTCATGGTACAAATGCTTTGACATTCCTCCGTTGAAAGTGGGGTTTCTCGAACACAGTCATGGCTCAATTACACGAGTTGCACACTACAATGCTACATTTTAGATTTCTGTCTGGAGTCCATTTTGCCAGGCAGTACAACGTGCCGTTTCAGTGCATTGCACAGCTGACTTTTATCTCACTGGGAGTGTAGAAAGCTGCACTCAATTCAAGTTTTCATGCAGCAGCGCATACACTGTTCTGTGGTAAATTTCAGTGTCATGCGACTGCACAGGGCACCATCATTGTGGTGTGAATGGGGCACACAAAACAATGGCTTTCTTTGTGCCCTTGAGATGATTGGTCTGGATAAAAGGTGCAGAAAAACAGTCACTGCACATAGTGTAAGCGGGTGTAGAAATGTTTCTATCAATTTTCACAAAAGAATGGAAGAGTGAAATAAAAAAGGTAATGGGAAACTACAAACTAAATAAATAAAGCACACAAAAAAAAAAAGCACACAAATAATAAAATAAGCACAAAAGCACAGACACACTACAAACAAGACAAATGATGCTCACCGCAGCCTTTTGGCCTCTCTGGGGCACCAGAACGATGCCGGTTTTGCGCAAGCTCTGACGCCACATGGTGGGACCTACTGGTCCAGCAAGGGGTAAGATGGGAGTGACAAAGGTGAGAAGGGGCTGGTGGGATGGAGGAAGACACAAGCAGGTGCATGTGCACAATCACGCAAGACACACAAAAAAAAAAAAGGGGCGCAAATAGGGGTAACAGGGCAATGGAAGGAAATTAAGACATCAGCAAACATGCAAAAAAAAACAAACGAAAAAACAAAAACAAAAAAACAGTCACCTCAGATGGAAGGGAGGAGGAATAATGAAAAGTGGTTAAAACAGAAAGGGAAGGATAAAAGAGAAGAAAAATCGGTCTAGAACTAGAAATTTTAGAGGGTGAAATTAAGATACAAGTAAACCTAAAGGGGTTGTAAAGGTACAATTTATTTTTCCTAAATAGCTTCCTTTACCTTAGTGCAGTCCTCCTTCACTTACCTCATCATTCCATTTTGCTTTTAAATGTCCTTATTTTTTCTGTCTCCACACAGTAATGCAAGGCTTTCTCCCTGGTGTGGAGTGTCGTGCTCGCCCCCACCCTTGGACTACAGGAGACTCAGGACACTCACTAACAGCTCCTTTATCTGCAACGTAGAGAGCGTCCTGAATCTCCTGTAGTCCAAGGGAGGGGTGAGCACGACACTCCACACCAGGAAGAAAGCCTCGCATTACGGTGGTGAGTTACAGACAGAACAGGAAGTGAGGATTTCTAAGAAATAAGGACATTTAAAAGCAAAATGGAAGGATGAGATAAGTGAAGGAGGACTGCACTAAGGTAAAAGGAAGCTATTTAGGATAAAAAAATAAATTGTACCTTTACAACCTCTTTTTTTTTTAAACTTTGTATTTTAACATTTTGTTATAGCTTCCACGGTCCAAGAAAAGACACTAGGTCTCAGTTATTAATGTGTCTGTGGAAAGACTTAAGTCCAAGTCACATCTACCAAACATCCCCTTTTCCGTTGCCACTGCATTGTGTAGGAGCTGAAGCCATACGCCAGAATTGTTATATTTGTTTGAAAAGACCATGAGTAAAATTTACCTCCAATGTTAGGTCCAGAGCTGCTGGCTACTGTAGAAAGTTTCACTCATGCCAGATATCACACATAGCTCTCCTTGCAGGATTCTGATATTTATCTTAGTTTGTCTGCAATTTCATGCATCTCCACTAGAGGTCACACCTGCCAATTGTTTAGTTTTTACTACTATATTGTATCATTGTTTCATGGACTCCCACGCACTGAAAGTAACGCTCTGACCCCTTGCGTTTTATGGAACGTCAATTGGCACTTTTTGCTTTGCTGGGTCCTTTGTCCTACCTCCTTTCACAGGGAGGAGACTCAACATTTTTCAGCTTTGTGTTACAGGACATTGCATCATTGGTTCCCTCCCTCTCCATCCCAGCTTGGAGCGCAGGTGGCAGCCACACGCGCCTCCGTGGCACAATGATGTGGGACATGACCCCGCCCCTCTGGACAGGCTTGGACCATAAGTCACTGCGTTGAAGGACTTACTGGGGAGGTTTTGACATTTGCACCTAGGGACCAGCTGTCATCACAATTGTGATTGGCTCAACTCATTTGGACACAGCCTTATCTACCTGTACCCAAGGCAATAATTTCATGTGCCTTGGAAGTGCATGGTGGAAGTTTGATGTGCCCATACAAGTATTGTTAAAAGGTAGGTTTGTTTTACTTTCCATACAGCACTTGCATGTTTGAGTATGTCAGTGCAGTTCAGACCATCTTTGTTTACCTACTTCAAATTACCCTCAACTCTAATCCATACCTTTTGACTTATTTATACAGTCTTGCTAGCCCACCATTAGCAGGGGCTTTTTGCTCCAGTACGAGTCCTTGTAGCAAAGCATATGATGCCATAAACCCCTGACTATCTCAGGGTTGGACCTTTCTATGCTTCCCTTCGAGGGATTCGCCATTAGACCCCTTTTCACACTTATACGACTTGTCCCACGATTTTGGACTGCAAAATCGTATGACAAGTCATTCTCCATTATTTTCAATGACTACCATTCATACTGGCACGACTTTAAGTAGTGCCGACTTCAAAGTAGTCCTTGCACTACTTGGGTCCGATTTTGATGCCACTTACACAGGTATTCATTGAAATCGCGGCAAAATCGCAGCCGCAAATTCTTTCCTTAGACCCATACATTATTGTATGTGCAACCAAGTAAAGCTATAATACCCATTATGTGTGAAGAGATCTGTATGTAGAGGTTTACTAATACTTTGTAAAATTGTTTATACAATCTATACATTTGTTTGCATTTTAGAAATATCATACCCTTTGGACATAAAAGCCACGGGTGCCCAAACTTTTGAAGAGTGATGGCTAACTTAGCAACTTGGTAACCAGTCGTGGGTCCCAAGTGGAGCGGGCGGATGACGGTCACGGCTACTCTATAGACCCTCTGATCCGCCCTGATGGAAGGGGACAAATTCCCTTCCGTTCTTCGGATTGGAGGTAGGTGGGCGGAAAGACTGACATCTGTTGCTCTATAGAGGCGAATTGAGCGTCCCATTTGGTCGGGCTGGTAATGTGAAAAGGGCCCAAGACTGCTTTCACAGTGATGTGCTGTGGTTTACTCACACTGTGGGTGTCTATCGTGCAGGTTAGCTGAACTTTGCCAAAGACTGCACTGGTGGCAAAGGCCAGCGTTTTAGAAGCATTGGCTTATGAGGTTCTGCTCCGCAGCCACTCTCTTCCTCTATCCCCAGCTTCATTCAAAACTGATGCTGTGGTATGGCGGGTCGGCAACCTGCGATCTGAGCGTGCCAACCCACCATTCCAGAGCAGGAGGTCGCAGGCCACTGGTTGGCCACCCCTGATGTAAGGTGTAAATCTCAGTATGCATCACCACTAGCCTGCCTTCCTGAGGGCAGATGGTTCACATACAGTTGCTATAGTGGGTACCACGTACTTTGTTTTTCATAAGAGGACCTATGAGAGCTGCAGGTGTGCTCCCCGGTCTGTGTAAATCGAGGAAGTTAACAGGCAGCAGCTTCAGCTGCCCAGAGTTAAAATAACTGCAGCCAGACTTAGTGGAGGGAGATTTCTACAGCATATTTGCCAAGTACAGAACCACAGTATATATAAAATATGCAAAGTGGTTTGGGGGGGGGGGGGGGGCTTTAGAATGGCCAAGATGTTTTTTATTACAAATTATGTTAGACTGCAGTTCCTCCAAGTCCTTAGGTTATAGTAAGACTCATCTTCTGGCGCTACAACAGCGTGCAATTCTTCAATAGTGTAGAGATTGTGTAGTCTACGCTCCCAGCATCCATTCACAAAAGGTCTTATATTCTCAGAATGCATTACAGTTTGTGAATGAACAAGTGAGAAGCCGTTTACAAACTTCTCCTTTGCAATTCTGTGAACAAAATACAAAGCAATTTGCAAATGGACGAGGGGAGAAGGAGGGAGTAGAAAACGTGATCTTTGCACTGCAGGAGTGTCAGAACTTTAAGCCTCCGCACAAGAGGGCTGTGTGTAATCTGGCTTGAAACCAATTGAGACAGCAATGTTCTGGAGCCAACATACTCTTCATCAGAAGTAACATTTTACCTGTGGTTCAAGAAAAATAAAAATCATGTGAACCATGAGTGTAAAAATACAGCTATGCATGATTAAAGGCCAAAACTTTAAGTGAAGACACTCTACCCAAACTTCCCATAAACAATGCTCCTGCACATCCATGAACATCAATTTTCATTTGTTAGTGGAAGAGCTCTAAATACTCATAAAATCAAGCTGAAGTTTTGGCCTCTAAACCGTAAATGACAACAGTTTATTTGGGCACAGAAAATACATTTCTTCATGCTTTAAAAAGTAACAAGTGGCATCCTATGGGGATACTTTGCTATATACATTTGGTAATGTGCAAAAAAAAAAAAAAAATATCCATCTCCTTGCAATGGCAAAACTATTCCTTCAGACACACTTAGAAATGAGGCCCAATGTTCATATGAAAAAACTAAACCCATTGCTATGGATGATGGACCCTGGTCTTTCTTTCAACCATGACCATGACACATTTAACATGTACCTAGACCAAAACAAACACTATAAATAGTTTGTAGGTTACCATTTTTTGTGGCGGTGTCCGTCCCCCCCTTTTATTTTTTTCCTGGTGATCCTGCCAGAAAAAAAAAAAAAAAAAAAACACTTCTGTCCTAGGGTCACGATACCAAACCACTGCAGTAGATCTACAAGGAGCAGTGTTATCACCCCTAAAACAGGGCCTCCTATGTCTGTCCGTAATATCGAAATTTGGGGTCCCATAATCTACAGAGACGGGACACTAACCAATACCTTCATGTGCTCTGTTTATCAGATAACATGATTTCTGGCAGATTCCACAGGTTTTTATTTTGCATGTAACAAAACAGACTGATATATGGAGTAAATTAAAGTTTGTTAGGGTTTACATACACTTTATTGAAAAGCATGGAAGATGGTTCAGCCAGGCCCAGTTTCAGAAATTTCCCCAAGCTTTTATAAAATGAGCAAAGAACAAAAACGGCTAGTATAGCATTATCAAAAGGTAGGGAATGTCAACACCTATACAGAATTCAAAAATCACTAAGGCAGGTCATATACTGGGAGGACTCAGAGGCGGAGGTTTGTTTAAGGCGACTCCAAAATTCTGAAAAAAGGGGCAACAAAATCTATGGCAGCCAAGACAATCAATCATAACTCCATTATTTGCATGTACAGGTCATACCAACATTGTCCATTTTAAAATGTCTTCAAAATGAGAATAAAGGAAATGCAATCATAAATAAAGGCTCCATTACCTTCGAAAAGTACCGGTGCTGTAATGAGTCAGGGATCATGCAATTCGTTGCCCAGCCAATTTGCTATTTAGCGTGAGCCACCAAGCAATTTGAAGTGGCATTAGACCCAAAAATGTGTTCTATTGCACCTGACCAATTCTTAATGCGGTCGCTGCATTGCTCCACACCTCCCCCCCTCCCCAATTATTTTCCCCCTTATAACATGGTGATCTGGCCAGCAAGTCTTACTTTTCCATCACAGAAGATCCCAATAAAGTTCCTTATACGTCTTTGGTGTAACATGACAATATGTGCAAAATGTCAAGGGGTAGTAATACTTCAAGGCACTGTATTCCCAATTGCTACAGAGGAAAAACTGCTTGATCGACAAGGGCATGAGTTATTATACAGCATAGGGTGATGAATACCAAAGACTTCATGTTAAAAATTCAAACTCATTTGTGTTTAAGATAGGATATCCACAAAACACATAGTTTGGAGAGGCAGAAGAATAGGTAATAGTTTACACTCATACACATTGCAGTCAAAACAGCCATGTATAGGCTGTGGGGACTGCAAAAAACGATGACAGTAAGCGTGATGTACCAATATTTCCCACAATAAAGGCCATTTGTGAGCTAGAAGTCTTGACCATATTGTAAGCTTGAGATGGCAAATGCAATGTAAAAAATTAAGTTGCTTTTAAAGTGTATCAAATCCAAAATTGCAATATATTGCAGCTTACCAGTCGTTCGATTGGATCAATCAATTAGTTTTATTGCTTCAGTTTTTCCCCATTTTTTTGTTTTATTTAAATCTTTGCAGGATTATAAACAACAACATTTCCTATCCCAGAGTCACTACGTTCACTCTTCCGCTGTATCAGTGAAGGAAGCCTTGGTTGCTTCCCAGGCCAGCATGTCTGCCTTTGTTCAGCTCCATTACATAGGGGCTGATGGGATTAGAAACTTACAAAAGAAAAAAAAAAAAAAAAAAAAAAGGTTTGTGTTTTCTGTTTAGCTCCAATGAAATGGCACAAACACCATTTCCGGCATATACAGCTTCCGATTCCAAGGACAGGTAAGCTGAAACATATTACATTTGTTCTTGGCTTTAGAAATCCATTAGTACTGTCCATGCAATGAAACAATACATAAAGGAAAAACTCAAGTGGACAGTGGAGCTGGGTTTATAATTTTGAATAAGGCTTGACATACAATTCACCAAAAAAATCTTAATTTAAAAAGTTGATTCACAATAAAAAAAAAAAAAAATAATATATATATATATTTTAATGGATTTACAATGACTTTGCAAGCAGCACTTTGGATTAGGATAAAATGCTGGACAGATGGATATGAAAAAAAATGCAGACAAAAAAACAAAAAAAAAGCGCAACTACAAGCAAGAAAAGGTGTTTATATTCCTACAAAAGTCTGATCATCTTACCTTCTCGTCATGGGAGAGAGAGTTGAAAGTGCTATTTTTTGGTTCAGGCAACAGTCCATTCTCATTCACTTGCATATTCACTTTACTATCTGTAAATTACATTCACAAAAACTGCATTAATATTTCAGGAATGTTACAGTATAATTGCCATTTATTAGCAAATCAAGTGCGTTTACTCTTTAAAATCATAATGGCAACAGAAACTACCCAAATGACCCGAATCAAAAAAAAAAAAAAAAAAGTTTACATACCCCATTTCTTAATACCATGTATTGTCTGTCCCCTTTAACATCAATGACAGCTTGAAGTCTTTTGTGGTATTTGTGGATGAGGCTCTTTGTCTCAGATGGTAAAAGCTGCCCATCCATCTTGGCAAAACGCCTCCAGTTCCTGGAAATTCTTGGACTGTCTTGCATGAACTACATGTTTGAGATCTCCCTAGAGTGGCTCAATTATATTGAGGTCAGGAGAAAGATGGCCACTCCAGAATAACTGGTCGACTTGGCCTTGTGTTTTGGATCATTGTCATGTTGGAATGGCTAATGTACGTCCCATGCGCAGCTAGCTTCATGGCTGATGAATGCAAAATGTTTCTCCAGTATTTATTGATAACATACTGCATGCATCTTGCCAAGAGTTTTGACCACATGTCCTGTGCCTTTGTAGCTCACACATCCCCAAACCAATTATCATGGGATTTGTTGACTCCTCTCCAAATGTAGCGTTCATAATTGTGGCCAAAAAGCTAAATTTTGGTCTCATCACTTCAAGTGACTTTGTACCAGAAGGTTTGAGGCTTGTCTGTGCTGTTTGGTGTATTGTAAGAGGGATACTTTGTGGCATTTGCATAGTAATGGCTTTCTTCTGGCAACTCAACCATGCAGCCCATCTTGCTTCAGGTGCCTCCCTATTGTGCATCTTGAAACAACCACATCACATGTTGTCAGAGAGTCCTGTCTTTCCCCTGAAGTTATTTGTGTTTCTCTTTGAATCCTGAACAATTTTAGTTGGTCTACCTGATCGTGGTTTGGTTTTAACAGAACCCCTTATTTTCCATTTCTTGATTAGAGTTTGAACTAGGGGTGAAACGGATCGTCACCGATCCGTGATTGGCACACCCCACGATCCGGAGCCTCGGCAAGTCCCCGGCTTCGGCCTAGCCCTGGAGCGGCGGCCATCTTGCTACACCCGGCGGTGGCCCTCCTCTCTGTTCACACCCACAGAGGAGGAGGAGGAGGAGGAGCCCGCGCTCGAGGGAAACACACGCCGCTGATCCGAAAAATGATCCGATCCGTGACTCCTGATCCGAGGAACGATCCGAACCGTGAGTTTGATGCATTGCACCCCTAGTTTGAACACTGCCGATCAGCATTCTCAATTCCTTGGATATCTTTTTATATCCCTTTCCAGTTTTCTACAGTTCAACTACCTTTTCCAGCAGATCCTTTGACAAGTATTTTGCTTGCCTCATGACTCAGAATTTAGAAACATCAGTACAGCACTGGATGAAAGATGCAAGGGTCTTGCAGGAGTCCAGAAACTCATTGAACTTTTATATATATACACACACACACACACACACACACACACACACACACACCAATTACAAGCAAAAAGATCACAGGTGAGGACGGTTACCTTTAATAGGCATTCAAACCCCTTTGTGTCAACTTGTGTGCATGTTATTAGGCCAAAAAATAGCAGGGTATGTAAACTTTGGATCAGTGTCATTTGGGAAGTTTATGTTGCCATTTTGATATAAAACAGTGTAAACACAGTTGATTGGTAATAAATGGCTTCAGCCAAACACTAACCACAAGTGAAAAATGTTTGCATCATCATTTATTCTCAGAAAAATGTCCAAAAAATCATCTCTTTAAACTATGGAATAGGAGGGCCCATCTATCTATTCAATCTGTATTCAATTAGGCAGGCCCTTGCAATACATCAAGTGTATGTTTATTAAAAGCCAGCAGCTACACTTTTTGTAGCTGCTGACTTTTAACAAAATTAAAAAAAAAAGCCTGGAACACCCCCCTTTAAGGTCCAAGCATGAGATCTCTGGGTCAAGTTTTTTCTCTGGAAAGAAAACATTTGTCTTAGCTGTATCTAGAATGAGGCCCAAGTATTCTAGACAAAGGGAAGGCTGAATGGCAAACTTTTGAAAGTTGATTACCCAACCAAAAGGGCCGAAGACTGAACAGCCTTTTGGTGGTTTTCACAGGAGTGTTTGTTCCAAAATTGGTTCTTATACTTATAAGTGATCAAAAGTTTCCAATTAGAGGAGCTTTTATTTGACCTCTCGAGCAGCTAATGTTCCTACCTGCCCTCCATTCCAGCGATGAAGGATGCATAATGGCTTTAGGACTTCTGAATGTTTTGGATGGCTGTGTCCCCATCACAATCCAGCCAAGATCAAGTCTGAGTCATATTTTCACTGTTTTTTTCATAAACATTACTATAATACAATTTACAATACCATCATAATCCAGCCAAGGTGGGGGCTAATTCTGAACATACATGACATTTTACAACTACAGTAATGCAGACATCCTTGTCCAATTACAATATCTTGAATGGTTGATTAGCCACATGGAATATTAATCCATATGGATAGCAATTCATAGGTCTACATTTATGCTGTAAGGTTTAATATAGGGTGAAAGTTTATCCCAATTCTAGACAATCCAGATACATGATAATTCCCATACCATGCAGTGCACTACTATAAACCTTTCTACAAAAGTCTGGTTGCACAGAGGACAGACTCCAGATATGCCAGATTAATTACAGAATAAGGGAGGTTATCAAGTCTCCACAAGGGTGCTCATTCAGCTGTTCTGACAATAGCCTCTAGTGGGAGACAAACACAGAGGTATAGGATTAGAGAGAAAAAAATAAAAAAAAATGGAGGAATTGTAAAGAATACATAAAATAAAAATAGTGCAAAAACAAACAAAGGTCTAAAATGTTTGGGAGGTTTAGATCACTAGAAACAAATTTAAATACAATGGGGAGGAAACAGAATCTGCAGCTGCAAGTGTCAATCTGCTTCTCTCTTCAGGTTGTTCTGTTAATCACTTCACCCCTGGACCATTTGTCAGTTTAAAGATCGGAGGTCTTTTTACAATTTGGCACTGTGTCGCTTAACTGACAATTGCGCGGTCGTGCGACGTGGCTGCCAAACAAAATTGGCGTCTTTTTCCCCCTACAAATGGAGCTTTCGTTTGGTGGTATTTGATCATCTCTGCGTTTTTTTGTTTGCGCTATAAACAAAAATACAGCGACAATTTTGAAAAAAAGCTATATTTTTTGCTGCAATAAATATCCCCCCAAAAAATTACATATACACACACACACACATATATATATTATACATTCATTGATCAGTTTGTGCAAAAGTTAAAGCGTTTACAAAATAGGGGACAGTTTAACATTTTTATCTTTTTTTTTTACTAGTAATGGTGGCGATCAGCCATTTTATCGTGACTGCGAAATTAAGGCGGACACAGACACTTGACACATTTTTGGGCCCACTCATTTTTACAGTGATTAGTGCTATAAAAATCGGATTACTGTGAAAATGACACTGACAGTGAAGGGGTTAACCACCGGGTGGCGCTGTAGGGGTTAAGTGTGCCCTAGTGAGCGATTCTTACTGTAGGGGGGGATGGGCTACACGTGACAAGACAGTGATCACCGCTTCAGATTACAGGAAGCGGCGATAACTGTCATTGTCACTAGGCAGAGCGGGGAGACTTGTTTACATCAGCATCTCCCTGTTCTAACTCACTGTGAGATGATTGCAAGTATCCCCGCTGCGATCCAGTTTGCAGGATCCGTGGTCGGGCTCACGGAGCTTGCGCCAGGCATGTGCATCCACAATGCCACGATCTTAAATGTGACGTACAGGTACATCCATCTGCCTGTCCGAGCCATGCTGTCAACGTATATCGACGTGCGCTGGTCGGCAAGCAGTTAAACATTGAAAATACAAGATAGAACCAATTGGTTGTCATGCACAGCACTCTCAAAAAATTAGCATATTTCATAAAAGAAAGTTTTTAATAAAAAAAAAGTCAACCTTCAAATAATTATGTTCAGTTATGCACTCAATACTTGGTCGGGAATCCTTTTGCAGAAATGACTGCTTCAATGTGGCGTGGCATTGAGACAATCAGCCTGTGGCACTGCTGAGGTGTTATGGAGGCCCAGGATGCTTCGGTAGTGGCCTTAAGCTCATCCAGAGTGTTAGGTCTTGCGTCTCTCAACTTCCTCTTCCCAATATCCCACAGATTCTCTATGGGGTTCAGGTCAGGAAAGTTGGCAGGCCAATTGAGCACAGTAATACCATGGTCAGTAAACCATTTACCAGTGGTTTTGGCACTGTGAGCAGGTGCCAGGTTGTGCTGAAAAATGAAATCTTCATCTCCATAAAGCTTTTCAGCAGATGGAAGCATGAAGTGCTCCAAAATCTCCTAATAGCTAGCTGCATTCACCCTGCCCTTGATAAAACACAGTGGACCAACACCAGCAGCTGACATGGCACCCCAGACCATCACTGACTGTGGGTACACTGGACTTCAGGCATTTTGTCATTTCCCTCTCCCCAGTCTTCCTCCAGACTCTGGCACCTTGATTACCGAATGACATGCAAAATTTGCTTTCATCCGAAAAAAGTACTTTGGACCACTGAGCAACAGTCCAGTGTTGCTTCTCTGTAGCCCAGGTCCGGCGCTTCTGCCGCTTATTCTGGTTCAAAAGTAGCTTGACCTGGGGAATGCGGCACCTGTAGCCCATTTCCTGCACACGCCTGTACACGGTGGCTCTGGATGTTTCTACTCCAGACTCAGTCCACTGCTTCCGCAGGTCCCCCAAGGCCTGGAATCGGTCCTTCTCCACAATCTTCCTCAGGGTCCAGTCACCTCTTCTCGTTGTTCAGCGTTTTCTGCCACACTTTCCTTCCCACAGACTTCCCACTGAGGTGCCTTGATACAGCACTCTGGGAACAGCCTATTCGTTCAGAAATGTCTTTCTATGTCTTACCCTCTTGCTTGAGGGTGTCAATGATGGCCTTCTGGACAGCAGTCAGGTTGGCAGTCTTACCCATGATTGCGGTTTGGAGTAATGAACCAGGCTGGGAGTTTTTAAAAGACTCAGGAATCTTTTGCAGGTGTTTAGAGTTAATTAGTTGATTCAGATGATTAGGTTAAGAGCTCGTTTAGAGAACCTTTTCATGATAGGCTAATTTTTTGAGATAGGAATTTTGGGTTTTCATGAGCTGTATGCCAAAATCATCAATATTAAAACAAGAAAAGGCTTGAACTACTTCAGTTGTGTGTAATGAATCTAAAATATATGAAAGTCTAATGTTTATCAGTACATTACAGAAAATAATGACTTTATCACAATATGCTAATTTTTTGAGAACCACCTGTAGATGCAACAGTGCAAAATTATGGGGTCAAAACAGTCGGCATTAAACAAAGAATCCAAAAATTATAATTCATATAGAGGCTCTCATGTCAGCAGAATTAGGATCTGACTGTCTTAGCAGGCAGCGGTGCAAGTTTGAAAGTATGATAGAGGAGGGGGGGGGGGGTTGGATGAGAGCGAAATGCCAGTTTGTAACCCCTGAAAATCAAACTATGAACCAGGACATTTGATTTTCTGTAACCAGTAGGTCAACAGACACCCCCCCCCCTATACTGACAATGAAAGGAAGCCTTAAAGACAGCCTTGTCTGCTTTGGAGAGCCACATCTTCTTACATGTTCCAGACTTCGCTTTGTAACCTGAAGCCTGACTAGGGCAAAAGGAACTTCAGAGACAAAAACACAGGATTGTCTCTGAAGAACCTCAGGATTGTAAATCCTACGTAGGAGGTACAAGTCTTTCTATGGAGGAGGAGACCACTCAATGCACCAAAAATATTCCTGTTGAATGATTTATGGAACCCCCAACCTATAAATTATTTCATACCTTTCCTCTTGGTCTGGGGTTTCAAAAATGTACCAATTAAAAAAACAGATTACCTCAATTTCATATTCTTAATATGTGCTGCTGTAATACATACACATAAATATATATATATATATATATATATATATATATATATATATATATATATATATATATATATATATATATACACATATATACACATATATACACACACACTTACATATATATATACACACATACATATATACACACACACACACACACACACACACTATTCTATTCTCTTTGTATTACTTCCTTGGTGGGAAATCCCTGGTGTTCCTGCCAGTCCATCGGCTTTCCTATTAACTGCTTGCGGCATGTACATTTACGTCAGCAGAATGACACAGACAGGCACATCAACGTATATATGCCGGGGGAAAGATCGGGACCCCCCCGGTACATAAGGCGGTCCCCGTGGCTGGCCGAGCGATCCGGGATGAGGGGGTGGCTATTAGTTTTTGTCCGCCCCCTCCGGATCGCTCCCAGCCAATCCGCGCACTCCTGCCGTGTCACTTCCTCCTCCTGTGTAAACACAGGAAGAGCCAAGTGATGTGATCTCTCCCCTCGACGGTATTTTCAACCGCCGATGAGGTGAGATCACATCTCACAGTAAGTCTGCACAACACTACACTGCCACCAGTACAGTACACACAGGCAGACTTAACCCCTTGTGATCATCCCCCCCTCCCCCCCTGTCACAGTGTCACTGAATACAGTAATCATATATGTACGATTACAGTATTTAGTGTCAGTGCGACAGGCAGTTAGTGTTAGGTTCAGGGTAACCCCCGTACCCCCCCTAATAATGTTTTAACCCCTTGATCACCACCCTAGTTAACCCTTTCACTCCCTATTGCCAGCATCACTAAGCGATCATTTTTCTGATCGCTGTATTAGTGTCGCTGTTCCCGCTAGGTAGCTATTTTTTTTATTGCGATTTTTTTTTTTTACTAGAGACATGTGGCTAAATATTGGCCCAAATGTTTGACTAAAATTTAGTTTGATTTTTCTTATAACAAAAAGTAAAAACTATTGATTTTTTTTCAAAAATGTTGCTCTATTTTTGTATATAGGCGATCAAATACCACCAAAAGAAAGCCATTTGTGGGAAGAAAAGGACGCATATTTTGTTTGGGAGCCACGTCGCACGGCAATTGTCAGTTAAAGCGACGCAGTGCCAAATCGCAATAAGGGGCCTGGTCTTTACCTGCATTTTGGTCCGGGTCTTAAGTGGTTAAAAACAGACTACGCTAGCACATTGGCCTCTCTCCATCTCTCAATTAGATTTGTGCCGACCAGTGTGCTGCAGTTTATCCTCCCTAGTTCTGAGCTCCTTATGTAGCTGAGGGGGAAAAAAATAAGTTTAACTTTATTTCTATTTTAACTTACTTACAGACCAGCTCATGCCGCTATACGTCAGCACTTTAAAGACGGACATCTGTTATGGCAGCATAACCCAGATATCATCCTCTTCAGTGAGCTAAAAGTGGTCTCTGTAGGGGATTTGCCGCATGGTGCCCTCTGCTGCTTACCCGAGCTGTCGGCGGAGGGGATCGGGGCCTCTTCTGCTTGGTATGGAGACAGGAGGGGTATATGGCCCCCACCCGTCTCCATACCATTACAGGGCGGAAGCGGCATCAAAACGTCACTTCTGTCCATAGCTTTTAAAGAGCCCCCCCCCATTGTATTTTAGTGTAGATCTAAGGTCTTTTTGACCCCAGATCTCATTTAAGAGATTCTGTTATGCTTTTTTTTTTTTTATAAAGAACAGTAAAAATAAAAAGGTAAAAGAAAAAATGAAACACATATGAAAAACTGTTCTAACCACACGTGAGGCAACGTCGCGATCGGTAGAGCGAGAGCAATAATTCTAGCCCACATCTAACTCAAAACATGCAACCTGTAAAAAAAATTAAACATCGCCTAAGGAGATTATTGGTAAACGTTTGTCGCCATTCCATGAGCAGGTGCAATTTTGAAGCGTGACATATTGGGTATCAATTTACTCAGCGTAACATCTTTAAGAATACTATTAATAAAAAGGGGGGGGGGGGCTAGCTTTACTGTTTTTTTATTTTTATAAAAAAAAATTAAAAAATAAAGTGTATTCCCCTCCCACTTACTAGTCGACAAAATAAAACGGATGTTCCCATTTTTTTTTAGGAGAGAAAAGACAAATGAAAAAAATAAATAAATAAATAAAAAGTCTGGAAACCAAGAGAATAAAAATAGAATAGAAAAATAAAACAGTAAAAAAAAAAAAAAAAAAAAAGGCGCTCTGTTAGACCAGGCAACTGGTTCACCTTTGATAACATGTTACTCCTATATTCAGGGAGTAAATGAAAGGACCAGCCCCGGGATCCCCTGTTTTAACCACTTCCGACGGCCGTACGAATATATGCGGCCACCGGGTGCTTCTGAATCTGAATGGACGCATATATGCGTCCTGCGCTCTTCCTGGCCACTAGAGGGCACGCGTGCCCGCTGCATTCCTGAGATTGCGATGCGCGTGCTTGGCGGCCGCGATGTCCGCCAGGCACTCGCAATCGGCGGTTACAGGGACAAGGACATGGATCTCTGTGTGTAAATACAGAGATCCATGTCCTGTCAGGGGAGAGAGGAGACCGATCTGTGTCCCTTGTACATAGGGACACAGCATCGGTCACCTCCCCCAGTCACCCCCCCTCCCCCCACAGTTAGAACACACCCAGGGAATACATTTAACCCCTTCCATGCCCCCTAGTGTTAACCCATTCACTGCCAGTCACATTTATACAGTAATCAGTAATCAGGGCATTTTTATAGCACTGATCGCAGTATAAATGTGAATGGCGCCAAAAATGTGTCAAAAGTGTCCGATGTGTTCGCCATAATGTCGCAGTCCCAATAAAAATCGCAGATCGCCGCCATTACTAGTAAAAAATAAATAATTCTGTCCCCTATTTTGTAAGCGCTATAACTTTTGCACGAACCAGTCGCTCATTTCAAATTTTTTTCAAAATTGCCGCTCTTTTTTTGTTTATAGCGCAAAAAATAAAAACCACAGAGATGATCAAATACCACCAAAAGAAAGCTCTATTTGTGGGGGGGAAAAAAGGACGCCAATTTTGTTTGGGAGCCACGTCGCACGACCGCGCAATTGTCAGTTAAAGCGACGCAGTGCCAGAAGCTGAAATTCCCCTGGTCAGGAAGGGGTATACGTGCCCAGTAAGGAAGTGGTTAACAGCTAGCGAGGGATCTTCTCCCCCTGCTAGCGGTCACAATTTTTTTGTTCATGCACACAACCATCTGCGTCACTCATTTAGTGTGTTCTGTGAATGGAAAATTACAAGTCCCAACAGCCTTTGCAGTTGTCGGCTTGTAGTTCTCAATGAAATAGCACTGCGCTGTGGGCGCCATGGTAGTTCATCGATTCTTCCGGTCTTGCTCTTATGAGATACGAGCAAGCAGATACAGACAGATCTGCAAAAGACTTGCTTGGCATCAGCGAGCTACTGATCACTGGTGAAATGCTTTAAAGGCTATTTTTGTGAAAGGGTAAAGTTATCCTTAAAAATGTCAGGACAGAAATTCAATCAATAGGTTTAGTTCAGCTGTCATAGATTTAGCAAGCAGCAAAAGTTAAATAGCCGAATCCAAAGCAGAATCCCTGGAAAAACTGCCAAATGCCTCGGCAGTTTAATTGAATATATAAAAACTCCCAAGATCAGTCTACGATTCATCTATAAATTAAAAAATAAATTAAAAAAGGATGCTTTCTCACCATTGGTTGATTCAGTTTCCTCTTCTGAACTGCAAGAGCCCTCTTCATCGCCAACCGTTATAGTGCCCAATGTCTTCCTCTCCTTTGATTGGTCTTGTACAGAGATCTTTTCTCTGCTGCTCATTCGACATACGGAACTCCTGAAAAGGGCAATTATAAAAAGCCTGGTCGTAACAAACACTCAATTTCTATAAACATCTCTTTAAAGCATGCTATGCCTACGATGCTTGAACATTTATAACAGGTCACAGCATGAGCTTTAGGTAGAAGACTATAAAGATCTTTAACAGCACATTACTTACAGTGCAGATATAAAACGGGAGGAACCCTGTGAAGATGTGCGCCACTGACAAATGTGACTGATCTGGCCTTTTTTTTTTAAATGGAGTTAAAAAAAAAAAAAAAACTCTCCCACTCAAAATTTAAAACAGGAGCAAATACATTAGAACATTGCCAAGGTTACAGAAGTTATGGCTTAGTGGGTTGAGTCCAGAGGATTTAAGTCCACAATCTTTTACTTTGACATCCTAAAAAATATTGTGCCGCCATTATCACTGTTCGCTCCTCATCTCCCAGTAGAACGCAACTCTACATCTCTTCTATAGAAGTAAAAACCAGGATGAGAGCACAGAGTGTTTGGAATGGAGCGTTTCTGACTGCAGTACTTGGGGAAACTGTAGCAGGAAGTGGGCTTGATCATAAAGCATCCTTCAGCCACACCACAGGCACAGGCTACAACCCCAATTTCAAAGACATTGGGAGGCTGTACAAGATATGTAAAAACAAAATGCAATGATCTGAAAATCTATTAAAACCCATACTTTATTCACAATAGAAAATAGAGGACATCAAATTAAACTGAGAAAAATGAACAATTTAAAAAACGAAAAAGAAATACGTTTATTTTGAAATTGATGGTAGCAACACGACTCAAAGTTGAGACAGGGCAACAAAAAGCTGGCAAATGGTACCAACAGAAGAGCTGGAAGAACGTTTTTTGCAATTAGGGTAATTCGGCAACAGCTCAGCAACATGACTGGGTATAAAAGGAGCATCTTAGAGAGTCAGAGCATCTCAAAAGTAAAGATGGACGGAGGTTTACCAATGAATAGCTAGGTAAAAAAAATTATTTCAGAATGTTACTCATCGTAAATAGCTCTACAGTACAAAAGATTCAGAGAATCTGGAGAAATCCATGTGCACAAGGGCCAAGGCCAAAATGCAATATTAATGTGTGTGATCTTTGGTCACTTAGGAAGAACTGCATTAAATGCTTTGAATGCTTCCAGAAATAATGGTCTGTGAAATCAGTTCACTGTGCAATCCAAAAATGCAAGGTAAAGTTCTGTCATGAAAAGAAGACATATCTGAACATCAAGAAATGCTGCTATTCTCTGGGCCAAAGCTCATTTTAAATAGGTCTGTTGTAAAATGAAAAAAATAAAATGAAAAAAAAATTCTGCGTCCAGACAAATCAAAAATTTTTGGTGCCCATGGGCACTGCATTCTATGGACTAGAGTAGAGGTACCTTCCAGCTGGTCATCAATACTCAGTTCAAAAGCCTGCATCTGATGGTATGGAAATGAATTAGTGTGTAAGAAATGGGCAGCTTGCACATCTGGAAAGGTGTCAATGCTAAAAGATATATCCAGGTTTTAGATTAGTATATGCTCCTATCCATATGTCTTTCACGGAAGGCCTTGCATATTTCAGCAGGACGATGCTAATCAACATACCGCACGTATGACAACAGCATTGCCTGGTAAAAGAGGAGTTCAGGTGCTAAACTGGCCTGTCCGTAGTTCAGACCTTGCGCCAGTTGAAAATATTTGGTGCATCTTGAAAACGAATTTATGACAAAAGACAACTCAGGATTGTTGAGCAGTTAGAATCCTAGAAGGGGGCAACATTCCTCTATGTAAACTCCAGCAACTGGTCTCCTACATTCTCAGACGTTTGCAAAGTGTTAAAAGTGATGTTAGGATATGACCCTGTCCCAACTTATTTGAGATGTGTTGCTGCTATTGAGTTCAAAATTACCAATTTTTTATTTATTTTTATGAAGGGTTGTACTTTTACTGAGCTTTTAGCTCAGTCTGTGCTGCCCTGATTCAATTTCCAATTTGTTGACACGCTCCGATTTTTGTACAGGTTAAGGGTCTGTAAGTCTTTGGGATTTTGTAGCAGCTCAGTCTCAGTTTTAGGATCAGTTTTTAATTTCTCTAAAATTACTGAGTAATCAAAGTAGTAATATATAAAGTCGTTTCTGGAAGATCATTTCATTTCCCCCATACTTGGACATATTTTTCTTTAGAATTGTTCATTATGTTCGAGACCATCAGGACACCATTTCTTAATCACCACAGTGCAGAGAGTTTCCTGTGAAGGATGTCACTGACCAAAGTGACCAACATAAAACTGCTAGGAACATTGTGATACTGCTGCCACCTTCTTTAGAATATTTAGAAAAAAAAAAAAAAAAATGGCAATTCAGTATAACCCCTCCTGCTCCTAGCATGCATTTTTAGCAAGTGGGTAAAGCGTTGAGACCCACGTCCTATAATATACTACAAGAAAGGGACGGAAAGACTCACAAAAACTAAGGGAACTAGGGTGGCTCAATAAAGCCCACATAGCTACCTAAAGAACCTTACGACCCAAAGCTGGCATCAGCTGGAGGCCAAAACATCCACCCAGCAGAACTTAAACGTGTGAACGGAAAACCCAGATGGTAGCCTAGCAAACGTATGTCTGATGCAGAAATTTGCTCATCCAATGTCCAAAATGTAACATGCAGCTCCAGGCAAGATCAGGCGCCACGCTCAATCACATCTCGCGTGCTGGCAAGAAGGGGAACATCACAAAGCAAGATGAAAAATCATTTTTAAAAATAGCCAGCAAGAACAAGTTCTATTCTAACGGGTATCACGTTAGGAACAGCACTTTCTCAAAGAAACTAAAATGACGCCATAAGCTTCAAACCACTTTGTCCATCTGTAGGAGGAGAAATCTTTTAGGAGGTTAAAGCCCACAACTCATAGGTGCAAAGGCATTCTTTGAAGGACCAACATAACCCAACTGAGATTCTGTGTAGTACCTGTGTGCATGAGGTCTAAACTGCCCTCTGAAACAAAAATGTTTAACACCACAATTTTTCCAGCCTTTGCTTTTCCAGGACATTCAATGTAAAAAGTATACAGTATACAGTATAAAATTCAATATTTGCAGAGGTTAAAACACAAAAGTTTTGAAAACCAAAAAATTAAAAGGCAACTTCAGTATTCTCCAAAAAAATGAAGTAAATTAAAGACTACATTTTGGATACAGTGGCAAAGGGTGTTTACATCAGTCAGTTTTTCATTCTGTCCGTATCGCCAATTATGCTCTATATGTACTGGGGGTCACTATCACTGAGACCAATCAAGAGCAGGAGCAGAAATGTTGTGTTAACATCTGTTGCAATTACAACTGTCTGGAAATAGGTTTCCCTTCTCATTTTGGTGAAAAGGAAGTGAAGGAAATGTTACATAAAAAAAAAAAAAAGGTTTAAACGATTATATTCAAGTCCAATAATCACAATAACCATGACAAATAATGGTAAATGTGGGACTTCTAAAAGGTGCTCCAACAAGAAAATAAACGCATCTGTATGTGAATGAACTTTGGAAGATTTTAAAGATTATGTCTAAACTATATAGTAATTCTTAGATAGGAATGGATATTTGTAACGTTGTGTCAACGTCAAAAGTAATTAACTGTATATTTGAATTGAGAAAATAGGCAGATTTATCAAAATGTATACAATTGAAACAGCCCATCTTCATACCATAGTTCGGTAACTGCAACATTTATCACATATTGGCCCTTAAAGCTCACCTCCTATGTTTGCTTGTATTTACAAGAGGCTGTTCGATGCCAGTGTCAATAATTGCTCGCTTCAAACTTGCCTCTTTTTCACTTCGTAACTGGAAGAAAACGCAAACCACATTTTGTAAATAGGGAAGCTCAACACAATTAAATATAAATCAACATAATATGAAATGTCAGGAAAATATATGAACTTTTAATTTTAGCTAGAAGTTCTCAATCACGTATGACCAAGTTCAATGTAATTATAATCAGCCAGTACACATGCTAGAGAATTTTTAGTCTTTACCATGGGACATCAAAAAATAGTATAGCCGAGGGGTGAGCAACACATCAAGCAACTGCAAAAGTCCCACAAAAATGGGTCAAGAAAGGCTAAAAAAAAAAGAAAAAAAAAGAAGGAGCAGTGTGTAGCACCTTACACCCAAAAATGACATTACGGGAAGCCTGAACCTACCTGGTAGAACCTAAAACGTGTAAACAGAAGCGTGTATGGAAGACACGCAAAGCCGAGAAACAGTTTACCAATGCTAAAAAAACATCTGGTGGCGCATGCAGGGAGAAAAACGACTTCTTAAATCATAAGCTAGAATAACTACTTGCCTGATCCACGTGGCAATGTTGGAACAAGAGGCTAGCAAGCTTCTGTCAAAACCCTCAAAATAGAAAGATGTAATCCAGTTGCTTAAAAACCACAACAGCCTTGAGATGGACTCAAAGCTCATTCAACATCCAGATGATCAAAGAGAAAAATCATAGTATGTTTCACAGGAGGACATAAAAAGCCCGCCGATGCATTCACGGTAAATCGCCACTCGTTTTAGGGGCACTTTACCAATGTTTAAGTGCCGCTTTTTACCCCAAAAACCAGCTGGATTTACTGGTAACGGTTTCTGGGAGTAGTCCAGGACAGCACTAGAGAGAAGGCTTCCACCTTCGGAGGCAGGAAACAAAGGGTTAAATGAAAATCCATAAAGGGGCGGCTGCCATCCCTCTTCCCCAGTCTTTCTGATGAACTTCCCCAGAACGGCTTCTGAAACAAACACTCGTCCAAGGTTATAACAGCATATAGGGAGGCAATCCCTGCTGTCCTGGACAACTCCCAGAAACAGCATTAATGGTAAGGCCTCTTTCACACGGGATGGATCCGTGATGATCCGCCCCGTGAACCTCTGCTTGCTCATCATGGATCAATCCCCGCTGAGCCGCTGGATGACAGGGCGGTCCCCACACACTGCAGGGACAGCCCTGTCAGATCTACGCTCTCCCTATAGGGGGGGGGGGGAATCGGATGAACACTGACCGCGTGTCCATCTGATCCGATCCACAGACAAATGGAAAGATTTTCCTCGTCTGCAGAATCGGATGATTGCGTAACCGGGAGAGATCGGGTGTCAGCAGACCCATAATCTCATAGGGACCAATGTATGTCCCCTTTTCATCCGTACACGGATGGATGAAAAAGCGGACATACGGTCCGCCCGTGTGAAAGAGCCCCAAGTCCAACTCTGATTTTTTTTTCTAGTCGTTTGTCCAGGACAGCACTAGAGGATTAAAAGACTCTCCAAAACGCTTGGTCTTGCACCGAGATGAGGCCCAGTCTATAATGCTTCATTAATGTTGAGTAACTTGACCATGTCGCTGCTCGGCAAATTTGCTCTGGTGTCGCCCCAGCTCACCATTCCGATTGGCACACTTGGTATAGACTCAAAGTCCGCCAGATGATTGTCCACTCTTTAGTGGAGACTGCACATATTGACCCAAGGTTCCTTTTGGCCCAAGAAAAAAAAATGGTGCTTGCAAGCTTGATTAAGGAGGGACACCATGTCCCCGTTTGTTTATACAAGAGACCACCACAACACAGAGGATTTGTATGTGGTAACTCTGGTTCGAATACCCTCAGTGCCTCCCAGATCGTTTAACTCCCTCCAGCTGGCTGATCTTTGGGACAAAGCTTTGGCCCAGTGCCCTTGGGCTCCTCTTGAGCCCCAGTGACCCAACAGGCACTGGCGTCTGTGGTGATACGGACTGACACTGGAAGAGACCACTGTAGACCCTGCACAATTTCTTTTGTCCCTCCACCACCGAGACCCTCTTGGACTTCTGGGACAGGCGGAAGGTTATGTCCAGCAATTCCTGTGTCCCCGTCCCAGTTGCTCAGGCTATTGGCCTGGAGAAACCTGAAAGGCCCCCCTCTACCACAGTAGCACTGAGATTGTTGCTGCCAGGTGACCTAGACCTGACATGGCTGAACAAATGGATACTGTCAGATTGTTCTGAAAAAAGGCTGCCGTTACCTATACAATTGCTACTCTGAGGTAGATCTTCTGTGTCACCGAGCTCCAAGAACCCTAGGTACCGCCATGAATCCAGCATACACGCACCTCGCGAGAGCCAAAAGAAACGTGCTGAAGCCCCTTCCCTCCTCCATGCATTCCAAAGGCTGGAACTCAAGGCCTATGCCCACCCCCTGCTGTACTCACACTGGACCAGTATCTGACCGCAGACCCATGATCTGTCATACCATACCTGCAGACCTCCCCTAGGTTCTGAGGCAGAAACAAGAGCTCTATCTAGCCGCCTCCTGTGGTGGAGGAAAGGCTGGGGAAGAAAGATGGGAGCCGCCCTTTCTGGATTTAACCCTTCATTTCCTGCCTCCGGAGTTGGAGCCTCTCTGGTGCGGCCCTGGACAAACTAGAGAAAAAGCTGTTAAAATCTCCCAAGTTGTGTCGCTTCCAAAGAGCTTTTCAATGTGCTTCAGAAGCGCTTCCCATTCATTGCAATGGGAAGGGACACAGTGGGAGTGCTGTATACAACACTCCAAAGATGCTGTTTGCAGGACTTTTTCATTCTTTCTTTTCCATCCATTGCAATGAATAGGAGGCAGTTTTCCGGCGTATTACAGACACCATTTCTAGCGCTAAAACACCTAAAAAACTGCCTTAGTGTAAAAGGGGTCTAAAGTAGGGAGGAAGCAGGGTACAAAAAGCCAGGTTCTAACCCCAGGAAATGATGCTCTGGACCCAGACGTTTCAGATTTTTTGGGCCCACAAATACCCTTAAACTCTAGAATAGGCCCTGCCTTGGAATCAGCCATAGCTGGTTTGATAGACTATGGGGTTGATTTACTAAAGGAAAATTCACTTTGCCTCTCCGGTGAGCATGCTTTCCCAAGAGGGTTCAAGAACAGTCATCCAAAACACAGGTGCAGCAGGACCGTGGACATTGAAAGGGTTCTGCAGCTGTCTACATACTACCAGGTGCCTGTAGAAGGTTTTTAGCAAAGCCTTGTGCACACAGGCTAGATTACAGGATGACAGAGGAGCTTCTCTCAGAGGGGTCTGTATAAGGCATCCAATGCAATGCAAAAGAGAAAGGACACATATTGAGAACGTAATTAAGCTGCTCGCCCCGAAATTGCAAAAAAGAGAATCAGCGAAAGGAGTGGCACCGTAGTGAGAAAGAACAAGAGACCCATTCTTCTAGAACACTAGGAAGAAACTGAGGCATGCTGGGAATGGGAGGAGTTCTAATGTTCTGTCTTACAGCTTTGCTTTTCAATGTCCAATATTTTTTATGGATAATAAAAGAAAAAGTGTGTTCTCAGAAAATTTGAGCCGTTCTGTCTTACAATTGCTCATGCAATTATAGTTCTTAAAAGTGGTTTGAAAGGCTTGTGTTTTTTACCATGATGTATTCTAAGCATGAAGGTAAAAAGTCTTCTGGGAACAGCTCTCTCCCCCCAGCCCCTCCCTTATACTTAGCCAAGTCCCATCTTGACCCAGCAATGGGCATGAGGGCAGCGGCCCTCCCAGGTCTCTCTTCTCATTGGCCCACACAACAGCAGCCGCAGACAAAAAGTGTGGCGCGGGAGAGAGCCAGCTCGATTGACCCCATAGTAAGAGGCTTGCTATGGGGGCCCTCAGCGGGGGCAGGACTGCTGATGGGGGACCCAAAAAAAGGATGGGGCTTGTTGCGTGCTAAACTATTTCAGAAAGCAATGCTTTATACTTTAAAAAAACATGTTAAAGGCTTGCAAAATACAAAAAAAGTTAAACCACACTGATGTAAAATGCATTTAAAAGCTTTTTTCAATGTAAAATTTAAAAGAGTGCATTACTTTTTGCATATGAAGAGTTGTTTCTTCTGAAACCATGTTAAAAGTTTGTGGCGAGTGCAAACACTGCTTAGGAGTTCTAAAGATGAAAGAAAATGAATAAGTGGCTATGGGGAGAGAAGAAAGGGAATAGCCTGGTATAACTTACATCTTCCTGCTTTTTCTGTAGCTCCTCTAAAAGACCAACCACCTCTTCATCAGCCACATCACAAGGCCTCTGACCCTGAAAGTATAATATCCGTATGAGTAATGCTCATTTTTCTGAAAATACATAACATACAAATACAATATCATTTACAGAGATCAAGTCAGAAGGTGACTGATGCTGTTCCATCACCTGACTTGCTTAACAAGCAAATACCAGACATGGGGACACTACAGAACAATTATTTTTTTTAACCGATGTTTGCAATTAATCATAGCACAAACATATCAATTCTGCAGGTAAAAGCAATCCAATGTAAAAAAAAAATATTGCTGGGGTTTACACATACTTCTGTCATTTTCTCTCCTTTCTTCTGTAAAATATACAGTACCATTGGAAACATTTGTTATAGCGTTTAATCTTGGCAAACATTTTGCACTGGGAAATGCACACTTTGTTGTTATCTCAAAAGAAGCCTTTGAGGCCTTCCTAGTTCACCTTCAATAAATTTAAATTGGATATAGTATAAAACGCAAGCAATGTTAGTGCATGGGTAGAGTAACAAGTTCAATGCATCAAAAAATCTCAAATAGCAACGATCAAGTGTCAGGATGGAAGGGACCAAACACTGCCAGGACATGGGAGCAGGTACCCAACCCCCCCTCCCAAAAAATGCCAAATGTGGCAGTGGAAACAAGCAGAGCCTTCCCTTATGGGTGAAGCTCCACTTTAAGCAGTAAATGCATTTCTGAAAGATGAAACAAATATTCTTGCGTATTTAAAGCGGAGGTTCACCCTAAATATAAGATCTCCCATGCGATCCAGCATACTGGTGTCAGCGCCAGTATGCTGGGTTGTTTTTTTTTTAATAGCACACTTACTGTATTATTGAAGAATTCCTTTTCTGTCCCCCGCGGTGGACGGCGCCAGTATAGCGCGTCACATCTTCCTAAAATACCCGATATGGACTCGGGTAATCTCGGCGAAAATGCGGCGCCTGCGCACAGACCTAGGAGCTGACTGCGCAGGCGCCGTATTTCTCCGAGTCCTATTTCGGAGGGCGTGACGCGCCATAGCCGTAGGACTCGGAGAAATACGGCGCCTGCGCAGTCAGCTCCTAGGTCTGTGCGCAGGCGCCGCATTTTCGCCGAGATTACCCGAGTCCATATCAGGTATTTTAGGAAGATGTGACGCGCTATACTGGCGCCGTCCACCACGGGGGACAGAAAAGGAATTCTTCAATAATACAGTAAGTGTGCTATTAAAAAAAAAAAAAACCAGCATACTGGCGCTGACGCCAGTATGCTGGATCGCATGGGAGATCTTATGTTTAGGGTGAAATACCGCTTTAATGACTACAGAATATACCTTTCTTTTAATGCGTACATCACAGTATGTATTCAAACAGCGATTCCATGTTTACTACCAGCCTGATGTTCAGATAAAATAATCCTTTTACTACATAGTTAAAACAGACTGAAAACATACCCACATTTTCCTAAAGCCATACATATCCATCTCCTTCACTTCTAAATGCACTATGAATTATATTTGATAGAGTCTGTCGATATTAGCTATTATCAATTAACTAGGGCTGCAACTAACGATTATTTTCATAAACCATTAATATCAAAATAAGAAAATAAGTGATTTTGCTGCAATTTGCATGTTTACTTTTTTTATGGGCTTAAAATTTAGCTTCAGTGAGAAAGGCGACATTCACTTTTATTCACAATTTTATCCCATGTCTGGGGAGTAATTGCCCTCTACTACAAGGCTGATCCTGGAGTTCATCATGAAAGTAGAACATCTGGTACTCCAGGCTGAAAAATGAGAAGTTTTGCCTATAGTCCTACCTTAGGGTCCTTTCACACAGAGCGGACCGTTTGTGTCCGCTCCATGTGTGGCCGTCGGCTCAGCGGGGATCATCCGTAATCCCCGCTGAGCTGTTGGCGGACAGGGCGGTCCCCACACACTGTGCAGAGACCGACCTGTCTTTCCTCCGCTCTCCCCTATGGGGGAATCGGATGAAAATGGACCATGTGTCCGTATTCATCTGATCCGCCGGACGAAAGAAAAAAAAAGGGTTTTCTTCCGTCCGAAAAAACAGATCTTTACAGACGTTCGCGGATGCAATCCCATAGGGATGCATTACAAGACCGTAAACGGACTTGTAAAAAAAACGGACGAACAGTCCGCACATGTGAAAGGGGCCTTAAAGTTTTTGGGATGAACGCAAATGGCATATTTAAACCAATTTCAGCAGGGACTAACTTTTCTCTGTGCGGATTTTTTTTTTTTTTAAAGGGGCTAAAGATCAAAAAATAGTTACTGTAAGATCTGTCCCTACTCATTTAAAAAGATCTAAAAACAACATATTTCAGTAGTAGGACACCTGATGGGAGTTCAGAAGCTGAAAACTAAGAATGTATTTCTCCGCTGCCTTACCACGTTATTGAGCGCATTCATGTCACAGAAGTGTTCTACAAGGAGTCGACAAGCCTCTTCCACTCCCCAGTGAGCAGCAGCATGGAGAGGAGTCCAGCCATCTTTATCTTTTACGTTGGGATCAAAATTGGCCTGAAGCAGAAGTCTGGTCAAAAAGTGTGGACAAATTGAATTAACGGGCAAACTTGGGACAAAAGAAGTACAATAAACGTTCACAATCAATAAGAATACCTCATAACTTCTATATAGCCTTTAGCTGCTGCCACATGAAGAGCACTAGCTCCAGTCTTTGGGTGACGGATGTCTTCTATCTTGCCTGCATTTAACCACTGACGGGCATCCTGCAGCATGACTTCCTCCTCTTCCCTCTTGGCTGCCACAATGTCTATGCCTGCAATAGAAAGACCTCTCAGTACATACCCAAAACATTAACAGAAACGGGCTGCATTGAAAATTACACTGGAAGCAGAAACTTAAACTTTTAAACCGAGAAATAGCTTTTAACCAATGCATAAACACGTGTTATGCTCCCATTTGCATCTAGTGGTCTTTCACCTCTAGATCTGCTCATCACTGAGCTAGCAGAAACCAACACATTCAGAGCCAAAAGGCATGCACTGTCACACCGTTAACACCTAAAACATTAGCCACAAACATCACTTGCAGCTTCTATCTGTCCCCAGAAATGATATTCAAGGTAAATAAAACGATGCACAGACCTGACAGCCAAACATACAAAACTGCACCCTACTGACTCACAGGATCAACAAGTATCCGATACAATAGACATGGAGGTATAAAAGTAAATCAAGTCCATGTGGACACACACTGTACACATTTGTATGAATAAGGTCCATAAACTTCACCATGCACTCATGCGTGTCAACACATTTTGCACATTGCTTCTTCAGGACATTTGTTGGGTAGGTGCTGGTGATCCTCAAGGTCAGGTATCAAGGACACCCTATTTAGTAATTGTAATAGTTTAAGTCCACCACTACAGAACAGATGTACAGTTAGAGAACCACAAAGTCAGGAATCCTGTTAATTGGATTTTTAAGAGACAAAGATTCCACCTTTCATCCAAGCAGGATCATTGGTAATTCAGTAAGCGTTATTGGGGAACCCAAGACATCATAACTGAATATTTAAGCTGGGGTAAGTTGTCAGTCCTCTGCTCATAGGCTTACCTGAATCTATGAACTAGTTTATTGATATCCGGTAGCTTCCTCCTAGTGAGGGCTCACAATGTATGTGGCCTCTTCTACACATTCCCTGGGTGGGATATGGAGGTCTGTTTGCCTGAAAGAAGTGTTACCATGGGTGTCTCATTGATTCAAAAGCTTAGCTGTTTTTTTATCTATATCATTTTTTTTTTTTTATAAAATAAAAAGTAATTGAATTCTTTTCATCATTAGCACTGTCTAAAATTAGAGAAAAAACCCTGAAGCCTAGGTCCCCCGACACCATGCAAGCCATCAAGTATTAACTGGAACAGTATAGATTAAACATTCTTGTTTTTAGAGCATTTGATTTCACCAGCAAAGCTTCAAGCTGCCTTGCGGTAACTGCTTCTGAAACAATCTTATGCTCTGAAAACTTGTTCTCGGAATGCACCTGAAAGAAAGGGAAAAAAATGAGAACCCAACAAAAAGAGCATAAGTCAAAAAGAAAGGTTTTCCTTTAAAGTCTAACACTTTTTTTTACGTGGTTTTGGATATAGTGCAAGGTAAGATTTATGGGTTCTGGTGACCACAAATACAACTAGCTAAGAACCCTGCTAACTTTTTCTGGCTCGTCGACTGCAGACAACTTCGAGCTACTTGTGCGGGCAAGACGCAACTTGTCTTTACAGATGGCTTCAGCAACTCATTGGGATCTGCGCGTTGTGGCTGGAAGAGTGTTCGAGTTGGGAGACAAGAATGGGAAGATGCTGGCTAATCTGGTGGCGGAGAATAGGGTCCAAACGGTAGTCTCAAACATACGTTGTGCAGATGACACTGACATCAGACCCGACTATCCTATGCAAATTCACAAATTTTGGCCAGTTATATTTGTCCATTGCCAGCCACCACACAGGAGTTACTCAGTACCCTAGACCTCCCCACTCTTTAACCGGACGAGGTAAAGCTTCGACAATCCCATTGCAGTGGATGAAATTGAAACAGCTATTCACTCCTTCCCCGATAAAAAAAAAAAAAAAAAAAAAACGCACACCAGGTCCAGATGGTATGCCAGGGGAATGGTACAGGGTGTATGCCTCTACATCAAGCTTCAGAGACCATATCCAGTTAGAAGAGAAACAACCAACTTCAAAGAATTGTCATGAATAAACATGGCAGGGGATGCTACAATAAAGTGAACAGCCCCATTAATCCATGTAGTGCCATTACTTACAGATCGTGTTTAAAGCCAGGAACTGGATTCCAATTACAGGGAAACCCTGTAATATCAGATGCACAATGCAAGGCCTAATAAAGGTCCAGGTTTTTCCCATCATGGTTGGCTAACCTCCACACATTGGGCCATTGTATGGTCCAAGGTATACAAGGGCGAATGATCAGAAAAATGCTAGGCATCGTAATGCAATAAGCAGTCAGATGTCTATTAAATGTGTGAACCAAGATCTAATACACACGTTACTTTTCCCTACAAAACACGTCTGGTATAAAAACAAGTGCTATTACAGGACAGTAGAGGGTCATGTCTGCAAGAGACCTAATTTTCCAGCATGAAGTAGATTTCCCGTTATGAATTCATTGTTGCTTTATGTGGGAAGAGTAGAGACAGAAAGGAATCTTACCTCTCTTTTCAATTTCAGCACGAAGCAGAGTCTCCATGCAGTCATCTTCAGCTATGTCCAGGGGAACATCACCATCACTGTTTACAGCAGCAATGTTCGCAGAGTATTTCAGCAGATACCTAGGAACAGGTCGGAAACCAAGCATTAAACATTGTTGAAGCAGAAATATCAGCTTTACAGTAAACTTCACTTATCGCTATAAAAATGAAATCTAAAGCCAAACTATGGGGAATGGGTTAGACCCAGAGCCGCAGAGTGTGGAGAAGGGCGGTCAGTGTTAAATATCGGCCTAATTTTGATAATAATCAGCCTCTGCCAATCAAGAATGGCCAAATATCACATATCTCGGTCGACCCCTAGTTAGACCCTCTGGCGAGTTTGTTTATGACTTTGCACCCATTGGAGAAGCAACACCTCAACCTTGGTGACCATTGTCACTAGGAAAGTAATGGTAAAATCTTAAATGTAACAGCAGAAGGTGAAACAAAGGCAAAAAAGAAAAAAGAAAAAGGCAAAAAAAAAAAAAGAAAAAAAAAAAAAAAAGAAGAGATCCAAAATGGAAAGTTTCATCATAATGTTAACCAGGGTGGATAAAAATCAATGAAAAAGAAAAAAGAATAAGTTTGATTTATCAAAATGCTTTCTAATAAAATGCTTCTGGGGTTAAAATCTATCTAGTTTTCCATTTAAGATTATTGCGCTTATTCAGTATGAAAACGGAGCATAGATATGGAGCATGAAGTTTTATATTCTTGAATATTTAAATTTTTGGTAAACTCAGTCAATGAATCCTCACAACATAAAGACCAGCAGGTCACACTCTACCTCGTCATTTCACCAACACAAATACAATTCCAACCTGGTTACAGCCATCATCATTGAACAAATACTACATTTGATCCAACATAGTGATTTAAAAACATAAGTAGAAATTGTTTGGATCTCCCAAATAAACAAACTGATACCCAATGGTTTGAACAAAAATAGACACACTGCTCTAATATAAGATGCTCTCTTTTCTGTTCTTGGGAGAGTGCATGTGATCAGCACAAGGCCAATCAGCACTGTCCAGGCAAAGAGCCAGAGGTCCTGAAGTTTTAATGGACAGCGAGGACAGAATAAAAAAAAACCGCCTCTGACCAGCTTTACCACACAGGGATAGAAGTCACAAGACTGCTATATACTGCTGATGAGAAAAGGTATTTAGCATTTTATATTTACCAAAATAACAATTTCCATGTATTGTGGGAGACCAGACAGTGAATGCAGGGTCCTGGGTTTGGTTAACACCAAGTCGTAATTTCCACTCTTTTCAGAGAGCTTCCCCCCCTCAACAAATGCTATTGATAATGTAGACTCTTTGCATGCAAACAGTTTTCTATCATTGTGTTGATCTAACCCCTGCTTATACCTCCCTATTTCTATATATTGCAACTTCTGCAAAACCATATCCCAATCTGGTATCACACTTCATCCTGCACAGCAATACCTCTGCAGCCACTTTTCTTCAGTCCCAGATATTAGCCAGTCATTCACTACACAGCTGTCACAATTGCCCCTCCTAATCTCCGGCTTGGGCTAACATTTCATCCCATTCTCAAAAATCAGTGCATCCTTTTAACCACTTCTAAAAAAAAGGATCAGCTATCCATTGCCAGACCTAATGCCGCGTACACACGATCACTTTTTGTGATGAAAAAAAAAACCGGCGTTTTCAAAAACGTCATTTAAAATGATCGTGTGTGGGCAAAACGTTGTTTTATGTCTTCAAAAAAACGACCAAAAAAAATTCGAACATGTTTGAATTTTTTATGTCGTTTTTCAGAATGTCGTCTTTTGTTTCACAAAAAGTGATGGTGTGTGGGCAAGACGACGTTTAAAACGACGTTTTTAAACCCGCGCATGCTCAGAAGCAAGTTATGAGACGGAGCTTCAATGGAACAGAGTGCCGTCGAACGTAATGTACGTCACCACGCTTTGCTAGAGCATTTTGGAAAAACGATGGTGTGTACGCAACGTCGTTTTGGAAAATGAAGTTTGAAAAACGTTGTTTTGTTTCGTCACAAAAAGTGATCGTGTGTACGCGGCATTAAGCATAGTATCTGGGATGACGAATCTAGCTGCAGCCATCATCCAGATATCGCCACCACTTTAAGGACACACATAAAAAATGTACAGGAAAAGTACGGACGCAGTTAAATATATTCTAGGTAACAAGTCCCACATCTGCTAGGGAAAATAAAGAAAAGAAAGTCATGCGTTAAAGACTTAAAGCCATAATAAAAAATGTGATCCTTCACAAGGCAAAAAAAAAAAAAAAAAAAGTTTGTGATCCATGCAATAATTTCTCAAAACTAAATGAGGATATATGGCAAAACCTTGGATTGAGAGCATTTTGCAAGACAAACAAAATGTTTTAATAAAATTTTGACTTGATATACAAGCGATGTCTTGATATACAAGTAGTGTCATGCCACAACTAAGTATAAAAGAGGCGCTGCCAGGTGTAGCAATATGGTTACATTTAATGAAGGTACAACATTTAGCAACATTTAAAACCGGCACATCCAAGTATGCAGGCATCCGGGGTAAAGTTGTCCACATAAACCATCCTCTGCACCGCCATTGTCATCCCTTCCATGCCGCACTCCACGAGCAATTCAAGCCTCAAATTCAGATCGCTCTACTGCAATGTAGTCTTCCCATGCATGATTACAGACTGACAGCGGTGGTAGCCGGCAGTGTGTGGACAGCTTTACCCCAGATGCCTGCATACTTAGGTGTGCCCGTTTTATTCCACCATGTAAGTTGCTAAATGTTGTACCTTCATTAAACCATATTGCTACACTTAGTGGTGCTTTTTTTAATACTCTGTAGCTCCTGCTGGATTTTGCTTCTAATCCCTTTGTAGAAGCTTCAATTTGTGGATGGACATTTTATGGTTACACAATCACATTGCTATAATCTTTAGATGGACTATAAACTGAAGGACTTCTGAATAATTGGTTGTAGAACGAATTATCCGAGATTTATATGGAAATACGCTTTAGGATAAAAGTGCTTTGGATTACATTACTTACAATACAAGGTTTTACTGTATTATAACATTTTGTCCGTTTACTCACTCTGCTATTTCCATATAACCACAAGAGGCCGCAACATGTAGAGGCGTCCATCCCTCATTATCAGCCTGATTCACATTGGCACCGTGATTTACTAGAAACTCCACCACCTCCAGGTTTTCATCTATACATGCCTAGTAAAAGGAAAAAAACAAACAAAAAAGATTGAGATTCATAACATGAAAAAAAGGCAGAAAAAAAAAAAAAAAGAACAGTTAAAAGCAACCTACCCCACACATATACTGTATATATTTACCACTTAAAAATAATTCGGTCTTTCAAATATCCAAGCTTTACAGGACTAGTAAAATTTGGGAAGCTATAAAAATAGCAAGCAGTAACAGATTTGAGTTTCAGTGGTCAGGTTATTTGTTTTAAAGCAGAGGTCCGGCTTTAAAAAAATAGATAAAAGTCAGCAGCTACAAACACTGTAGCTGCGGACTTAATGAGCCCACTTGCCTGTCAAGGTTGCCCACAATGTCGGCTGTCCTAGGTCGATCATGGCTGGTCCTGGCACTGCCATCCTCACTAAGGGTAACAGGCAGTGAAGCCGCCCGTTTCCTACTGCACATGCACGAGTCGTGCAGCTATTTGTGAATGGCAACAGCGTCCTGTGTGTCCCAGAAAACATCGCTCCTCCATTTTCCAGGAGGCTTCACGAGGAGAACACAACCTCACCGCGGAAGAGGCAGATTAGGACGATCTGCCTAGTAACAGCAATTTCTGTCAAGTATAAAAATGTATTTTTATATTTATTTTTTGCCTTTTTAGGCATTTTTTTTTTTAGGCTGGACCTCCACTTTAAGGCTCAATAAAAATAATTTCAATCTGTTATCACAGTTTTCTAACATTTGTAATCATTGTGCATAGGGTTGTCCCGATACCACTTTAAGACCGAGTACAAGTACCGATACTTTTTTTTCAAGTACTCACTGATAGCGAATACCGATTTTTTTTTTGGTCATGTGACAGTGGCCTTTTTTTTCAGTGTCTTTTTTTTTAGAGGGGGGGTAGTGGATTGTCAGTGTGTTTTTAAATTTTTTATTACTATTTACATTTATTTTTTAAATTATTTATTGCAATTTTTTTTTTAATCAGCCCTGTTGGGGGGGGGGGGGGCGTTGGTGAGATATCAGGGGTCTTAACAGACCTCTGACATCTCCCCTTTGAGACAGAGAAAGGGACTAGGGAAACAGATTCCCCTGTCCCTTTCTCAGCAGCCTAGTCTGCGCTATACAAATGAATGGAGAGAAGACAGCGTCTTCTCTTTATTCATAAACTGAAACATTGTAATCACAATTTACAATGTTTCAGTTCTGTGAATGGACAGAGTCATCACTGACTCTGTCCATCCTGACAGTTCCGGGGACACACGGAGGAGAGAAGGAAAACACCGGCGGGGGACACACGGAGGAGAGAAGGAAAACACCGGCGGGGGACACACGGAGGAGAGAAGGAAAACACCGGCGGGGGACACACGGAGGAGAGAAGGAAAACACCGGCGGGGGACACACAGAGGAGAGAAGGAAAACACCGGCGGGGGACACACAGAGGAGAGAAGGAAAACACGGCAGGGGGGCACACAGAGGAGAGAAGGAAAACACGGCAGGGGGGCACAGAGGGAGAGAGAGAGAGACTGCAGCAAAAAACGGAGGAGGGCTGGAGGACACAGGACAAGTATCAGGTGAATAAATCGGGAGCATTTGCCCGAGTACAAGCACTCGAGCAAATGATTGGTATCGGTCCCGATACTATCGGTACAACCCTAATTGTGCACAAAAACCTTTGTTATACCAAGGAAAAAAAAAAATCCTTTGGAGTGCAATTACTCCAAGATTTGGAATTTACAGAACAGTCAAAATTCATCTAACCTTATAAAGCACAACAGTACAGAACACAGGCAATTTAGTCACACGTCCCAAAGCAATGGAGGGACAACAACTAGGCAACAGAAACTTGCCAAGAGGCCCAAAAAACGAGGGATAAAAAGCCCAGGTTCAGAATGTAGCTACAAAAACTTGTGGCAGAGAGCTACATCAGCAAAATATTGAACATGCACCTGATAAAACGTTAGAAAATGAACAGAGTTGGGGTGACAGAGGCTTAGGTCCTAAAGCCCCAGGATACTCCATAGATCTGATGGTGTTTTTTGCGCAAAAGCCAGTGACATAGTTGGGGGGGGCCGGAGCCCCGAATGGGTCCCCAAAAACCCCCGGGTCTCGGGCATTCACATTTCTATCATCAGCCCCGAGCGGGAAACAATCTGGCTGAGCGTGGCCAAGTGACATAGCAGGTTCCGCCTTCTGGAGCCTGCAACGCCTATGGACATCCCACTAGTCCAAGCATGTCCTAAGTCCAGCCCGCGGGCCAATCCCGGCCTGCGTTCCGGTTTTGAATGGCTTTTCTGATTGTTTGGCCATATATATTGTGTCCTTTCAATTAAAGAGGCCACCGTGTAAACAGGGAATTTTCCTGTAGATAATCTTTGGCACTCGTGAGTGCATTCATGGCAATGGTGAGGTTACATTCATGGCAATGGTGGATCTGCAGATGGGCACCAACCCCTATTTTGCTTCACAGTTCCTTATTTAAAATGATAAAAAAAATCCTGAAATTTTGCTCTTAAAGTGAAGGTGCGTGTTATACGCCAATTAAGTATATCCAAATAATTTGCCCAAGCTCATCTCTTTACTCACACACAGCCACAAAGGCAAGAGAATTCTTGTTGGGTAGTGTATCAGTGATCGAATGAACACACTTAGACCAAATTTTTATGGTTCAAAGAATGTCAGGCAAATGGTCGGCCCTCATGCATGTGCACTTCATCAAATCTGGCCCTCTTACAAAGAAGTTTATATCCCCCTGCACTAGTCCAATGCTGGAAACTCCGGACCTGGAACGTTCATCATAGGCACGGCAGGCTCCAGAGAGCGGGAATTACAATGCGGTCGTGACGAGAATTATGAGATCCCTGCCTGGCGCTCAGCTCTCTGCTCTTCTCCTGTCCTGTCTCTGGTTGCCTGCTGTCTACTGGGATTGGTGCGCCGCACACTACAGCTGAGCTGCAGGAGGAAGTCATCTGAAGTCTGATGTGTAAAGTCAGTGTAATGGTCAGTGTGTGTCAGGTAGGTCAGTTTAGTGGTCAGCATCGATGGGCACTGGCAAGCCAGGCAGCAGCAAGAAAGCTTACACAACCCCCCCCCCCCCAGCCCTGTGCCTGGGGCGACGACCCAAGGGGAGAACAAACAGGAAACCTGTTAATGGAAGCAGTAGCTTTTATGTACACCATTTGCTCTGACAATGAACAGGCAATGTAGAGGTGTCCGTTGGATGCTTAGAAGCAGGGCATAAGGATGACAGAAAATTGAGATGGAGCGCTAAAACTGCAAATTAGAGAAACACCATTTTTTTTAAAGGACGAATAAAAAAAATAAAAAATAAATAAAAAAGGTCAAAACTTGCTCTTTTAGGGTTCCAAGAGCTAGATTCTGGCTGGTTTGTAGGAAGGCAAGAAAGCAGGTAAAGCATAATCTCTGGGGATGAACTGACTGCACCACTCAAACCCCCACAAAGATCTCCAGGTATGATCATCAAACCTGAATTTGGCTTTTTTTTGCCTTCAGCCACTTAGCAATTAGAGGCCCTAGTATCCTTTAGGACCTGGGTTCCAACCATAATGTTAAAATCAGAGACTGAAGCAGTTTGGCATCAAGTGCCCTAAAATAACAGATCTAGTCTGTTGGAGAGGTCAGATGTCTTCTGCATGAAGTCTGAGTAGGTTTGTGTACCAGGTTCATCTGGGCCAGTTTGGTGCCTGAAGAACAGTCCTCTCTCTCTATTTTGTGGCGCAGGCAAGGTAGAATGCTTAGTGAAGGGAGGTTAAACTAGCTTGAACCGAGAACAAGGGACAACCAGAAAATCCATGGTCAGAGTTAGACAAATCCTGGCTCTGGATACAGAGGTAGCCTGTGTCTGAAAGCTAAGATGTCCACAGAGTGCCCCATTTTGGGCATATCAGGGGACTATTTCCATGGGTCCAGGTGGTGGCAGCAGAGATAATGCACCTGACAAAATGTTCAATCCTGGATGTGGATTGCGGAAATTGCTGGACAGCCAGTTTCTGTCCACAAGACAATCTCGTTCACTTCCTTCAAAAATGGTCAGGCTCCAAGTGCCCTCTTGAGGGGCAATAACTGCTACTGTGGTGGCATTATCTGACTGCACCCAAAATTGGATGCCCTTTAGAAGAGGGTCCAGTGCTAAAGGGATAGCTCTGGGCTCTAATGTGTTGATGGGGAGTTTTGTATGGAAAAACTTTTTTCTAGCCTGACAGACTTCCATCTGTTATGAGAACGGTCCAGTTGTAGAGGAGGAAGGATTTTCCATTGTCAAAGTTGGAATATCACCAGGATCCACCAGGACAGAAAACTTCCTGAACCACACAAATCTCCTGCACTATGTAGTATGCCTTTGTACAGTCGTGGGCTCTTTGCTTTGACACTTTGTGATGAATAATGCACGTCTCTGTCCTCCACAGACTGGGGAATCCGAAACACTGGAACATGAATAGAAGAAAAAAAAAAAAGATAGAAGGCGCGTGAACCTAGCACATTGTCCTCAAACCAGTGATATTTCAAAAATACAAAAAAGGTAGGCATTATATTCACAAAGAATTGTTAAAAGCATGTCTTATAAGTCCTACACATCAGTCCATAAATCTGTCCACATCACATGGGACTACCTCTGTGGAGCAGTAAATCGCTAACACAGTTCGAGAAATCCCTCTTCCTCAGGAACCTAGTATTTGTACATGTTGATCAATTCCACTCCCTCTGCTCAAGAGAATACAATTTGCTTCCTCTAATCTATCCTCATAGCCAGGGCTCAAGTCCTGCGGGAACACGTGGGAACGGAGTTCCTGCACTTTTTTTACAGCAGGAACGCAGTTCCCTTTGCAGGACTAGAGCAGCCGAGCCGCCCAAACCAATCCTTCACTAAGTGCCGATGCCCAGCTCGAGTCACTGCCAGGGGCAGGCGAACCTTAGTAATCGTTTGTTACTGGCCGCTTCCTGTATATAGAATCATAGGGTAGTCGTCACGATGCCTCAATGTCTCCTGGGAGCTTTTGTCATTGTTCCTAGGAGACATTGCAGAGGTCAATGACAAAAGCTCCCAGGAGACATTGCGGCATCGAGGAAGTGACAGAATATGCGCACACTACCCGATGAATCCATATACAGGAAGCGGCCAGTAACAAAAGGATTACTAAGGTACAGTAGATCGGAAAAAAAAACATGCGGTTTAGTAATTATGCATATGACTATCTTTTTTTTTTTGGTGGGGGAGTGGGTCTTGGGTGGGAGTTCCCACACTTTTTTGCCCCGGACTTGACCTCTGCTCATAGCTGAGAACTTTGAGAACTGGTGCCCAAAACTGAACTGCATATTCCAGAGGAGGTCTTACTAATGATTTTTTGAGAGGTATAGACTCCAGAGAGAAAAAAAATGTCCCCCTTCACAAAAGAAAGGCCTGCATGGCATTAAGATCTACCGACACCCACAGATCCTCCACCATCGAGTCCTCCAGTTCAACTCTTCCTAGTATGTATGATTCATGCATATTCTTATGCCCCAAGGTGCATAACTTGACATTTATCAACATTAAATCTCATTTGCCACATAGTTGCCCAATTAAACAGTGCATTGAGGTCATCTTGCAAGACATCTGAGCCACTGTGGTTCATTTGGAGCAGTGTCAATGCCATCACCATTATAGACTTGAGTTCTCCCATGCTCCTTTGTATACACAGCTGAAGGTGGTATTTAATAAAATTTGCCTTTGTCCCCAGTCACCCACTCCAGATTATTTTATAAAGGGCCTACATGCTCAGACCTGACCTTCTTACTATTAGACTGGATTCACACTTGTGTGGTGCGAATTTCAGCTCTCTTATCTCTGCAGAGATAAGAGAACTGTTCAGCAGATCATCTCCCTTTTAGCTGCAAATTTGGAGACCTGGGAGAGGGGAGGGGGAGTGTATCGAGCTGAATAAGAGAAATCCTGAAGAGAAATGAACACATCTGCAAATCAGATGCGTGCCCATAGAAGATAATGGGCCTGAATTCGCACCTGAGCTGCACCGCAATGCCTAGAAAAAGTACACGTTTTTTCGGCAGTGCGAATGCATCGCACATATGTGAGCCAGCCTCATTGAAATTAATGTATTTAGAAATGTTCTGCAAATTGTAAGCGGTTAAGGTCGCAACCAATTCGCATAGCTGTGAACCCGGCCTTAGACAATTTTTGGGGTTTACTCCATCCTTTCAATTTGAAGTTCCTTTTGAATTTTAGTTTCCTTTTACACAATTTCTGTTATATTTAGGGCTGTGCAAATTAACTTTTAATTGATCGATTAATCTTTAATTTTTTTGATCGATCAAAATCTTTGATTGATTAAAATTCTTTTGATTGATACTCAACTCTCCGCCGGCTTCTGGGCCTTCAGGGAGTTCCGTCGGAGATCCAGTGACGTCACGGACAAAGGGGGGGTTTGCCGTATCCATCTTAAGGGCTTTTTGGTTGTACCTTCATATCTGCATGCCCGCGGGACCGTACTATCTGCCACACGCAAGGGCTGTTGCACTTCCCTCTATCAACCTGGGATTCTACAGCCATCCACTGGGAGTTGTGATAGTTCCCTTCGTGGGACATCTACATGCCGGCGGACTGATGTTAACCTCTCCTCATCTGGATTCATCGCATCGTACACATTTTTATACCAGTATCATACTTGGCTACAGGTTTTTATGACTGCTTTTGGTACCGTTTGGTATTACTCGCACCATTTTTACAGTTTATGTAGCTACATCGATTTTATCTCCAGTGCAATATTTTTTTTGTTACCTACTTGAAGACTATAAAAGTTTTAATGCTCTTCCCATCGAGCGCTGCCTTTGTGTGTGTTTTGTATCCTGCTATCCATTTTTCCAGTGGTTGGAAGCTGCACTGGGAATCGGCCTGCAAGGAGATCAGCTAAAAGTAGTTGGATCTGTATGTGCGTTATAATTAATCTAAATTAGTCGATTAATCGATAAAAAATAAAAAAAAAGATTAATCGAACACAAAAATTTTGATCAGTAACAGCCCTAGTTATATTCTTTGTAACATTTAAATAATGATAGTGCTAGCTATTTTTATATTTTTAAGGCGCTTTTCTTATCTTTGGCCGCAATTTTATTTTTAGCCTTTTACATATTGCCCATGGGAATATACGTTGCAGCTGGTTCGCAGTCTTTGAAGAATGCACATTTTTGTCCTGTGTTTATCGATACCAACATTCCCTCCCAGTCTAAAGGCCCGTACACTACACACGATACGAAAAGTAGACGGGAAAATGTGTAAGATGTGCCGTCTGTAATTACGGATCGTTAGTACAGCGTTTGACAGCCAATTTCACTTTTTCATCAGACAAAAGCTAGATGTGCAGGCTATAAAATGTGTCAGATGTGAACTCAACATCTGATTTTCACCTGAAGGAGGCAGCACCTCGGAAACACATTGCGGCCGGCCCCATCCCGATTTGGTCTCTTGCTAGCTCCAGGAGAGCAGGTGAGCGTTGGGGACGCTGCTGGTTATATACCTCCATACGGTAGGTCTGAGCTTATCCCCAGTGGTCTTCTTATCCCTTGTGACAGCTGACAGCTCGATTAGTGATCCACATCCACCCAGTGTGCAGCTTGCAAGATACTTTTATGCAAGTATATCGGATAAAAGTGTTACTTGCTTTTTACTATCACGCTGACCCAGGCACCACCTTTCTGCTGTTTATCTGTCTGAGGAACTCCCATTTCCTGCTCAGGAGCTACCGGTGACACTGTGTGCAATCCCCATCCACCTGTGGACTTCTTGATATCCCTTACTACTATGGACTTTATGGACAATTCTTATCAATTTATTTGGGGTATATCTAGTTTCTCTCCAACCCCCTCAGTTATTAAAGCAGAGGTTAGGTTCACCCTAAAAACATGTATATAACATTACACTTTGCAAACTTCCAACATTTACAGTATGCCTTTTTTTGCTGTACAAACAGTCTTATTGCTCTTTTCCACCCGGCTTCCAGGTTCTCACTCCCACAGGAGTAAGCGTTTATATGCAGAGGCTAAGTGTCATGTGGGACTTTGCCCAGATGATCGACGTCCTGAGAAAAACTTCCCCCCGGCAGATAAGGCGCATCACGAGTTTCCGAAAGTAGTCGAACTGTGAGTCGGCTCTATACGGCGCCTGTGCACAGACTAGGAGCCATGTAGAGCTGACTGAGCAGGCGCAGTATAGAACAAACTCGCAGTTCGGCTACTTTCGGAAACTCGTGATGCGCTTAACCGACGGGGGGGAAGTTTTTCTCAGGAAGTCGATCTGGGCAAAGTCCCACATGACACTTGGCCTACTCCTGCAGGAGTGAGAAAAAAAAAAAACACAGCATACTGTAAATGTTGGAAGTATGCCAAGTGTAATGTTATATACATGTTTTTAGGGTGAACCTCCGCTTTAATCACTTAACCACTTATGCTGTTAAATGCCCAGAGGCGTTTTTACAATTCGGCACTGCGTCGCTTTAACAGACAATTGCGCGGTCGTGCGACGTGGCTCCCAAACAAAATTTGCGTCCTTTGCTTCCCACTAATAGAGCTTTCTTTTGATGGTATTTGATTGCCTCTGCGATCGCAGTAAAAAAAATTAGCTACCTAGCGGCACCAGCGACACTAATACAGCGATCAGAAAAATGATCGCTTAGTGACGCTGGCAATAGGGGGTGAAAGGGTGAAAGGGTTAACTAGGGCGGTGATCAAGGGGTTAAAACTTTATTAGGGCTACCTTGAACCTAACACTAACTGCCTGTCACACTGACACTAAATGCAGTGTCAGTACATATATGATCACTGCATTCAGTGACACTGACAGGGGGGTGGGGGGGGGTGGGTGATCGCAAGGGGTTAATGTGCTTATGTGTACTGGTGTCAGTGTAGTGTTGGTGCAGACTCACCGACTTCTCTCATCTCGGCGGTTTGAAAATACCGCCGAGATGAGAGCTGCATCACTTCCTCTGCCTATGTTTACATTTTACAGGCAGAGGAAGTGACATGGCGGCGACGCACGGGATTGTCTGGGAGCGATAACGAGGGGGCTGACGGAAACGAACCGCTGCCCCCTAGAGTCGGATCGCTCCCGGAGGTAAGCCGCCCAGTGGAGAAGGTCCTGATCGGACCCCCGACCCACTAGAAGGCAGGGACGTAAATATAAGCCCATCTGCCTGTACGTGCCCTTCTGTGGACGTACATAGGCATGTGGCGGGGGTTAAGTGGTTATGGTCCACATCATAGCTGCCAGTGAGCGCTGACTCACACATTACCTGACAGTGTTCTGTGTGATATATTGGTTGTATTTGTCCGATTTTCAGATGGGCAGTACAGAAATCATCACACAAGAGTCAAAAGTACAAACACACATGATCAGAATCAAGCAACGACCAGGAAAAGCTCGGTCTAGGAAAGGAGGAAAGACACTGAACGGACAGAGCAGCGGCTCAGCTCGGTTGCCCCCATAGCAAGCAGATGGAGGTAAGGGCCAGCAGCACCAGTGTGAGACCCAAGAAAAGGGATCAGGACTGCTCTGTGCAAAACCACTGCACAGAGCAGGCAAGTATAACGTTTGTTATTTAACCACTTCCCACCTGGTCAATAGTAAATTGGTGTCCGGGAAGTGGTTTCGTTATCCTGACTGGACGTCTATTGACAGGATAACATGCCAACTCGCGCTCATGGGGGCGCACAGCGCGGCAATCCGGCAGAGGCTCATTACCACATGATCAGCCGTGTCCAATCACGGCTGATCACGATATTAACAGAAAGAGCTGTAGATCGGCTCTTCATCGCTCGCGTCTGACAGGCGCGAGTAGAGGAGAGCCGATCGGCGGCTCTCCTGACAGGGGGGTTTGCGATGATTGTTTATCAGTGCAGAACCCCCCACATATGCCCACACTGGACCACCAGGCAATACCCTATGCATGTGGATGGCCAGGTACATCCCCATTAGCCATCCACATACAAAAATGTATGCCAAATATGTGCCAATCAGTGCCCACAAATGGGCACGATTGGCACCATTTTGGAACACCTTAAATCTGATGCAGAGCAATGCCACCCAGTGCCCACCTATCGGTGCAGCCATATCAGTGCCCATCATTGAAGTAGAAAACGTACTTATTTACTACAAAAAAAACAGAAACAAAGAAAACTTTTGCGCAAAAAAATTGAAACCCGCAGAGGTGACCAAAATAAAGCTCTATTTGTGGGAACAAAATGATAAGTGTAGCATGACCGCACAATTGTCATTTAAATGGCCACGGCGCTGAAAGCTGAAAATTGGCTTGGGAAGTTGGGGATGTCCCGATACCACTTTTTTAGGACCGTGCACAAGTATCGATACTTTTTTTCCATGTACTCGCCGATACCGAATACCGATACTTTTTTTAAATGTCATGTGACAGTTTTCAAACCACAATACAGACTAAGGATATTTATGAAGAACTCTAACTCAAGACATTATAAAAGAATAAAAATGAGTAAAAATGAATAAAAAAAAATGATTTGCTTGTCACGAAGTAGTAAAAAACTCAAAGAATTTTCACAGAACATGTTGATAAACACAAAAAAAGTATTCTATTTAGGTTTCGGGAGCATTTGCAGGAGTACAAGTACTCCCGCAAATACTCGGTATCGGTCCCGATACCGATACTAGTATCGGTATCGGGACAACCCTATTGGGAAGGAAGGTGTATAAGTGCCTGGTACTGAAGCGGTAAAAGAATAAAGACGAACTTTAGAATCACTTTAATGGTCCAAAGTCCTGGAAGCCAACGTGCAGCCCACTGGCTGTTGGGCACCTTGTGCAGAGTAGCAGCAAGCCGCTGGGTGCATGAATATTCTGTATTTAAGTACCGGCATTGACAGAGTCCAGATATAAAAATAATATTCACACACACACACACACACATATACATATACATATACATATATATATATTTATTATATATATATATTTATTACACACACATATATATTTACATACACACACATATATATATGTGTAATATGTAATATGTGGGGGAATACATATATCCCCCACCTGTTCCATCGCCCACTCACCTCCCTAAACATTTATCGGAGTCCTGCTTACAAGAGATATTGTTCTCTTAAAGCGATAGCAAGTTTTTTTTGTCATACTTGCCTCCGCTGTGCAGCTTGTTTTGCACAATGTAGCACCAAACCTTGTCTTCTGGGGTCCCCCGGCGGCTCCTTCCCGCATCAGATAACACCTCTGGAAGAAGCGATCTCCTTGGGGGGTTACCTTACTGGTGCATTTTGAGTCCAGCATTTGCGTCTATAGACACGAATGCTGGACTCGGCCCTGGCGCTCACAATATGGTATTTGACAGCAGCGGGAGCCAATGGCTGCGCTGCAATAAATCTATCCTCTCAGGAGCCGAGACATCGTAGAGAGGACAAGCACGTCTCCGCCAACAGAAATACGGGGGCTCGGGTAAGTAAAATGGGGGGGGCGTTCACAGCCAGGTGTTTTTTCACCTTAATGCATAGGATACATTAAGGTGAAAAAACATGAGGGTTGACAACCGTTTTTGCGAAAGAAAGCCATGTGGGGGACACAGCAAACATGTGGAAGAATTTGCTCTGGTCAGATGAGAACAAAAGTGAACTTTTTGGCCTAAAAGCAAAACGCTATGCGTGGTGGAAAACAAAACACTGCACATCACCCTAAACACACCATCCCCACTGTGAAACATGGTGGTGAGCCCGATAATGTGCTTTGATAGGCAAACATATGTGTCCTAATAAAACCAGACAATATATAATTTTGAAAAACTGTCAAGCAGTTGGTTAAAAAAAAAAAAAAAAGTATAAAAAAAAAAAAAAAAGGCCACATTCATAGAAGAGCATTTTGTAGTTCGAAGCTTCAAAATGCTGAATGTCCAAAAACCCATGCATTTCAATGGTGGCTGTTCACATATATGAATGCTCAGACACCTGCTGAATACCTAAAGCTTCGTACACACGATAAGATTATCAGATGAATGGTCTTCGTCATTTGTTATTGCATACTAGTCTCATATTGAAAATTGAGATAATAAAGTTAAAAAAAATTCTCATAAAAAAAATTCCAAAAGGGATCCAACATGTTAGATTGTAATGTATCCTTTAATTTCTGAGCATGCACAGTCTTGATCTTCAATTTCCAGACGAACAGCGTACTGATTAAGTTGTTTGGGTATTGTACAAGAAAATCTTCTGTGTTTATCCCTTTGGATCATTTTACATGAAGCTTTCAATGATCAGATTATCGTACGATCGCTCCAAAAGCGGTATTTGTTTGATTTTCTGATCGTGTGTACTATAGTAGGCATTAAGCTACACAAGTTACTTTTAAAAAGGCAGATTTGATCATTTTTGGCACTATAAAACAGCATCATCTAATTTAGCTTTTTCACAGGTATTTCAAGCATTTGAACCTGATCTCCCCCCCCCCCCCCCCCCCAGTGCTTTCTATTGGCTAAACAAAAATACGCCTAAAAGCATGAACACACATGTAAAACATGACATATGCTTCTAAATGTTTGTATACATGTGCACAAAAAAAAAAAAAAACTACAAAAATATCACTTTGCAACATTACACACTACAAGCGTGTATCAAGAACAATGTGTGAGATTTGCAAGCGTGGAAAGGTGCTCCGTTCAGATGAAAGTTCACCATTACAAACCGGAAACAAAACTCATTAAGAAGCAATTGCACAATCTACTCTAGGGAAATAATGATCATTTTCAGGAAAGACAGTAAGACAAGTTCTTCCCAGCATTTTCTCTGCAGTGTTATTCATCCATTATCACACTTTAAATCAGTATGAACCTGCATGTTTAGTACAACATCACACATTCCTGAACATTTCTACACAATCACTTTATGGTATCTAGAACAAGAAATGACCTTCCAGAAATCAGATACAAAGCATGGGGAGCAGAGAACGTTGCCGAAAAGGTGTAAACACACACACACACACACACTTTGGTCGACCATGGCGAGGCCTGTTCCGAGTGGAACCTGTCCTGTTAAACTGCTGTGTGTTCTTGGCCAACATGCTGCAGCTCAGTTTCAGGGTCTTGGCAATCTTCTTATAGCCTATGCCAGTGATGGCGAACCTTTTTAAGCTCGAGTGCCCAAACCGCGACGCAAAACCAACTTATTTCTTTCAAAGTGCCAACACAGAATTAACCCTACCAGAGGATGGGGCTGATCATCCCTCTGAATGAGCCCCAAGGGACCAAAAATGTAAGATTCTGCCAGATTCGCTCAGAATGCAGGGTTCAGGAGTGCGTTGTGCTCAGAATGCACTGTGCAACGTACACTGACCTACCTGACTATTACACTCACCTACCTGACACATGCACTCACCTACCTCCTCGATGTCCCTGCCGCCGGGAGGTCAGCTACAAGCTCTGCGCTGTTTAGGGGTTGTGTAAAATTCTGCCGACGTCACTGGCACTGATGCAAAGTAGGAAGCCGGTGTCCTGTCGAGTCAGTGCAATTGACTGCCTGGCTGGGGGAATCCCCTGGCGTGCCCACAGAGAGGGCTTGGAGTGCCAGCTGTGGCACCCGTGCCATAGGTTCGCCATCACTGGCCTATGCCATCTTTATGTAGAGCAGTGGTTCTTAACCCAGGGGTCGCGACCCCCCGGGGGTTCGTTCGGCAATTTGCCAGGGGTCGAGATGGCTAGTTCAAGCTTACTGTTTACGCCCGAGTCTGTCTCGGCCAGCAAGACGTCACTTCCGGGAGAGGAGCACCATGCAGAAGGGACGTTCCATCGCTGCCATCATGGTACTCTCGTCCGCAGTAAGGTTGCAGTTAGAAGTCAGGAAGCGGAGTTAACCGGAAGTGACGCCACCGCCATCTTGGTACCCTCGTCCGCAGCAAGGCTACAGTTAGAAGTCAGTAAGCGGACATCTTTTTACACCCACCGAAGTCTTGCAGTTTACATGCATTTTTACCAGTAAACTGAGCTTATATACTATATAAGCTTTATATAGTATATAAGCTCAGTTTACTGGTAAAAATGCATGTAAAATACAAGACTTTGGTGGGTGTAAAAAGATATCCGCTTGGCGACTTCTAACTGTAGCCTTGCTGCGGACGAGGGTACCAAGATGGCAGCAGCGTCACTTCTGGTTAATACAATAGACGGGTTGCTGATGCTGACGGAACACTGAGGTAACCTGAGGTACTTTGGCAAGCCAGGCACTAAATACCGGTAATTAAGGTATTTTTGTACCGTTTGTCACAGCAGTGTAATTACATCAATATTGATTAAATAAGTCCGATATGACTGTGAAAAATATAATTTATATATAAATGTCCCAGTTGGTTCCTGAAAAGTGGTTATTCCGTCTCAGTGCTAGATACATGCTTGGATGCTATACACTTTGTATATCTAGCACTGGCACAGAATAACCACTTTTGGAGGAACTAACTGGGACGTTCATATATAAATGATATGTCTTGTTCCATAATCATTTTTTTCTTGCATAGCTACATCATGTTGGGACTTAAAAAAAAAAAAAAATGGCGGAACTCAGCTTTAAGTCCAACATGACGTGGCTATGCAAGAAAAAAATTATTATGGAACAAGACATATCATTTATATATGAACGTCCCAGTTGATTCCTCAAAAGTGGTTATTCTGTGTCAGCGTTAGATACATGCTTGGGTGCTATACACTTAAATCATTTTACTGTTAGGGGTCCCCACAACTTGGGAAATTTCATCAAGGGGTCATGGCACTAGAAAGGCTGAGAACCACTGATGTAGAGCAACTTTTTTTTCTCCCCAGATCCTTACAGTTCCTTGCCATGAGGTGCCATGTTTAACTTTCAGTGATCAGTATGAGTGAGAGCAATAACACCAAATTTAACACTCCTGTGACCTTGTAACACTAATGAGTCACATGACACTGGGAGGGAAAATTGACGAATGGGCTCAATTTGGACATTTTCACGTGAGGGGTGTACTCACTTTGAGATACTGTACAAACATGCTATATTGTCAAAAGTATTGGGACACCTGCCTTTACACAAACTGTAATGGAATCCCCAAGCTTAGTCTGTAGGGCTCAATAATGAGCTGGCCCACTCTTTGCAGCTATAACAGCTTCAAAGTTCTAGGAGGCTGTCCAGAAGGTTTAGGAGTGCATCTATGGTAGTGTTTGACCATTCTCTCAGAAGCTCATTTGCGAGGTATGCGCTGATATGGACAAGGGCAGGCTCAGAAACCGATCAAATTCATCTGGGGGGGGGGGGATTATGGTTGTTTTTTTTAAATGTGTCCCCAAATGCAGCCATGCCCTGTCCCTCCACATAGATGCAGCCAGGTCCCCCACATAGAGGCAGCCATGTCCCGTCCCGCCCACATAGAGGCAGCCATGTCCCGTCCCGCCCACATAGAGGCAGCCATGTCCCGTCCCGCCCACATAGAGGCAGCCATGTCTCCCATACCTAGTAGTAGATGATGATGCCACCGCTGCTGCGTTAATCGCCGTGCATTACAGCGCCGCATTACAGGCACCTTTCGTTTGTACTTGTAATCCCCGCCGCGCCATGTATAGACACTCCTTCTCGGGATTGGACGGATCCGTCCAATCCCGAGCAAGGGGGAGTGTATACACACGGCTCCGCGCATAGACAGTCCCCCTTGCTCGGGATTGGACAGATCCGTCCAATCCCGAGAAGGGGAGTGTCTATACATGGCGCGGCGGGGATTACAAGTACAAAACGAAAGGTGCCTGTTATGCGGCGCTGTAATGCACAGGGATTAACGCGGCGGCTTTGCGGTATGCGGCGGGGGGGTAGTATTCTATTCAGGTATCCGGGGTATTTGCGGGAGTACAAGTACTCCCGCAAATACTCAGTATCGGTCCCAATACCGATACTGGTATCGGTATTGGGACAACCCTAGTTGGAACACTTCGTTCAAGTGAAGAGAACTCTTAAAGGCATCAGCATACCAATCCATTTTGGACAACTTTATGCTCCCAACTTTGTGAGATCGGTTTGAAAGTGGCCCCTTTCTGTGAGTACCTTGTATAGCACTACAAATGGTCTTAAGTAGGGTTGTCCCGATACCGATACTAGTATCGGTATCGGGACCGATGCAGAGTATTTGCGGGAGTACTTGTACTCCCGCAAGTACCCCCGATACTAAAATAGAATACTCCCTCCCCCCCCCCCATATTGCAGCCATGTCCTGTCCCCAATACCTGTAGATATGATACCGCCACCGCCGTTAATCCCCCTGCATTATAGCGTTGTGCGCGCATTACAAGCTTTCGTTGTGAATACTTGTAAAGCGTGCGCCGCCATGCATAGACACTCCCCCTTGCTCGTGATTGGACGGATCCCTCCAATCCCGAGAAGGGGTTGTGTCTATACATGGCGGCGCGCGCTTTTACAAGTATTCACAACGAAAGCTTGTAATGCGCGCGCGGCCATACGCTATAATGCAGGGGGATTAACGGCGGTATCATATATACAGGTGTGGGGGGACCATACATGGCTGCAATATGTGGGGGGACCATACATGGCTGCATTTGGGGACACATTTTAAAAATATATCGGTATTCGGTATCGGCGACTACTTGGAAAAAAAAGTATCGGTACTTGTACTCGGTCCTAAAAAAGTGGTATCGGGACAAACCTAGTCTTAAGTTTTTTTCTGAAGGCCCGATTTCTTCCATGCGGATGTCTGTGGGAAGAGCGTTCCATAGCCGTGGTCCTAGGACTGCAAATCTTCGCTCTTTAGATTTGTAGCGGGTCTTAGGTATGTGGAGGAGGTTTTGGTTAGTTGACCAGAGGGCGCAACTGGGATGTAGGGTTTTATTCTCGCATAGGTATTCAGGAGCATTTGCTTGTGCGCATTTGTGAGTGAGGTAGAGGGTCTTGAATGTAACGCAACCCTTTACGTCTAGCCAGCCAATGGAGGGTCCTCAGGGACGGGGTGATTGATTCCCAGGTTTTTTTTTTCCCGTTACCAGTCTGGCTGCTGTATTCTGGACTTGTAGAAGCAAAATTTGGTATTTGGGGAGTCAGAGTTAGAGGGAGTTTGCGTAGTCGAGTCGGGAATTAATGATTGTTCAAACTACTACTGCTGTGTCCTCTTCCGCGATAAATCTACGCAGCAGGCGGAGAAGGTAGTGAGATCCGCTAACTACTGATCCTATTTCTGCGTCCATAGTGCAGAAAGCAAAAACCATAAAGACATGGATGGGCGAGTTTGAGGTAGAGGCCCTTCACTAGCCTGCTCAGAGTCCTGACCTCAACCCTATTGAACACCTTTGGGATGAATTAGAGCGAAGACTGCAAGCCCGGCCTTCTCGTCCAACATCAGTGCCTGACCTCACAAATGCGCTTTTGGAAGAATGGTCAAACATTCCAATAGACATATGGGGGATATTATTTAATAACTTAACCCTGCTTTAAAATTCTCCACAATTATCTCTGACCTGTGTGGTGTGTTGCTTGGTTTTCATGATGAATGAATGAAAACTTATATAGCGCGGCACATGCAAACTAAATCGCCTCTGGGCGCTTGTTGTTCCTGTCTCCTTTGATATCAAAAGAGATGAGTCTTGATCTTTCTACTGAATGCCAAGTGGTTCTCCTCCAACCGAATGTTGGTTGGTAAAGCGTTCCATAGTCTGGGACCTTGGATCGCGAATCTTCTTTCTCCTTTGGACTTGTAGTTGGCTTTCGGAATCTGGAGCAGGTTGTGATTGGTGGATCGCAAAACGCGATTGGGATTGTGGGCTTTTATTTTTTCGCATAAATAATGGGGGGCGTTCCTATGGACATCCTATGATGCCGTTTGTTCACCGAGGTTCTCTAACAAACCCCTGAGGGCTTCACAGAACAGTATTTATACCAAGATTAAATTACTCACAGGTGAACTCCATTTACTATTTAGGTGTGAAAGCAATCTGTTCCACTAGATTTGAGTTGAGTTAGGACTATTAGAGTAAGGCAGGGTTTGACAAATTTGCTTGGAATCTAGGAGCCAGTTAAAAAAGTTAGGGGCCAGAAAACGCACCCCGTCCCGATGAGCTCGCGCGCAGAAGCTAACACATACGTGAGTGGCGCCCGCATATGTAAACGGTATTTAAACCACACGTGAGGTATTGCAGCGATCCTTAGAGCGAGAGCAATAATTCTAGCTCTAGACCTCTAACTCAAAAATTGCAACCTGTAGAATTCTTTAAACGTCGCCTATGGAGATTTTAAAGGGCAACAGTTTGTCAGCATTGAAGCGTGATATGTTGGTTATCAATTTACTCGGCGTAACATCTTCACAATATAAAAAAAAAAAAAATAATTGGGATAACTTTACGGTTGTCTTATTTAATTAAAAAATGTATTTTTTTCCCAAAAAAGTGCGTTCGTAAGACCGCGGCGCAAATACGGCGTGACAGAAAGTATTGCAACGATCGCCATTTTATTCTCTAGGGTGTTGGAATAAAAAATATATATAATGTTTGGGGGGTTCTAATTATAGGGAAGGAGATGGCAGTGAAAAATGACACGTTAGAATTGCCGTTTAACTTGTAATGCCAACGGCCACCACCAGATAGCGCCAGCTCACAGAAGGAAAGCAAAGCCACGGCCTCAATTACCGGCCGTCCGCTTTAAGCCTGGTGAGTGAATCCTGTATTTAAAAAAAAGGGGGGGGGGAATAACTGTTCATAAAAGTCTCATATGTCCGAGAGGATCATGACCCCCAAATACTGCAGGGATTTAGCTGCTCAATTGAAAGGAGAAATGGAGACCCAGTGCTGTTCTTCTAGGTTATCGATACCAACTAAGCCCGAAACAACTAATCGATTATGAAACTATGGGACACGTTCACATTTATGATTTTTTTCAGCTGCTGCATATTTGGAAAGGACTTAAACGGTGCCACTTTGTTTTGTTTTTTTGTTTCAACATACTTCAATGGAGGAGCTGCAGAAAAGCATTAAATGTGTTTTTGCAGCAATTTGTGTTTTGGAATCTTTTTTTTTTTAAGAGCCCATTCACACCTGAGCGGCAAAACGCCTGTCGCGCGACGCTCGTGCCGCTGGAGGGGAAATTTCCCATTCATGTCTATAGAGATGGTTCACATCTCTGAGACGCCGAACGCCTGTCGCCTGAAAAAAAGTCCCGGACCCTTTTTTTCAAGCGACATTGGCGTTCGCCCATAGACATGAATGGGAAGATTTGTAAAAAAAAATAAATAAATAAATAAATCGAAGCGCGGCAAGTAAAGCCGCGTATGCGGCGTTACTTGCCGCTCAGGTGTGAATGCAGCCTTAAAGTGTATTTTTGTGCGTGAACTCGAGAGAGAGGAGCCGGACTGCAGGAGTTGGGAGTAGGCAGACCCTCCCCCCGGAGGCAATCGCCATCCTTCTCCATGCCCCTGGTGGCAATGGCGGGTGTGAAGGGGGGCCTCCCACTCACCCCGCCCTACCTGCTCCTCTTGGGAGCCCAACTGGGGCCCAACGGGACCCCAATGGGGCAGAGGGACTCCCCCTATGAGGGAGTGAGGGGGCCTAGCCCACCCAGCCAGCCCCGTAGGTCCTTCGCCTCTCTTTATTTTAAGAGACCACATGGCCAAAGTGCATGTGTTTTAAACCAATTTTGTGTGCGTGCAAGTGTGGTGGTTTTTGTGGGGGGGGGGGTGGGCGTACTAAGCACAGGCGTACCTTGCATAGCACACCCACCGGGAGCCGGGCTGAGACCACCAAACTCAATTCACATGTAGCCGAGACCGGGATCCGAACCCTTGGCTGCAGAGGTGAATGGCTTGTCAGCGCAGTGCCAATCACGTTGAGCCACCACAGCTCCCTTTGGAATCTTTTTTTTAATCGAAACAATAATCGGCCAACTAATCGATTATGATAATCATCGTTCGTTGCAGCCCTACTTGCAAAATATTTATGGGAGGCAACGTTGAAATTGCCGACTCTCTCAAACAGTGCAACTAGTGGGACTTTGAGTGAAGTTCTGCTTTAAGACTGTAAACCACATTACACATGAGCTGGATCTGTGATTCACAGGGTTAAAACTGATGAAAGATTTATTTTAAGTTACTGTAAGGTGATTAAGCGGATCAGTAAGCAAGATTTCAGATTGCTCTCTTCAAGAAACTGATGTGTACAGCTAGGATTACAAATAGACATGTAATTATAACGAGATGAGAAATCAAATCATTTTCTATTGAATATCATGTGCGCTAAAAAGGAAAATGACGCAGCGAAAACATCACGCTATGAAAATATTGGATATGATCAAAAGAGGCAGCTATTAACTTCTGTCATGGAAACCATCGACACTGCCAACGAGAAAAGATCTCAGAAAATCAAGAGAGATTGCTCCCATTTCAATACATGTTCCTAAAATAATTGGCCTACAAACAGCCAGTAAGTCAGATTTACTGCCTGGCACAAGCAGCATGCTGGTTGAGTGCCCGATGCACAACAGACCAGAATGGTAAAATGTAGAAGTAAACCTTAGTGTCTGGGCCAATTCTGGCATTTTACACATACATGTTATGCGACATAGCGCGATTGTTATTTCTGTTGTCACTTGTGCCTTATACAACATTGTTTTTCAGTAAAAATATTGAAGAAAAAAAAAAAGCATTATTTTCTAGAACATAACTTCGAACCTCCAAACATATTTTTCTGAAAGCAGAGGCCATGAAATATATAAAAAAAAAAAATGGTGGTCGCTGTAATACGACGCACAATATTTGTGCAACTGTATCAAATGAAAAGTTTCAGGAAAAGACAGAACAAAAAAAAAAAAAAACCCCCACTTAAATGCATTTCAATACACAATTTTTGTAATATCTAAAAGATGACAGTTTACCAAAAAAAAAAAAAAAAGACACCAAAAACATGCCAAGATTTAGAGCCCATTCACACTGGGGCGGCATGACTTCGGGGGCGACTCGGCAAGGCGACCTGACTTCGGAGGCGACTTGCAAAATTACTTCTGTATAGAAGTCAATGCAAGTCGCCCACAAAGTCGGAGCGACTTGCCTTGCTCCTATTAGAGCAAAGCGGGACGCGACTTGTCAGTCGGCTGTCGCCCCTGACCAGTCACCCCTGTGTGAATGGGCTCTAAGGCTGCGTACACACGATCAAATTTATCTGCTGGAAACGGTCTGACAGACCGTTTCAGCAGACAGATTCGATCGTGTGTACGGGCTAACAGACGGATTTGGCCACCCGACAGATTTCAAAGCATGCTTTTGAAATCTGTCGGCTGGGAACCCGTCCACCCGACATGTCTGCTGGTTAGTATGCTAACCAGCAGATATGTCTTCTCGCACACGCGCCGAATGCCTTCGACGCATGCGCGGAAGTGTTTTACTTCCTGGTGCGGTGACGTGGCGGCGTCAACGTCACGTCAGCGCGCTGTCTGCTGGCGGGGATTTTGGTTTGCTCGTGTGTACATGCGAGCAAACCAAAATCCCAGGAGACAGATTTGTTCAAATCTGTCAGACAGATTTGAACAAATCTGTCTGCTCGTGTGTACGAGGCCTTAAGGTATTATACACTTATGAAATATCGACAAGCTAGGGTACCACTATAGGCAGAGATTTAAAAGGCATGTGCTCTGGTGCTAAATTAGAGAGATAAACACAACAAAATACACTGGCGCTAGACAGGGATAGTGAAATTCTTAAAGTAAGTGTCGTTACTAGTTATTAATGAGTAGGGTGTAGGAGATTGTCCAGAGCTGGGAGGATCGTGGTACTCGGAAGTACCAAAAGAACAGAAAATACACTAAAAAAAACACGCTCATGGCTCTCTAGAGTTCATTATAAACCCAAAGTTTTAAATAAAAAGTATTTGAAAAAAATCCATTTATTGTAGGTAAACTCCAGATGTATCTTAAACAGTCCATATGGAAATAATCTACAATAAATGGATTTTTCCAAATACTTTTTATTTAAAACTTTGGGTTTAAAACTTTGGGTTTATAATAAACTCTAGAGAGCCATGAGCGCAGTTTTTTGCTAAATTAGAGAGAGCCAGCTAAAATAATAAATAAGTAGGACAAAGGATTAGTATCACTTTAACCCCCACATAAATATAGGTTTGAGCAGCTACATGGTAAGATTGAGGCCGGGTTCACACATATGCAATGTTGGAACAAGCAAGGGTTCCCATACCGAACCGAACCACTGCAGGTGTCAATACAATGTTAATGACATCCACAGATTGACAGTTCGCACTGCGATCTGTGAACCAAATGGTACAGGAATCAGATTGCATGGGTGTGTAAACGATTCCAGTGCAGGGCACAGATCGTACAAGTGTGAACCCAGGCTCAAGAAAGAAATGTATAAAGTTATGCACATAAGTCCCAAAAATAACATTAAGAGGGGCTCCCCTGGCAAAATTAGTGATGGAAAAGGATCCGGGGGTGCTCCTAACAGCATTAAATGCCAAGCCAGATATAGATAGCCATGCATTTAATAGGACATGCAGTACATTTAATAGATAAAATCAGTAATTCTATCAATTTAGAAAACACAGATTTGGCCTCATCTTGAATATGCAGTTCAGTTTTGGCCACCAGTCCTCAGGAAAAAAAAACATTCATGAATTGGAAAACGGTAAAGGGCAATAAAATAAAGGGGGCTGGAGGAGCTCAGCTATGAAAATGAGTTAATCTCTGGAGACTAAACACTTTATGGGGCATACTATTAGAGCATAACTGAAGAAATCCCTGCTTGTTCCTCTGGGCAGAGTGAGTCTAAGGGTCCTTTCACAGAGGGCTGATCAGTAATGATCCGCCTCCGTATGCTTAGTGGGGGATCTCCGCTGAGCCGCCAGATGACAGCGTGCAGGGACCGCCCTGTTTTTTCTCCGCTCTCCTCCATTTGGGGGGGGGAAAATCGGATAAACACGGACCGTCTGTCAGTGTTCATACGATCCGCAGATGGAAGGAAAAATAGGGTTTTCCTCCGTCTACAGAATCGGAGGAATGCAGAGGCGGGCGAGATCGGATGTCAGCGGCCCGCAATCTCAAAGACCAATACATGTCCCTTTTTCATCCGCACACGGATGGATGAAAAAGCGGACATACGGTCAGCACGTGTGAAAGGGACCTAATGGGAGTGGTTTCCCAATTACCCAACAGCTGCTCACCTGCAGGCATCCAATGAGGAAAATTGCAGGGTCAGCATCCCTTAAACTGCGATTTTCCATCAAACTTATCACAAATAATGACATTTTTTAATGCAGGGGATGCCAGAAATTAGATTTGTACCTTAGTGCAGACTTGTGGGAAAATCAGTGAGCCAATCACACAAGCAGGAAATGACAATTCTGGGGGGCAATTTGTACACATTCTGTGTACAGAACACCTCCAAGTAGGTTGAATTGCATTTTCGAAAATTACAGCAGCTTCAGATTGAAAAGGAAAGTTAATTTTTAATAGCATTCAAATACAATATGACTTGTGTCACAATTGTATGACATTTATTTTTTCTTAAAGGGTCACTAAAGGAAAAAACTATTTTTTGCTGAAATGACTGTTTACAGGGTATAGAGACATAAAAGTTAACCGATTTCTTTTCAAAATTATTAAAAATAGATAAAAATCAATCATATAATGTGCCTGCAGGTTAGTTTCACTTTTGAAATGGCTTCATGTTTCTCTGAAGTAGAAATAGACACACAGAACAAAAACAAACAAATCCAGGGCAGTGTTGTGTTTTTAAAATGAATCTAAATGGTTCTGGGAAGTTTTAGACACACAGTAATGACAGCTTAGACCACCGCGAGAAAGCTCCCAGCACTGTGGTTATAAGGAAACAGACAAGCAGGAAGTGTGGAGAACAGAGCAGGATTACAGCAACTTCAAAGCAAAAACGAATAAGGGCATGAAACCAGTACTGCAGTAAGGTAACAGAAGCTATTTAGCTAAAAAAAATTCCTTTAGTGACCCTTTAATTTGCTATTTCCACCCCTCAATGAAAGTGGAGTTACCCTTTAAGATGTACAAATCTAAGGTGGCACCAGTAACTGTAATAAGGTCTCTGAACAGGACACAGAGCCTTGGTTTGAGTTTAGAAGTAACCTTGGATTGGGGAAAGGGTTCTTTATGTTTGGAGCAGTGGAACTTTCTCCTCTAGGAAGCAGGACTTGCTGGGAGTGTTGACAACTTCCAAATGTTCTTCTCCAGGAAACAGTACATACAGCATTTTGGGAATGGTTAGAGAACGTGTAGCCTTTTCTAAACACAACGAATACCCCATAACCTTCAGTGTCAGGCTAAATACTTTCCAGTGTGTCCTAGGAGCAGGCCGTTATACCGACATATTTACACATATACAATACTGGGTCAACAAGATTGGGCTGGGTACTACTGGTCACCAAGGTGACTAGTTTGCTGGCTCTTAGATCCCGGGTAGATTATATACACACACACACACACACACACACACACGCTCCCATCTTGCCATTTTGTATACCTGCCTCCCAGTCTGACACCGACTCCGAATGTTTAGACCTCTTCTCCAAGCAGACTTCCCTTTCAGTTACCAGAGGCTTGTGGGTTTCAATGGTAATCAATTTAGGGTGTTGACTAGGACAGTCCCATCTATAACACTACTCTTTTTGAGACATTACTTAATGGATATGCATCGTACCCACAGATCATTTGGGTTAAAAGATTCATCTCCAATTTAACTTTTGGACAGATGGGCTCACAATCTCTTCATGTACACTTTGTAATGATGTAGAATGTACATCAGAGGTGCGTTAGATGTATGTAAACAAGGCAGACCACCGTTCTGTGAAGGAGGAAGATGGGGATCTTGAGTTTCCAGTCACAGCATTCCCCCGCAGTTAAAAAGCACTGCCTAGGAGCACACTTAAAGCTTTTCAACTATTAATCTCCTGCCTTTGTGGTTTTAACTTCGGATAGCTTTTTTTTTCTGCCTGTAAATACTTTATCTGGCTCGCTATCATGAGAGTTTGTCGGGGGGGGGGGGATTCATAAGAGGGCCAATGAAAGCTGCAGATCTGGAGGTGTGTCTCTAAACCCAGGAAGTGAACAGGCAGCAGCTTCATGGTTGCAGCCAGGCTCAGTGGAGGGAGATTTCTGCAGCATTTGGCAAGTACAGAATCACAGTACTGTATATATAAAATATGCAAAGTGGAGGCAAGCTTCAGAATAGCAAAGAGCTTTGTATTACAAATTATGTGAGCAGACTGCAGTTATCAATCCTTTGACAGCCTCAGATATTAATCCCTTCCATGCCAGTGCAATACAGTTACAGTGCATATTTAGCACTGATCATTGTATTAGAGTAACTGGTCCTCAAATTGCCAGGTGTCCAATTTGTGCACTGCAATTTCGCAATCCTAGGAAATAAAAAATCCTTAATATCCCTGTAGATACCAACGTTTGCACAAACCAATCAATATACTCAGGATTTTTTTTTTTAACCAAACAATATAGCAGAATACAAATTGCCCTAAACCGAAGAAGCAATTCGATTTTCGAATGGATAGGTTTTATAATCAAAAGATAGTGTTTTGGTTTCAAAATGGTCGGTCTTTGCTTATAGAGCAAGAAAATGAAAACCACATAGTCGATTCAAAATGCCACCAAAAGAAAGCCTTATTTGTGGGAATAAAGGACATACATTTTGTGTACAGTGTGGCACGACCACGCAACTGTCAAGTTAAAGTGATGCAGCCCCGTATTGCAAAAAATGGCCTGGTCATGAAAGGGGGTGGGAACCTTCTGGAGGGGGGGGGGGGGGTTTGAAGTGGTTAACATGAATTTAAATGAATTTGTCATCAGCCATCATCGGTACCTTTAGTGCAAGAAAAGTTCAAGAAAAAACACTGGTTCGTTGCGCTTCCATTGTGGTGTTAAAAAGCTTGCTGCATTTTTGGTAAAAAAAAAAAAAACCCAAACCAAAAACACACCTCCCCTTTAAAAAGCATTGAAAACGCAGCAAGGCGGCATCAATAACGCATCCCTGTTACATTTTTGATGCAGTTTATAAGTCGCATGACCTATGAAAACAGTAAAAGTGCAACAAACTCATGCACGTTTTCACGCCATTATCACCACCTTTTTCCTCAGTCTGCAAAATACAGAAAACACCATTTTCGTCTGATAAGTTTCAGCTGCCAAAACTATGCTGCATCTCTAGTCTGCATGAGGTTTTTCCCCCTGAAATGATGTCTTAAAATGCCTTTTACTCACCTGAGCATGTTCGTTCCCACGCTAGAGATGCGCAAAGCCTCTCTGGCCAGGGCCTTGGCTCTTGTTTGGATAGATCAATAGCGCAGCCATTGGCTCTCGCTGCTGTCAATCAAATTCAATGACGCAGGGGCCGAGTCCAGGATTCTGTGTCTATGGATGCAAATGCTGGACCCGGGAGCGCCCCCACACAGTAACCCCCTGGGAGAGTGCTTCTCCTAGAGGGGTTAGGATGAGCTCCGGTGTGTTCGCAAAGCCCACATGCAGAGCCTGCCAGGAAGTCTGCACTGTGCCAATCACAGGCAGTGAGACATTTCCCGATCTCTGCAGCCATGTATCGGGACAATGTCTCAAGGTCTGATGACTGATGACTTCCTGGCGGGCTCTGCGAACAGGCTGGAGCTTATTCTTATTAGGGGGTTTTCCTGATGCGGGGGGGGGGGGGGGGGGAGTATCGGTGGGGGACCCCAGAAGACGAGTATCAGGCCCATGGGATGAACAGCACAGTGGAAGCAAGTATAGGTTTTCTTTTTTTTGTTTAAACAGAGAAGAGTTTACAACAACACCTTTAACCACCAAAAGATTTTAACTTATTCATAACAGACCAATTTTTTCTATTCAGGACTTTGCTCATTTATCTGGCGATTGCGTTGTCATGCAACACTGTACGCAAATAAAATGTCTCTTCACACAAATAGAGTTTCTTTGGTGGTATTTGATCACCTTTGGGTTTTTAGCTAGATAAAAAAGTAGCACACGACAATGTTTTCTGCGTTTATGACAATTCCAATAAAATCTAATTTCTCCATAATTTTAGGCTAAAAACAGGTACCCACTTACCAAACCCCCCCCCCCCCTCCGAGCAGAACTCTGCTGTAAGTCAAAAGACTGGCAATCAAAATTTTACATTTACATTTTACACACTGCAGTGGAAAAGTGGCAAAGGGAGACAATTGGAACTCTGATGTGGCTCAGTTTGTGGGATTATAAAAAACTAGGGCTGTTACTGTTCAAAATTTTTGTGTTCGATTAATCATTTTTTATTTTAATCGATTAATCGACCAATTTCAATTATAACGCACATACAGATCCAACTATTTTTTGCTGATCTCCTTGCAGGCCGATTCCCAGTGCAGCTCCCAACCACTGGAAAAATGGATAGCAGGATACAAAAAACACACAAAGGCAGCGCTCGATGGGAATAGCATTAAAACTTTTATAGTCTTCAAGTAGGTAACAAAATAAATATTGCACTGGAGATAAAATTGATGTAGCTACATAAACTGTGAAAATGGTGCGAGTAATAGCAAACGGTAGCAAAAGCAGTCATAAAAACATGTAGCTAAGTATGATACTGGTATAAAAATGTGTACAACGATACCACTGATGAATCCAGATGAGGAGGGGTTAACATCAGTCCGTCGGCTTGTAGATGTCCCATGAAGGGAACTATCAACTCCCAGTGGATGGCTGTAGAATCCCAGGTTGACAGAGGGAAGTGTAACAGCCCTTGCGTGTGGCAGATAGTACGGTCCCGCGGGCATGCAGATATGAAGGCACAGCAAAGGAGCCCTTCAGATGGACACGGCAAGCCCCGCCGGTGTCCATGATGTCACCGGATCTCCGACGGAACTCTCTGAAGGCCCAGAAGCTGGCGGAGAGGTGAGTACCAATCAAAAGAATTTTAAATCGATCAAAAAGATTTTGATCGATCAAAAAAATTAAAGATTAATCGATTAATTAAAAGTTAATTTGCACAGCACTATAAAAAACAAAAACAAAACTGACTTCTGAAGGGGTGATCAAACTGTGATACAATGGTCATAGTAGGCAGAGGCACTTCAAGAGGACAATGTCTCCAGGACGGTAGACTGGAGAGTCCACTCAGGGGAAACGATTACAAAGAACCATCAGCAGCCAGCAACCACAGTACCAGAAATATAAAACAACAACAAAAGGGAGGGATGTATAGCGTAAAAACTATAAGGCTCCATGCATGCTAGAGCTGATAAACTGCAGTTTATTGGAGTCTGGGAGTTTTTTTTTTTTTTCGTTTTTTTTAAACAGGCGGGTATCAGCTTTTTTATGAACGCCCGAAAATCGCGTTCAAAGTGCAGTTTTCTGCCCACTAAAAACTGCCAAATGCTCAAAAACGTGGCTCACCAGCGTTTAGCGTTTTTTAATTTATTGGAAAAAAAATAAAAAACAATTATAGCAAAAACATTAAAAAAACGTTGACTTCCTGCAAAGCTGCTGGCGTTTTGATAACATTACTTTAGCCAGTGTGTATGGAGCCTAAGTTAACATGCTAAATGTTAAAAAAAAAAAAAAAAAGGCCATAAAGTGAAGCAGTTCATGCTAGACTCCATAGTGACAAAAATGATAATCCAAAATCTGAAATTCTCTGGATATATATCTAGTGCGAGTGAATAAGGCGAGTAAATTAGGGTTGCCACCTCATCCCTTTAAACCCGAACACATATGAATTACACAGGTTCTGAGGCTAATTTAATACAGGTAAAGCACCAAGTGAGTTTAATTACCACCTTAATTAGCCACAGAACCTGTGTAATTAATATGTGTTCGGTTTTAAAGGGATGAGGTGGCAACTCTAGAGTAAATGTGCCGATCACCCACGTGCACCTTCATAAATCATAAAATGCCTCCTTATGGAAAACAGATTCCAAAATGCAAGTCAAAAAGGCGCTGTTCACAAGCCCAAAAAAGGTCCAATCCTCACCCCTCTGTTATATTAAATGAGGGTAATGTCATGGCTAATGAGGATCGCTCCGTCAGTGACCATGGGAAAGAAGAATGCCCACATAGTGTAAAACTATAAAATGTATTCAAAGTATGGTCTTGAGCGCTAGCCAATAGTATAAATGAATGAAAATAAAATAGTGCAATCGAACAAACTGCTGCTCAAATCTATAGGTGCTAACAAAACAAGAGGTATGAATAGGCAAAAGTGATGAGCGCAAATTATTGCACTAAACCGTGTATGACAGTGAAACACTGATTAAATATGCAAACAAGCCATATAAATCCATGTGACAAACCAAAAAAGTGTACAAGATGGACATGAAACAAACTCACAAAAGTGAATTGGATATGTACAAATTAACAAAAAAAACGCATTAAATCGTGAATACACAAAGTCCCATCCAAAACAAATGAAAAATTGGAAGGGATACTATGATGGTCAAGATGAGTCTTCACAAGTACTGAGTGCTTACCTCCCCATTGTGGGAAAATCGCCTGAACAGATCCTCAAACCACATATATGGAGACTAAAGCGCCCTCTCAGCTTTATGAAAAATCCTGGTCTTCAACGATATGGAGACTCACCAAGGGTGGCAGGTGGATTACCAAAGAGAAAATACAGACTCCCATCGTGAAGTATATAAAAAAAAAAAAAATTGGGGTTTAATAGGACTAAAATATGCTTACGAGCATGTATATCAAAGAGACACCAAACCCAAACACTTCCGGTTGGACGAACAGGGTTTCGCGTCACTTCCGGTCACGTCTGGTACCTTGCGCGTTACGTCACGGCACGGGACTTCATTCATCGTAACGCGTAAGGTACCAGACGTGACCGGAAGTGTCACAAAACCCTGTTCGTCCCACCGGAAGCGTTTGGATTTGGCGTTTTTTTTATATATATATGCTCGTAAGCATATTTATTTTCACACCTTACCGTTGACTTATTTCGCCTGCAACACATGGAAAGGGGCCAAGAAAAAAGAACCTGAGCCATTTTCCTAAAACACACCACAGCACAGTGGAAAGCTGAACTGATTAACATTGCCATGGACAGTAAATGCATTTTAGGCGTTTACCAACATGTATTGTAAATTAAAAAATGCATTTGTGTGAACAGGGCCTGTGACACGAGGGATTGATCAATCTTAGCAATGGATGCATTTTTGTGTAAAGAGTCCACATCAGACAGGCATTTATAGTTAAGGGCCTGGTAGCCCACATTTATGAAGAGAGAAAAAATAAAAAAAATAAGTCCATTCAGGATTCCCACACATGGTTTTAAACCTTATTCAGACAAATGAAAATGCTAACCCACCTGGCTATTCTTCAGCAACACTGCCGCTATAGGTACTGGTCCCTCAAATCACCAGCTCTTCCAGGTCCACAGCTTGGATGCATACAGCTTTGGGCTCCTTGGATGCACACTGCTTCAAGCCCTTGGATGCACACAGCGTCTTATCTTCATGCAGAGACACTCACTAGCAGCCACTTCTCCAACTCCACCTTCTGCTCTCACCAGCCCCTCGTTATATGGTTTGTGTTTACCAGGGCACACACCCTGCTGGCTATTCTCAAGACCCAGACACAGGGTTGGCGATCCCGTCCCACCCAAAACTCTTAGGGATCTCAAAACTACAGAGTCCCATCCAAAACTAGCAAAACCTTAAAGGGGTGTTCCACCCAAAAATATGACCCCTTCTTAATCCACTCCTCACCCCCATACATGCCACATTTGGCATGTAATTTTTTTGGGGGGGGGAGTGGGGGCTTCAGTAGGAGTGGGACTTCCTGTCCCACTTCCTGCTTCCGCCGAGGGGCTGGTTAGGCGATTAAGCTTAATCGCCTACACCAGCCCCCTCCCTGTAGGCGATCACATGGGACACTGACAGGTCCCATGCGATCGCCTCTCCAATCAGCGGCGAGCCGCGCCGCGCACGCATGCGCAGTACGGCTCGCGCATGCGCAGTGGGTGCCCGGCCGTGAAGCCGAAGGCTGTCACGGCTGGGTGCCCACAGACAGGATGGAGACGCCGGCCGGGGAGGGGGGCAGAGGAGCGGAGCCCCGGTCGGCGCGTCGCTGGAACGCAGGAGCAGGTAAGTGAGTGTTTATTAAAAGCCAGCAGCTACACTTTTTGTAGCTGCTGACTTTTAATAAACACCATTTTTGGCTGGAACACCCCTTTAAGAAAACTGCCAGGGCAGTTTTATCCATTTCGAATGTACCCTCTGTAGTCTTGCAATCCGCAGATATGCAAACTGTGTCCCTTTCACATCCAATTTCATAGGGACAGAGCCTTGCTCTGCCACAGGCCTAAAGCTAAACACTGGGGAGAAAAAATGTTTAATATATTTAATAGCCACAAAAGAGGTCTACTTTGTGCACACAAAAACGCAACTGCAAACACAGATATTACCAAGTCTGCACAGACCGCAGAGTTGTGGCGAGAACCCAGCAGGTCCTCTTCTTGCACAAGTAGAGAGAACAGCAGTTAGGTCTTTATACCAGGAAACTCCTGCATGGTAGGAGAAAGGTAGGCGTACAGCGCATTCATAAAGTATTCAGACCCCCTAAACTTTTTTTCGTTTGGTTATGTTAAAAGCCTGATACCTCAGTTGCTTAAATTCATTGTATTTATTTCTCAATATTCTACATTCAGAACCCATAATGACAAAGACGAATTTTAGAAATCTCTCTGAAATTTTTAAAAAGTAAAAAAAAAAAATGAAATATCACAAGTACTTAAAGAGAAACACCACTTGTCTGCACCCTCCACTGCTACTACATTTGCCACTTTTTGGGAGGGTTCCTGGTTTTGACAAGTTCCCGGCTACCACTTCCTGCTCAGATCTGAGCCAAAAGTTCAGCCTCCCAGTCTGAGATACATCACAGGTCCCACAAGGCTATGGGACCATTCACAAAACACTGCGCATGCGCAGTAGGAAACGTCACTTCCACTTATTGGAGTTGCCGGAGCCTGAACCCAAAGGCAACTAGTTACAGTATTTGTGGTTTATTAACACTTTAAGTACTAAAGTGTTATATTTTTCTGAAATAAAGCAGATTCACCAATCTACAGGTAAAATATGAGAAAATGTCAATAAAAAAAAAAAAAGGGGGAGGGGGGGGGGGGGGAGAAGCATTCTTTCCATTCATTTAAAAATCCTTAAGAAAAGAAAAAAAAAAGCTAAGCTCCTAAAATACCTCAATCCACTTTCACTGATTTGGGGCACCTTTGTCAGGAGACTGGGGATCATTTTTATGCAGCCCATGCCTGCCCCATCACCACACCACCAGTGGAAAATTCCATTGTCCATGTCACTAGGCAGTTGGCGTCAACCAATATGGGTTTTTCTCCGACCATTGCCGATATTTAGAAATTGGGGCGGCCGATGTATAATGCTGATTTTTGTGGCCGATGTTGTAGGCAGATTATAAAAAAAAATAAAACCTCACCCACTCCACTCCTTCCTGCTTGTACCTGTCACTCTAGCACACACTTTATGTCCTCAGTGTGTGCGACACTGGTAAGTTTCACACTAAGCCAAGTAACTGTGTGAAACTGACAACAGGAGAGAGCGAGAGTGCCGTCACAATTGAGCTCGATGTGGGGATGGGCGGGACCCAGCCACTATATTACACCAGCCAATGAATGAACTGCTTAAGAAAGGGGGTGGGCCATATACACCCAACAGCCTGCCCAGATACCATCCCATTGGCTGTAGCTGATGGGTCCCGCCCACCCCCGACATAGAGCTTAATTTCTGACAGCTCCTCTCTCTCCTCTGTTACTTGTCAGTTTCACACACTCAGCGCGGCGCTTGATGCTTGCCAGAGCCGCAGAGTGTGGAGAAGGGAGGAGGAACAGCAGCAGTCAGTGTTAAATATCGGCCTAAGTTTTATAATAATCGGCCAATTCATCAAAAATGGCCAAATATCGGCCGGCCTCTAGCTGACATGGTTACCTGAAGAAGGACCCTCGCACTATGAAGTGAAGAATCTTCCTTAGGAAGTATGGGGATCGTGCTGATGGACAGTCACAAGTGATGTGAACACCCAAAGAAGAACACTCTGACTCTGAAGACTCCAGTGACCGGCTAGGCCCAGACTGTAGTGATGAATGGCTGGAAGAGGCACCACAGGGAGTCAAATGACAGCCGACTAGGATGAATAAAGTGTTTTAGAGCTCCATTTTCAAACTTGGGTTTGAATGCTCCTTAGGATATCAGAACGCCTCGCTCCCAAAAGGCACCGTCACATGTTGTACAGGACTGTCCTGAACTGTATTGTGAGGACAGTGAGGGCCTGCCAATATCCCAGGAGGAAAAAAAAAAAAGCCTGTGGGGAGAACCACACTACAAGGGTAACTTTTCACCAGCCCAGAGTTCCATTGTAGAGTTCGTCATTTGTCCAGAAATAGGCTTTAAGATTTATCGGCAGCTTTTTTGGCCATACTTCTCTTCTCGGTGATAGGAATGCACTTATTTCTACACTCCTGTGACCCAGATTCAGCTGACATGACAGCTGATCCAGATTTTGAATGGAGCCCAACAATGTCTGGATCCACCTAGATGCCCGATTGGCAGCTGGCTCTGCCTCTCTGCACACTGCAGAGAGCCAGAGTCAGCAGCTCCCACCCCCACCACAGCCTGGCACTTCAGCGAGTCCTGAAGGAGCAGAGAGGATGACTGACAGTCACTGTTCTGAGTAGACTGAGAACTAAGCAATCAGCAGTCATGTGATCAATCAGTTCTCAGAGCTGGTGGGGGACAGATACAGCCAACATAAGAGTAAAGAGAGTATGAGGTTATTTTAACCACCTCCCACCATATAGTAAAATCACAGAGGGTGGGATCCCTTTTTTTCTAGGACAACATTACCCCAGTGTCACCGCTCTCGTGGGCGTGCAGCATGTCAATATGGCATGGCAATATGCACAAGGCGCAATCCTGATCTCTGTAAAGAGCCAATGATGTGGCTCTTTACTAGGGATGAGCGGTATACCCCCCGGTTTGGTTCGCAGCAGAACATGCAAAAAATTTGTTCGAACACCGTTCAAGTCTACGAGACACGAACATGTAAAATCAAAAGTGCCCATTTTAAAAGGTTAATATGCAAGTTATTGTCATATTAAAAAAAAAAAAAAAAAAATAAAAAAAAGTGTTTGGGGACCTGGGTCCTGCCCAAGGGAACATGTATCAATGCAAAAAATAAATAAAAAATTTAAAAACTGCTGTTTTTTCAGGAGCAGTTATCTTAACCACCTGCTTACTGGGCACATATACCCCGTTCCTGCCCAGGCAAAATTTCAGCTTTCAGCACTGCAACGCTTTAAATTAAAATTGCGCGGTCGTGCCTCCCAAACAAAACTTACTTCCTTTTTTTCCCCACAAATAGAGCTTTCTTTTGCTGGTATTTGATCACCTCTGCGATTTTTATTTTTTTGCGTTATAAACAAAAAAAGAGCGACAATTTTGAAAAATAAAAATATACACAATATTTTTTACTTTTTGCTATAATAAATATCCAATTTATAAAAAAAAAATAAAATAAAAAATTCTAATTTTAGGCCGATACGTATTCTACATATTTTTGGTAAAAAAAATAAAAAAAAATCACAATAGGCGTATTGTGATTGGTTTGCGCAAAAGTTATAGTGACTACAAAATAGGGGATAGAATTCTGACTTTAATTATTTTTTTACTCGTAATACGGCGATCCGTGAATTTTGTCAGGACTGCGATATTGCGGTGGACACATCAGACACTTTTGACACATTTTTGGGACCATTCACATTAACACAGCGATCAGTGCTATAAAAATCCATTGATCACTGTAAAATGTGACTGGCAGGGAGGGAGTTAACACTAGGGGCATGGAAGGGGTTAAATGTGTATCCTGGGTGTGTTCTAACTGTGTGTGGAGGGGGACTGACTGGGGGAGGTGACCGATGCTGTGTCCCTATGTACAAGGGACACAGCATCTGTCTCCTTTCCCTGACAGGACGTGCTCTAAAACTGCCGATCGCGGGTACCTCACGGCCATCACGCCCCCCAGTGGACGGGGGACTCGAGGACATATGACGTCCTCCTGGATTTACAGAGCCATCGTGAGGCCGTCATTTGACAATGGCCCAGGGCTCAAGTGGTTAATAATGCTTAAAGTGAAACAATCTAAAGTATGCCTGTAAAGTAGCACAGGTTTCCCGTGCTTAGTACAGTCCCTGCACAAAATTACATTTCTAAAGGAAGGACAAAAAGTCATTTAAAACTTGCGGCTATAATGAATTGTAGGGTCCCAGCAATACAGATAAAAGTCATTGAAAAAAAAAAACGAACATGGATTCCCCCCCCCAGTATATTACCAGGCCCATTGGGTCTGGTATAAATATTAAAGCGGCGTTCCACCCTTAAAACCACTTTCTTTCATCCCATCCAGCATACTGGGGTCAGCATGCTGTTTTTTTTTTTTTTTAATCCATGTACTTACTTTATAATAGATCATTTAATTTTGGGCGCACCGCGGTGTATGTCGCCGCTATAAGGCGTCACGCCTTCCGGAAACAGCCGACTAGCGTTCGGCTCTTCTCGGCGCCTGCGCACAGACCCAGGAGCTGACTGCGCAGGCGCCGTAAGTAGCCAGTCCTAGGTCGGCTTTTTTCGGAGGGCGTGATGCGGCTATATACGGCGCCTGCGCAGTCAGCTTCTGGGTCTGTGCCAAGAAGAGCCGAACGCTAGTCGGCCGTTTCCGGAAGGCACGACTCCTTATAGCGGCGACATACACGGCGGTGCACCCAAAATTAAATGATCTATTATAAAGTAAGTACATGGATTGGCTGACGCCAGTATGCTGGATGGGATGATAGAAAGTGGTTTTAAGGGTGGAACTCCGCTTTAAAGTGAACTCCGAACCAAAAAAGATAAAAATGCACGGAGGTACCCCCAAATTTCATTACCAGGCCCTTAAGGTCTGGATTTTGAAGGGAACAATGCGCCAAATAAAAAAATGTGTAGGAGTCCGCCTCAAAATCCATACCAGACCCTTATCTAAGCATGCAACCTGGCAGGCTGCAGGAAAAGGGGGGGGTGAGAGCACCCCCCTCTTCATGTCGAGGGCATGTGGTCTGGTACGGTTCAGGAGGGGGGCTCGGATAAGGGTCTGGTATGGATTGAGAGTGACCCCTACGCCATTATTTTTTTTATTTGGCGCAGGATTCCCCTTAATATCCATACCAGACCTGAAGGGCCCAATATGGAATTTGGAGGGACCCCCACACTTATTTTTGGTTCAGGGTTCCCCTTAATATTCATACCAGACCCAAAGGGCCTGGTAATGGACTGGGGGGGGTGTTTTTTTTTCAATTACTTATCTGTGTTGCCAGGACCCGACAATTCATTATAGACTTAAATTACTTTTTCCCTTTAGAAATGTCATTTTTTGCAGGGACTTTTCCAAGCATGGGAAACATGCGCCACTTTACAGGCATACTATAGACCCCCCCAGTATGAAATTTTACTTTTATTGTTTCACTTTGAGCTTTAAAATCACTGCTCCTGAAAAAACTGACATTTTTAAAAACTTTTTTTTTGCATTGATACTTGTCCCCTGGGGCAGGACCCAGGTCCCCAAACACTTTATGACAATAACTTGCATATTAACCTTTAAAATTAGCACTTTTGATTTCTCCCATAGACTTTTAAAGGGTGTTCCGCGGCTTTCGAATTTGCCACGAACACCCTAAATTGTTCGCTATTTGGAAAATGGGCAAATGTTCAAGCTGAACATAAAGCTCATCCCTACTCTTTACCCATGCGATCGACTGTGCCCAATCACAGCCGATCACATGTAAACACGGAAGTAACATTTATCGGCGCTCCTCACCTCACACTGACAGAATGAGAGGAGAGACGATCTTCTCCTTGCAGGGGGAGACCTATATAGGTAATCAGTGCACTGATAATCAGTTCCATGAATATCAGTGCAGCCCTAGCAGTGCCCATCAGTGATTGCTTTTTAGTGCAGCATATTAGTGCTGCCTCATCAGCGCACATCAGTGAAAGAGGAAAAAAAAATAAAAAAAATATAAAAAACACTTGTTTACAAAATTTACTAACAGAAACAAACAAAATATTTGTTTTTAATTGTCTTTTTTGTACAGCAAAAAACAAAAACACACAGCAGTGATTAAATACCACCAAAATAAGTTACTTGTGAGAAGAACCCCCCCCCCCCAAACATCCTAAACTTGTTTTTTAAATAAGTCATGACGAGAAACAAACACACTGATCTCCGCAGTAAAGAGCTGTGCAGGGGGGAAGGGCTTGTCAACACACAAGTCTAATCATTGGAGGATAGGCAGGCTGTACTCCCAGCACAGCCAGATAAACTGACCACACTAAGCGGGATGAATAGAAGACAAATCTGAAACTCGCTGTGTGCTTTTAAAGTGGATGGCTCCTTTAAAAAAAAATATATATATATATTAAAAGCCAGCAGCTACAAATACTGCAACTGCTGACTTTTATTATTAGGACACTTACCTGTCCTGGAGTCCAGCGCCGTCCGCAGCAGAGGACGAGCGGTCGCTCGTCTCTCTGCTGCTCCCCCCTCCATCCACGGTAATGGGAACCAGGAAGTGAAGCGCTCCGGCTTCACTGCCCAGTTCCCTACGGCGCATGCGCGAGTCGCGCCCGCTGATCGGCTCCCAGCACACAACGGGAAAAAAACGGAAGTGGGTGCAAATGTGACACCGGAGGAGGGGGGGGGGTTCCGATCAGCGGAACTTCACTTTAAATAAGTCCAAATGTATTTTAACTCAAAAAAATATGAATATATACACACACACAGCAGATGTTAATGCATTTCATTCATAATGGCCTTGTTCACAACCACTAGGAGGGATGTTCTTCTATACCCAGTGTTTGAAATGAGAAGGCAGCAAGGGGACTGGCGGATCACCAGGGATTTAACACAAGTGAGGCAATGAGAAGGAACAAGATCCTATATAAAACCTGGAATGTGAATTATTAGGGTGACAAATTCTTTAACCTGAGCCTGACATGCTCACTGTACAACTACACACTGCAATGAGTACAGCAGTGATATCATCGCTATACCTCATGACCAACAATTGCTACTTAGTTACCAATTATAAAACAACCTACTCTCTCACACCTGGCCACCACTGCTCTGCCCGTCACTGGAGACGTGCCCCCCACAGTCCTGCCTCTCACACACTTATGTTCTCCTCTGGTCACCACTACCCTGTCCAGCCTAGTAAAACCTCCTCTGTAAGCAGGGCAGGATTTCTGAATATAGGTCATGGCAGGGTCAGAGGTCATCCAGGGACAGTGCACCACTGTTATGTTGACATGGGTCAGTAATGTAATTCTGGTATAGTGACAGGTTATAATGCCCAGCCTGCCAGGGTACAAGCAAGCCTGACCCACATTTATTACAGTATAAAGTGTAATGGCTCCTCCACAAACCTAGATCAGAGCTGGCATTGGTGGTAGGACACAGTTCCTTCATGACATCAGCTCTAGGTGTGTCAACACATTGGGTGAACTCTGCCAGCCTTCTTCACCACCAGTCTTGATAAGACTGCCAGGCGGGGGAATTAGAAGTGTGACAGAAGACAGGTCCTAGGAAGGAGGGCAGAAGTAGGAAAATGCACAGCCTCTGACCGTCTCACCATGTAGCCAGCATCACCTAGGTACTGCCATGCCATCAGCATCACCAACTCTACCATGCCACCAGCACCCCCTGGGCATTGCCATGCCACCATCACCAGGGCACCACCAGCAAATGGGCACCCATACCACCAGCATCACAACAGCTTGCCACCTCCATTCCACTTACATCACCTGGGCACCGCCATGCCACTGACATCACTATCACACAGCCAGCACCACCTGGGAATCCCCAACTGCACCATGCCACTGCCATCACCTGGATGTCACATTGCCACCAGCATTACCTGGGCACTGCCATGCTACCACCAACTGGGCACCCATACCACCAGCATCACAAAAGGCTTGCCACCTCCATGCTACTTTCATCACCTGGACCACCCCCTCCATGCCACCAGCACCACCTGGGCACCCCATGCCACCAGCACCCCCATGCCACCAGCACCATCTGGGCACCCCCATGTCACCAGCACCACCATGCCACCAGCACCACCTGGGCACCCCCATGCCACCAGCACCACCTGGGCACCAGCATTATTCCGACCTGTAACACAGGAACCCCTACACTTCATTATAGGGTGACAGAGTAGAGCCCTTGCTGTCCCGGGTGGGCACAGTCCCCTCACCTGGTGCAGGGCACTAATGCCATCCGTGTTGGTGCTGTCAGTGATCTCCTTCCTTTCCTCTCCTCTGAGCATCTCCTCCGCCTCCAGCAGATCTCCCCCGGCACAGGCAGCCAGGAACTCCGCCGCCCGCTCGAACCGTACAGCCCGTCCAGCATCTCCATCCGCCCGGCCTCCCCGTTCATCCAGGCGCCTCTTCCGCCGCTGCCAGCGGGGCTCCGCCGCCTCCTGGTTTGTACAGGACCGAGCCCACTGGCGGAGCTGCTCCTTCCGCCTTTCCTTTGCCTGCGCGGCGGCAGCGGCCCCCTCCGCCATGTTGTGTTTATGTGTCTCCCTTCTTCTCCCCCACCCTTTACGTCTACGGTCTGTGCCGCCAGCCTGATGTGCGGCGTCATGACGTCACGTATGGCTACGCTGAGGGCCTGTCAGGAAGTGAAGTGTGGGAATGAAAGAGGGATAGCAGACAGTCGTGTGTGTATGAGAGTCGGCCAGTCCCTGGGCCCTCTACTATGGCTAGAGTCAGCCTTGTGCTAAAGATTCCTACATAACAAAGACACACCAATTCTATTCCTGACTAGAATGTTGCCTGCTTGGCTCTCCTGGCGACCCTCTGACTTCATTCCCTTCTTAGTCTCTGCCCGAGGACATCTTCTGGGCTGCTTGTTACAAACTAGTGAGCAAGAAAGTCCTGGAGTCAGAATACCACCAGGGCCAGTAATACTGGGCTCCATTCACAGAACCATATCACATTTCCCCTAAATACATAGTCGCCAACATTGTAAAAACATTTTTATAGGGACACTTTTCTTGTATGTGGGTGGAGTCTTTTACTAAGGAGGCGGGGCATGCGTTTTAAGGTGTGGTCTAGAAGGTGGAAGGAAAATAGGCGTGGTTTCAACTGAATAGTGGGCGTGGCTTAAATAGTGTGGCTCAAAGGGGGTGTGGTCCGAGTTTTAGATGAATGAGGGATGGAGGGAGAAGGATAGAAAAAGATACACCTGGTGTTAGCAGTGCTTCAATTATCCCGACACCATGGTTGTTATAATGTCAGGATGATTGCAGTGCATTATTATTATATTGTAATATAAAATGAAATGGTTCAACTCACCATAATGTAGAATCAGTGGGAGCCCCAAGCGTGTAACCTGCCATCAGGTGTCCCCAGTGGAGTCCCTCCTTACATCAAGTGTCCCCAGCAGAGTGCCTCCTTACATCAAGTGTCCCCAGCAGAGTACCTCCTTACATCAAGTGTCCCCAGCAGAGTACCCCATTACATCAGGTGTCCCAAGTGCAGTGCCTCCATACACCAGGTGTCCTCGGCAGAGTGCCTCCTTACATCAGGTGTCCCCAACGGAGTCCCTACTTACATCAGTTGTCGCCAGCGGAGTCCCTACTTACATCAGGTGTCCCCAGCGCAGTGTTTCTTACATCAGTGTCCCCAGTACAGTACTTGTTACAGATCGGTGTTCTGTCAAAAGCTCCAACCTGTCAAACTCCACGGCCATGAGATGGAGGGTTGGCTGCAGCTCCATGTGTCTGTCTCATGCCCCCTGTTCAGTGGAGAGGGGAGGGGCCAATCCATGCAGCTAACCCCAGCTTCGGTGTGCAGGAGAATAGTGAAGAAAGAAGCCAATTCATTGGCTGCACGGATCAAGCCCCCTCCCCTCTCCACTGAACACAAGGGGAAAGAGATCTCGCAACGGCGCCGTGGCTATTTTTAGGCTGCATTCACACCTGAGCGTATTGTCGCCTGAAGCACGACGCTCAAAGACGCTAGAGGGGAAAAATAACATTATTCTCTATGGAGATGGTTCACATCTCCACTGCAAAACGCCGAACGCCTGAAGCTCAAACAAGTCCCGGACCCTTTTTTGTTGTGCGAATCGGGCGACTTGGGCGTTTTACATTGGTGACAATGACCAGTACAAAACCACGGTAAAAAAACGCTGGGTTTTGTCACGGCAAATCGCGGTAAAAAACGCCGCAATTTGTTTTTCGGCAAATCGTGGTAAAAAACGCTGCAAATCCCTATGCTCAGGTGTGAATGCAGCCTTATGGAGCCAGAAGCAGCTGCCAAATGCTCTGACCCTGCCCCATGCAGCTTGAGTGCTCGGAACTCGAAGGCTGCGGGGTAGGAGCTGGAGTGGGAGCTGCTGAGTCGGCAACACTGAGAGCCCACCTGCGGAAGTAGAATTGTGGATGGTGTCATGGTGAGTCAGGCTGTCAAGCACTGTTTGCACCAAAAAGCTTGGAATGCTCGGAGGGATGCTCCCTCCTCTGCCTGTTTGATTGGTATAGATGAGGTCAGTGCTGGAGGTGGGCACAGAGCCAAACGTTTACATGCACTATATCTCCACTGGAACAGGGGGTACTACATGGATGGAATAATGGTGTTGGGGGATATCAAGAGTTTATGGGGGGAAACAATGCTGAGGGGGGGATCTGGGGTGTATAGGAGGTAGCAATGCTTTGGGTAGTTTGGGTGGCTATAGTGCTAGAGTTTTCAGGGATGTAGAGAGGCCACAGTGTAGGGGGTATATGGGATGTAATGGGATCACAATACAAGGGGTATCTTATGGTATATGGTTACAGTGCTGGGGGGGAATATCTAGGATGTAGAGGGATCAGAGTGCTGGGGAGATATGTAGGGTGTAGAGGGGTCAGAGTGCTGGGGCGATAATCTGGGGAAATAGGGAAGCTCCGCTTGTCTGACTCCTACCTACTTGATGTCTGTTTACCTTCACGGTCTACATTGTAAGGGCACCAAAGCTTTAATTTTGCCCAGGGGCCCATAATGCTATTAAGACGGCCCTGGTTTAGTGTCAATGTAAGTATGTCCCCTTAAGTTCCTTTTAACATCAGTACAGAGGTCACACCCACCATACGCCATGACATGCTATGAGTGCCCAAGGGTCCACCAAGTCTTTCAAAATCCCAGCAACACCTGTGATTTAAAGAGGTACAGACAAAGCTCCTGTGACACATTTTCAGAGGACAGCGGGCTGAAATCCACTGATGGCTGACATCACAGAGCCGGTCCATATGGTCGGGATCCACCCAGGTGCCTGGTTCAGCCTCTCTTGAGAGGGGAGGGGGCCAGCAGGAGAGTCAGGACCATAGGCGTGCGCAGCCTATTGCATTAGGGTGTGCACCTCAAACACACATGCGCGTGTGTGTGTGTATATATATATATATATATATATTGTAAACGTTGGGGGTTTAACTCAATAGTAAATGCGTTTTTTTTAGCGAGTCCACAGCAGTCAGATGTTATGTTTGAGGGCATGGCAGCCCATTTTTATTGAAGAAAACAAAAGAAGAGTTCACATACAGGATTTCCCACGCAGGGGTTCTTCTCCATTAATGTTCATAGAACTCAAAATACCAAGCCTCCTGGCTCCTAGGCTTACTTAGCCTTGCTGTACCTGCTCACCTGGCCCACTCCTGGCCTCAACAGGTTCTCCAGCCCACTGTCTCCCAGACTTCCGGACTTCCTTCAGCCCCTCTTGGACTCGCTAGTCACCTCAGTTCCACCAGCCTCCCAGTCCCTCAGGCACGAAGTCCCCCCACACCAGGGATGTAGTCTCCAGGGCAGACAGACAGACAGATCCCCACATACAGGTCTGTCCTGCAGCAACAACCAGCTGCACACCTTCCACCTCTCTCTCTGTTCTGACCAGTCCCTGATTATATTGTCAGTGTTCAGCTGGGAACCCAACCTGCTGGCTGTCTGTAAGATCTGGACACAGGGTTGGAGACCCCACCCCGCCCAAGTCTCTGCAGGATCTCCAACTACACAGCCCCATTCAAAACTAGCAAAACCTGGAGAAAACTGACAGAGCAGTTTTCTCCATTTAAAAACTATGCTGTGTAGTTCTGCAGTCTGCTGACATGCAGACTCTGTGTCCATTTTTGCTGCATCTCCATGGTGACAGGGACCCTTACTATTACATATATATATATATATATATATATATATATATATATATATATATACACACACACACACGTGTTTCCACATTTCTCTTATAAGCCAGACCATCAGTGGGAGATCTTCCCCATCTACACACAGAGCCAGGGCGGTCTTAAAAGCATCATGGGACCCTGGGCAAATTGATACACCGGGGTCCCCTACCAGGGATATCGCAAAAGAAAGTGTGTGTGGTAGGGTGAGGCGGATTTCCTTTTTTTTGTACAGAGTGCAGGGCCCAGGAGTGCACTACGTACAGTGTGCAGGGTTCAGAAGAATGCTACATACAGAGTTTACTGTTCAGGAGTGCGCCAGCACAGAGTGCAGACTGCAGGCATGAGCTATGCACAAGTACATAGTTAAGATATGCACCATGTACAGAGTGCAGAGTTTAGGAGTAAGCTAGGTACAGGGTGCAGAGTTCAAGCGTGTGCTATGTACAAAGTTCCATGATTCAGAAGTGCGCTATGTAGAGTGAAGAGTTCAGGTGTGCGCTACACACAGAGTGCACAGTTCAGGAGTGAGCAGAGATCATACAGAGTTCATACGTGAGCTACGTGCAGGGTGCAGAGTTCAAGAAGGCGCTATATAAAGAGGGGAGCTATGTGCAAGCTGCTATTAGATCTATTAGATCAGTGAACCCCCCCATCAGTATCCCCTGCCCCTAAAGACCCCTATTAGACTTACCGAGAGCTGTTCCGAGACAGAGTTTGGGGGCGGAGCGAAGCTGCTCTACTGTAGTGCCATTTTTCTTCCTTCCTTCTATTGTGTGGGGGGGCTTGGGGAGAAGGCAAAGTAGAGACAGGTGCTGTATCGCTGTGCCCAGTGTGTGGGCAAGACCCAGGAATCAACTCACATTCAAACTTGTGAACTCACTCACAGGGCTGCTGTTAGAAATCATGGGGCCTTCACCCTCTAAGGGGGGAAAAGATGTGGGAGGGAGGTGAGAAAGGGTGAGAGGAGGAGGTAAGGGGGTAAGAGAAAAGGGGGAGGCAGGAGAGAAAGAGAGGGGGTTGAGAAAGAGGGGATGGGGTGTGAGAAAGGGGGAGGGGATTGGGGATGTGGGGTGAGAGAGAGAGAGGGGGTGAGAGAGAAAGGCGGTAAAAGAGAGGGGTGGACTGTCAGAGAGAAGGGGGCCTGAGAGGGGGGATAGCTGACAGAGAGGGGGTAGCTGACGGGGGGTGGCTAAAGAGGGGGGATGGTTGACAGAGAGGGGGGATGGTTGACAGAGAGGGGGGATGGTTGACAGAGAGGGGGGAGGTGGTTGACAGAGGGGGGGGGGTGGTTGACAGAGAGGGGGGCTGGTTGACAGAGAGGGGGGATGGTTGACAGAGAGGGGGGATGGTTGACAGAGAGGGGGGAGGTGGTTGACAGAGAGGGGGGAGGTGGTTGACAGAGAGGGGGGAGGTGGTTGACAGAGGGGGGGTGGTTGACAGAGAGGGGGGAGGTGGTTGACAGAGAGGGGGGCTGGTTGACAGAGAGGGGGTGTCTAAAAGAGCAAAGGGGGTTGCTTACAGAGGGGTAGCTGACAGGGGGAGGGTGGCTGCCAGAGGTGGGTAGCTGACAGGGGGGGAAGCTGACCATGGGTGGGTGGCTGACAGGGGTTAACTGACAGGGGGAAAGCTGACCATGGGTGGGTGGCTGACAGGGGTTAACTGACAGGGGGAAAGCTGACCATGGGTGGGTGGCTGACAGGGGTTAACTGACAGAGGGGAAGCTGACCATGGGTGGGTGGCTGACAGGGGTTAATTGACAGGGGGAAAGCTGACCATGGGTGGGTGGCTGACAGGGGTTAACTGACAGGGGGGAAGCTGACCATGGGTGGGTGGCTGACAGGGGTTAACTGACAGGGGGGGGGAAGCTGACCATGGGTGGGTGGCTGACAGGGGTTAATTGACAGGGGGGAAGCTGACCATGGGTGAGTGGCTGACAGGGGGGTTGACTGACAGGGGGGAAGCTGTCCATAGGTGGCTAGCTGACAGGGGTTGACTGACAGGGGGGAAGCTGACCATGGGTGGGTGGTGGACAGGGGTTAACTGACAGGGGGAAGCTGACCATGGGTGGGTGGCTGACAGGGGGGTTGACTGACAGGGGAAAAAATGACCATAGGTGGCTGGCTGACAGGGGTTGACTGACAGGGGGGAAGCTGACCATGGGTGGGTGGCTGACAGGGGTTAACTGACAGGGGGGAAGCTGACCATGGGTGGGTGGCGGACAGGGGTTAACTGACAGGGGGAAAGCTGACCATGGGTGGGTGGCTGACAGGGGTTGACTGACAGGGGGGAAGCTGACCATGGGTGGGTGGCTGACAGGGGTTAACTGACAGGGGGAAAGCTGACCATGGGTGGGTGGCTGACAGGGGTTAACTGACAGAGAGGGGTGGCTTACAGAGAGCAGCAGCCTGACAGAGGGGGTGAGGGGGAAGATAAGAAATAGACCTCAGTGAGGAGACACACAGCGAGTAGACATGCCAGGCTGGGATGCAGGACTCCGGCGGCCATCCACACTCCAGCTCCTCCAGCCTCCACATGTGACCAGGTCCGCCGGGCCAATCACAGACCCTCATGTCCGTCGCCCGAACGTGAGCCAATCACAGGGCGCCCACTGCTCATCGCTGAGCCGGCTCGGAGGCACAGACACTGGCAGACGGCAGTATGTATGAGAGTCACAGACCGGGTAACGTGCATGGGAAACGGGTTGCGCCGCTCTAGCCAGGGACACTTGAACTTGACTCTGCTTGCATCTCTCTGCTGGAACAGAGATCAGAGAGTTCCAGCGCTGGTCACCCAACTGCCGCTGTTCGTGTGGCGTTTGGGGGGATTAGGATGTGCCCAGGCACACCCGGCACACCCCGTGCGCACGCCTATGGTCAGGACGCTCTCTACGTTGCAGATAGAGAAAGGAGCTGTGTGTTAGTGGGCGTCCTGATTCTCCTGCTTGCCCCCTCAAGGGAGAGGGCGAGCACGACACTCCACACCAGGGAGAAAGCCTTGCATTACTGTTTGTAGTTACAGAAAGAAGAACAGGAAGTGAGGATTTCTCAAAAGAAATAAGGACATTTAAAAGCAAAATCGAAGGATGAGGTAAGTGAAGGAGGATTGCACTAAGGTAAAGGAAGCTATTTAGGGTACATTTCCTTTACAACCCCTTTAACCCTGGTGTCTCTATAGAAGGTTACTGTGAGGATCTCACAAAAAATCCTCCTGCGCTCTGGTGTATCGCCAAACTGGGTGTATCAGTATGGTACAAAGGCAAAGTCTTAAGTCTTGCAGCCCTCCACAGAACAAAGGGTGTTCATATGGCTAAAATGAAAAAGAAAAGAAAGGAGGGCGCACCGACCTTGTGCATTACCACTTACATTTTTTTAATAAACATGAAATAAAAAGCAATGGTCCTACTTACAAACATTCAGAAGTAAGCGCATTTAAAAACAGCTGAAACTGGACCTCACGGCACCTGCCAATCCGACCCTTGACACCAATATGGCTGACGCGTTTCTGGGGCGTACCCCCTTCCTCACAGACCACCTAGGCTTTGAGGAAGGGGGTACGCCCCAGAAACGCGTCAGCCATATTGGTGTCAAGGGTCGGATTGGCAGGTGCCGTGAGGTCCAGTTTCAGCTGTTTTTAAATGCGCTTACTTCTGAATGTTTGTAAGTAGGACCATTGCTTTTTATTTCATGTTTATTAAAAAAATTTAAGTGGTAATGCACAAGGTCGGTGCGCCCTCCTTTCTTTTCTTTTACTGTGAGGATCTGCCATCCTCAACGTTTAACTATATGCTTTTGCTTCAAAGAGACCACACCTTATGTAATCAGGAGGTATAGAGATTAAGGAGTGGGGATAATTCTATGTATTTGGTGATCCTCTATTTCAGTATGTGGCTATTGGAGTGGTGATTTTACCTTTTTGGTTTACTAACAACTTTTGTAGTAGCAATAGCTTACTGTTGAGACTTGAACGCTCATGCAGTTTCTGTAATGTAGTCCACATACCTTTGGCTGTTTTCTCTGTTCTTATGTGGTTATAAGCTGGTCATCTTCCACTAGTAAGCTTATGGTTGCTTTTGCCTACCTATTTTCCCTGTCCCATTCCTCAATCTCTCCATTTGTGGGTCTGTCTGTCTGTATTCAACACTTGCCACAAGTCATCCTTGGTAAGAAACACTTCCAGTTTTAACTTCCACAGCTGGTAATTGGCATTGTTTAGCTTTGCAATTGCAAATGTCACATCTGAACCGCTAGCCATATTTCAGTAGCTTGCATACAGTATTCACTGTAGAATTTTTTCCGGTGCCTGCTGGGTACGCTGGGGTATCCTCTCCAATTAGGAGGTTATTGAATCATTTACTTATAGGATTAGCAATGCATGTCTTACACAGCATTAGGAAACATGACACACGAGCATCCAAGTACATAGAGAGAGGATAGACAGACATCCTGTCATATCTCATGTACTACTATACACTATAATACTACAGTATCACCTGCTGGATAGAAAGGTATAATGCATATACTATATAGTTCACAGTACTTTATATTACATGTTGTTGTTCTTCTAACAACATTGTGTACATAAAAAAAAAAGAATAAATTCCTGATTACAGAGCAGAATGGATGTGTCTTTCAAATATGCCTGGAGTTCAGCTTTAATAAAGTTGCAGTGGTTTCAGCAGTTTTGGCAATTTTAAAGACAGCTGATCTCTCATACCATGTTTGTTACAATTAAAGGATCTTTCACTTTTCAGCTTTTTAAAATAGTAATAAATATTCCCCAGAAAAAAGCAATACATTTAAGAAACTTGCACATTCTTATTAAAGATACTCATTTTGCCTGTTCTAGACAAAATGACAGTGTCTTTGCATAGGGCACCTCCTAGTTCTCCCATATTCACCTGCGCTTCCTCTCAGCTCTTACACAGCTGGCTCTAAAATCAGCTGTGCCAGCGATTCCAGGTAGTGGTAACACCACTCCCCCAATTATGTGACAGAGCTGGAAACTAGTGATTGGCTGCTAGACCAAAGCACCATTACAGGGGAGCAGGTCACATGCCCCCCATACCTGGAAGTACTGTGTTTCTCACTGGTTGCGGAGGTGCAGGGAGCTGCAAGGAAGTATGAGGAAGTATATGGGGGTCGAGTGTGCCCTTTACAGAGAGTAATTTTACCTGGAGAGGCAAGGTGAGAGTGACCCTTTATGAATATTTTTTTCACCTTATGCTTCAAATGTATTTTTTTTCCCCTCCAATTTTACATGTAGAAAGGGTATGCAAATCAATTAAAATGTCAGTTTTTCAAAGCACACTTTCAGAGAACGTGAACTTGAATCCTTACTACCTTTGTTTTTATCATATTTGCAAAATCACTCGTGTGAAATAATTAGTATTTGTCCTCTTTGCAGTGTGCAAAGTTACAACAAATAATGCAAAAATGGCTCTGAAAGTACAGTGCCTTGCGAAAGTATTCGGCCCCCTTGAACTTTGCGACCTTTTGCCACATTTCAGGCTTTAAACATAAAGATATAAAACTGTAATTTTTTGTGAAGAATCAACAAGTGGGACACAATCATGAGGTGGAACGAAATTTATTGGATATTTCAAACTTTGTTAACAAATAAAAAACTGAAAAATTGGGCGTGCAAAATTATTCAGCCCCTTTACTTTCAGTGCAGCAAACTCTCTCCAGAAGTTCAGTGAGGATCTCTGAATGATCCAATGTTGACCTAAATGACTAATGATGATAAATAGAATCCACCTGTGTGTAATCAAGTCTCCATATAAATGCACCTGCACTGTGATAGTCTCAGAGGTCCTTGTAAAGCGCAGAGAGCATCATGAAGAACAAGGAACACACCAGGCAGGTCCGAGATACTGTTGTGGAGAAGTTTAAAGCTGGATTTGGATACAAAAAGATTTCCCAGGCTTTAAACATCCCAAGGAGCACTGTGCAAACGATAATATTGAAATGGAAGGAGTATCAGACCACTGCAAATCTACGAAGACCTGGCCGTCCCTCTACTTTCAGCTCATACAAGGAGAAGACTGATCAGAGATGCAGCCAAGAGGCCCATGATCACTCTGGATGAACTGCAGAAATCTACAGCTGAGGTGGGAGACTCTGTCCATAGGACAACAATCAGTCGTATACTGCACAAATCTGGCCTTTATGGAAGAGTGGCAAGAAGAAAGCCATTTCTTAAAGATATCCATAAAAAGTGGCATTTAAAGTTTGCCACAAGCCTCCTGGGAGACACACCAAACAGGTGGAATAAGGTGCTCTGGTCAGATGAAACCAAAATCGAACTTTTTGGCAACAATGCAAAACGTTATGTTTGACGTAAAAGCCTTCACAGCTTGGGGCTCCAATGAGCACTAAATGGGCAGAGCAGAGAGCAGGTAATTGACGGTCACCTACTCTCTGCTCACTGAAGATGAAAACGGAGCAATCAGTGGCATTTGATTGCTCAGTTCTTGGTATAGAGGCGGTGGGGGACAGATGCAGCCTTGAATCTATGCTGCATCCACCTAGGTTAGTATAAATATGTTTTTTTTTTATCCCAAACTTCTCTTTTAATCAAAGTTTGGGCAGTTCTGGCTGCAAGTTTTCTCGAGATACAGTGCTCATAAATGTACTTACCCGTTTGGAAGTTTTCATGTTTTTATCAGAGTCACAGTGTAATTCATTTTTTTACACTGATCAACAGAAAAGTGAAAGCAGATTTAAATGTATTATTAAAATTTATAAACTGCATAAGTATACTGTCTATTTAGGTTAGTAATTAGTGGATTCACCTTTCGCAGTAACTACCGTGTTTCCCCGAAAATAAGACGTACTCCGAAAATAAGCCGTAGCGGGATTTCGGCACAAGATCGAAATATAAGACACCCCTCCGAAAATAAGACGTAGCGATGTAGTGTCGAATCTCCGAAAATAAGACGTGGCGAATCTCCGATAATAAGACGTAGTGTCGTATGCATAACGGCGCGGCGCGGAGCGGGAAACAACACGTGATAGGCGTACAGTACTGTACTGGAACTGAAGTGAGGAGAAGAACTCTGTGTAAAGCTGTAAAGCTTCTCCCAGCACTGACCAGCAAACCCCTCTCTCACCCCACACAAACACCAGGGGATAGGGGGAAAAGCTGCTACTGAGCCCAAAGGGATCACCCCAGCTCCACTTTGCTCCACATCAGCTTTGCTGGCCTATCTTTCTGTACAGCCAGACAAGATGAGTGCAAAGAGAAGAAGTTGGATATCCGAATGGTCCAAAAATGGCGTGCAGAATACGATAATCTCAGTCTACAGGTGGACAGAGGAAATGCTAAGAAGCGCAAGTGTGGTTCAGGTAGGCAACCTTTATTTTCTGTAATAAAAATAAGACACCCCCCGAAAATAAGCCATAGTGTGATTTCTTGAGGAAAAAAAAATATAAGACGGTGTCTTATTTTCGGGGAAACACGGTATTGCCCAAAGATTTTGTCTAGGTCTTTCTCAGCTTTGTACATCTGAACATTGCAGTTTTTTGAAGCTGAAGTTTAATCTGCTTATATTTGGCTTCCCTGGTTCCTGGTTATGTCAGACCCAAAAAGGTCATCACTAGGTCTCAGGTCCGCTCAGCACAGGACCTGGAAGCAAGTGGAGATCGCTGTCCAGCAGTGCCACCTAGAGTGATTTCCAGTTTTCACAGGGATCCCAAAGATATGGCACATACATACATATATTGGTTCAAGCTGGACACTAACATGCCTAAACTTCAGATGCATAGCTTGATCTCAGTGATTCATTAGTGATAGAACTCTAGATCAGATTTCAGAATATTGATGTAATGATATAATCAGAGTATGAGAATACCACGGTAATAATCTATCACACTTCAGTAAATGGTGGTTTAAATAAGATGTTGTTGAAGATGTATGAAAGACAAAAATTCACACATATGCCTTTGCACTGCTTTCTTTTATTTAGCAAGCAAAATATTTGGAGCAGCTATTATGGTGCATCCCTGCATCCATATTAGAAGTTTACTAGTAGGCTGAATTTTGAAGATAGTCTAGGAAAAGTACACAATGAACACTACAGAAAAGAATGTCCATCACAAGGCACTTCAGGGATGGCCAGCAATTATCATGGCTGCTCATTTCCAGCGTCCACCAACACGACCCTTTCCTGCCCCTTTCTTGCTGTATGTGTAAAGAAGACATAATCAGTTAAAGATATTCAATTTTGTTTTAAAATATACTGTCATAAGAGAAAGTATAATTGCACAGTAACAGCGGCACACTTTTATTATTTTATTTCCCCACAAAACTAGTCTGTTTGTTGTGTTTGGCAGCTTTTTTTGTATATTTAGAGGATTGGCGCAATATTTTAACTTTCAACCTAGCAAAGTGTTTGTCTTGTCAAAGTGTTTGTTCATTTTAGTTCCATAAAGTTTGGTAAGCACAATCTACTATCTGTGCATTTTGGGTGTCGTTACTTTCAGTGTCATGGTGAAGGATTAAAGGGACACTAAAGGCAGGGCTTTTAAAAAAAAAAATAACAAACATGTTATACTTACCTCCACTGTGCAGTTCGTTTTGCACAGAGTGGCCCGGAAAGCTGTCTTCTGGGGTCCCTCGGCGGCTGTCTGGGCTCCTCCTCGCAAAAGCTTTCCCTCTTCATGCGAGGGCGCTCGCATGGAGGAAAGCTTTTGCGAGCGCGCTCCCGTGATACAGCGGCGGCCATAGCCACCGACTGTATCACTCGGCTCCGCCCCCGGCGTGCCGCGTCATCCGCTCTGATTGACAGCAGCGCTAGCCAATGGCTGCGCTGCTATCAATCCGCCCAGCCCAGCCAATCAACGGCCAGGCTGGGAACCGAAGAGGACGACGTGGACGCGCCCGGGAGATTCGAACGGTCAGGTAAGTACAACGGGGGCTCGGGGGGGGGCCGGTGCTGTGAGATGTTTTTTTACCTTAATGCATAGGATGCATTAAGGTAAAAAAACGTGTACCTTTACAACCCCTTTAAGATTGCACACTTGGAAAACACTTCTACTGCAGCAAGAATTCTGTGGTTGATGACTTTCTTTATTTGATTTGAAGCACTTGATTGTTTTAAATCAGGCATGTCCAAAGTCCGACCCGCGGGCTGATTGCGGCCCTTGTTCTGGTTTAATGTGGCCCCCCTGGTAATTTGGATAGTTATATCTTTTGCGGCCCCTTCCTTAGGGGGGACTACAGGGGGCAGCAGCCGTTTATCTAGTCCTTAGCGCAGATTCATTACCCACACTTTTCCCACTAAAGTAGGGTGACCAGACATCCCCGGTTTCAGGGCACAGTCCCCTGATTAAGGACACTGTCCCTGGAAGAAATCTGTCCCCGGTTTTGTCCCCGGATTGGATTTGAACAGGGACTGGGGCAATTTCATAGACAGTCAGTGTGCCTACTAGCTTAGGGGGGTGGATTTTCCCATTATCTGTCCCCCTTTCTGATGATCATGTGCTGGCCGGAGTGGAGGGAATATTTCTTCCATTTTGGGAGCATGCCCATTCCGCACCGATCGCATGTTCTTCTGCCTTGGCTCAAGTCCCGGCCAGCCGCCTGACTGCTTATCTCCTTGCCTTTCCTGGCGGAGTGATCTTCCATCGCTCCCCACCCAGTAGTAGCCAGGGCCCCGGAGAGTAAGACTTGACAGGCTGTGAGGCGGGCGACGGCGACGGTCAGAGAGTCGCTGATTGCCGCCATTACTAGTAAAAAAAAGAATGTCCCCGGATTTCATTAAAAAAATCTGGTCACCTTACACTAAAGATATATACTGTATTTATCGGCGCCACCTCAGAGGGGACAGGGAGGGGGCAGAACGAACGCCGTCAGATTACATACAGGAGAATCTTCTGTTTACTCAGCGGCATCTGTACTAGGAAGTCCTGTCTCCTGGGCTGCCATTGGACTAAGTTCTGTCTATCATAGGAGGCAGGGCTTTGTATTAAAGAGGCCGCCAAGTAAACAGGAGATTCTTCTATATGTAATCTGTTGGCGCTCGTCCCGCCCCCTTCCTGTCCCCTCCGAGGCTGCAGATGGGCATGGATCAGGCTGCATTCATGGCAATGGGGAGGCCGCATTCATGGCAACAGGGAGGCTGCAGATGGGCACTGACCCTTATTTTGCGTCACAGTACTTTATTTAAAATATTTTTTTTTCCCTGAAACCTCCCTCTTAGGCCTCGTACACACGATCAAATCTGTCTGCTGGAAACGGTCGGCCCGACCGTCCCAGCAAACAGATTCGACCGTGTGTACGGGCAAGCCGATGGATTTGGCCACCCGACAGATTTCAAAGCATGCTTTGAAATCTGTCGGCTGGGAACCAGTCCGCCCGACATGTCTGCTGGTTAGTATGCTAACCAGCAGACATGTCTTCTCGCACACGCGCCGAATGATTTCGACGCATGGGCGGAAGTGTTTTACTTCCTGGTGCGGTGACGTGGCGGCGTCAACATCACCGCCACGTCAGCGCGCTGTCTGCTGGCGGGGATTTTGGTTTGCGCGTGTGTACACACGAGCAAACCAAAATGGCAGCAGACCGATCTGTTCAAAACGGTCGGTCCGACCGATTTGAACAGATAGATTTACTGGTGTGTACGAGGCCTTAAAGTGAAGGTGCGTGTTATACACCAATAAATATGGTATATCCAAATAACACTCTCAAGCTCATCCTTAGTCCTGAGCGGCGCTATGGGATTCGTCGGGGCCACAAAAGCGATAGAATTCTGGTTGAGCAGTGCTGTGACAGACACTCTTAGACCATTTTTAATGGTTCAAAGAATGTCAGGCAAAATGGTCAGCCCTCATGCATGTTCACTATATCAAATCTGGCCCTTTTGATAAAAGTTTGGACACCCCTGTTTTAAATGTTTTCACTAGTTGGGACTACATATGATTATTGCTTTTGGCAGACATTGCTAATCGGACAATATCTGATTACCCACAAGGATTATCTCTTTCATCACAGGATTTGATGATTTGTGGTTTTATTTATATTTGATATATTTGTTTTATTAATTATTACATTTAGAATTTATTGATTAGCGCCTCCTATCACTTGCACTGTAAGCAGGAACAACTGGGATTTATTACAGTTAATTGTTAATTGTTAAGCCAGATCCCAAAATAATGCTGCCTGCAGAGCTCGAAAGGCATTGAAGCTCTGTAAGCTCCTCCATTCACTTCTAATGAAATTCACCATAAGCCAGCCGTAAACAGACTGTAAACACACCTATGGCATTAACAGTAGGTTAAGGTGCAACTGCAAAGTGTTAAAAGTTTTTTCCATTTTAGCCTTTAAAAAAATAAAAAAACACACATCACACACAGGGTGTTTGAGGAGCATCGCTTAACTTGACTGTGGATGTTTGTGCAACATGTCAAAAGCCGTCATTAATGCTATAGGTGTGTTAACACATGTCAAAGGTTGGTTTAGAATTCAACACCTGTGTGAAAGAGCCATTATACACATGTCGGTGTATTGCAATTGCAATGCTGATATGATCATTTGGTTCCTCTGATTAACATTATCATGTAGAGCATGTAAGCAGTAGGCTTTCAATAATGTTGACAGGAAAAAGGCTCTTCTGCAAAGGACAGCTGAATGAGTGCAAAAAACATCCAGTACTTTTCTCTTTTTATAGTTCAGGAAGGATACTGGGTACTGGAGGGACCATCCCTTATGCTGGCACTGATACAGGGAACAGAGGTGTGTATGCTGAGGACAGGATATAGAGGAAAAAAACACTGCTAGAGCGTGCTCTGTTCAACTAAATTTAGCACCAGAGACAGATTTCACCATGTCAGAGTGAAAGTGACAATTAGCTTCAATACTACATGGAATATGATATAGGACATGATTCTTGCACAAACTTTAAATGTATTGATAACTATACTTGTGCAGATCACTTACTGAGATTTACTCCAGTAAAATATCCAGAGATTTTTCTTTTTTAAAGCGCCTAAAAATATATATATATTCAAAGCCAGCAGCTACAAATACTGCAGCTGTTGACTTTAAAAAAAATTACACTTACCTGTCCAGGGTGCCCGCAATGTCGGCAGCTGAAGCCGATCAATTGCTCGACTCTCGGCTGCCCTGCCACCATCCTCGTTGGCGTTGTGGCTTCACTTCCCGATTCCCTACTGTGCATGCGCGAGTCGCGACGCGCGTCCTAACTGGTCCTCGCTGTCTTCTGGGACCTGTGTGTTTCCCAGAAGACAGCGGGAGGGGCGAGGGGGGGCTTGACCCCCGCGGGAGTCTATGCCCAGAAGTGTATCTACACCCCCCTCCCCCCTAAAAGGTGCCAAATGTGACACCAGAAGGGGGGAGTGTTCCGAAAAACAGAGGTTCCATTTTTGTGTGGACCTCCACTTTAATTAACACAGTTAAAGTGTCACTAAACCCAGTAAAATGAAAATAGTTAATCCGCCCCCCTCTGTGCCCACAGCTTATAAATCTTTTTATAATAAAACACTGCCACTTTTTTGGATGACCTGTATACCACGGTTACATGATAAACTGCACAGTTTCTTCAGTGCTGAGAGTTCAAAAGGAGGAGATTTTCACTACAGCCTGTATACACACCCACATGTGTGATGTCAATATCATGTGATCTGGCTAGCTCTGAGAACAAGTAAATGTTCTCTCCAGCATAAAGGTCACAACTGAGCATGTGCAGGTTGGCTAACCTGCCTGTGTTAGCTGGCCTTCCCCAGTTAGACAGTGCAGGAGGGGAGGATCTGTGCATTCAGGATAAAACAGCCTTTTTACACAATGCAGAGGATTAACCCCTTCCACAGTGAGTATAACAAGCATGCTATGCTGCATGTACAGAGAGATATAACTGTTGTGGGTTTAGTAACACTTTAAAGTGACACTAAACTATGTTTAAAAAAAAAAAAACATTTAATTATAGATTCTTAGCCTCCAAATCTCCAGATTCTTTTAATTTGCAGCTTTGATACACATTTCTGTTAGGGGGCATCTATATTTTTTCTCCATGATTCCACTGTAAGTAGGAAGGAAGGAACTAAGGGATGTATAGAGTACATAGAGCAGTTCACATGACCACAACCAATGAGCACTGCTCATTCAAAACAAATGGAAATGAGGGGAAAAGGAGAGTTTTGAGAATTCATAAAGGATATAACAAAGAGACAGAAAACCACAGTAAGAAACAGTTTAATGAAAAATGGCTTACAGGGCTATTAGGTAGGCATTTGTGCTGATCATTTTTGGACAATAAGCATATTGTTTAGTGTCATTTTAGAGAGGAAGTAGACTTCATCATTAAATTTCACCTATAAGTAAGCCTATAATAAGTAAAGTGATGAGTGCAAATTGGTGCACTAGACAGTGTAAACAGTAAACACTGATAAATATATAAACAAACCATGTGATAAAAATCAAAGGTGTGCGATATAAACCTGAAACAAAATGCTCAAGTGACCAAACTCATAAAAGTGATGGAATAAATGAATGAACCAAAAAACAACTGCAAAATTATAACGATGATTGATAGGATGAATCTTCACAAAATGTTGAGCTCACAGAGCTCTTACCTCCCCATTGTGGGAAAATCGCCTGAACCAATCCTTAAATCACATGTATGGAGACTATGGGTCGTCTCAGCTGTATGAAAGATTCTGGTCTTCAAAAAAGGACTCGCCAAGATGTGCCGATGGATTACCAAAGAAAAGATAGAAGAATACAGACTCCCATCGTGCAGTAAATCAAACATTCCGGTCGAGCGAACAGGGTTTTGCGTCACTTCTGGTCACGTCTGATACCTTACGTGTTACGTCACGGCACAGCCTCTGATGAAGTCACGTGCCGTGACGTGACGTCACTTGAGCATTTTGTTTCAGGTTTATATCGCACACCTTTGATTTTTATCACATGGTTTATTTATATATTTATCAGTGTTTACTGTTTACACTGTCTAGTGCACCAATTTGCACTTATCACTTTATCTACTCATACCCTTTGTCTTGTTGTTAGCACATTTAGATTTGAGCAGCATTTTGTTTTGTTTTTTGCATTATTTACTTATTTTTATACATTTGTATTTTTCACTATTGGCTAGCGCTTAAGATTACACTTCTTTAAGCCTATAATAAGGCTTAGCTATAAGTAGCGTAAATATCTCCTAAACGTGCACCGTTTAGGATATATTTACTGTACATGCAGCCAGTGACATCACTGGCGCATACACTCTAAAGGAACGGCCACCTGTGCCGATCCTTTAGAGCCCTGTGCCGTGACCATTGGCGGGAATGCCGTCATAAAGTGGCAGGGTCTGCATACAGATGGAAGCGACCTCCTTTTCAGGTAAGTTTCATAATGCAATGTACTTCCTCTTTTTTCCCTTGCAAAGTAAAAGCATAATGGACTAGTATGCATTGCATACTAGCCCATCATGTTGCACTTACCTGCAAACAATCCCCACAATGTGCCTGCTGATGGCCACATCCATCTTCACTTCACATGTGCACGGTAGCCAACGGTCGTGGCACGGGCCCTTTAGAAATGGCACTTTCTTCAGTTCGCATGCGCCGATGATGTCGGCACAAGCGTATATGGTAAATATCTCCTAAACCTTGCAGGTTCAGAAGATATTTCCAGTACCTACAGGTAAGCCTTATTATAGGCTTACCTGTAGGGAAAAGTGATGTGTAATGGTTTACAAACACTTTAAGGTGGAAAACCCTCTGTAGTGCAGCTCCCCCAGATTCCCCCCCTTTTTTTTACCCAAGCTCAGTCCAATCAAGCAATATGTACAAGCGCAGCGGCTCTTGCCGCTGTCTCTCTCCTCATTGGAAAGATTGATAGAAACAGGAGCCATTGGCTCCCGCTGCTGTCAATCAAATCTAATGACACTGGAGCAGCAGATGGGGCTGGTGTCTGTGTCAATGGACGCAGCAGTGGGACTCGGGAGCGAGCCAGCACGGGTGTCCCCAGGAAAATCAGCTTTCCGTGGGGGCACCCAATGAAGAGGAGGGGCCTGAAGCATCGGTGGGGCACCCAGGAAGAAAAGGATCGGGGCTGCTCTGTGCAAAACAACTGCATAGAGCAGGTAAGTTTAGGCATGTTTGTTATTTTTTATATAAAAAACAAAACAAAAAAAAAACAAGGGTTTACAACCCCTTTAACATATTTCTTCAACCTCATTGTAATTTTTACCTGAGGAGATAGCCAGACCCTGTGCGCAATGTGATGAGACCCACATTACCAGACCTACATACACAACACATTAGAGAATCTTGCTCAGTTACCTGTCAATTATACCTACAGTATTGTATTTCATGTACCATTTATTGCTTTATGGTAGTCCATACTTACTCTTTGGTGTTATTTATGAGTTCAGTTGCTGATGTCAGGGCTGTCACCATATAGTGCTAATGATCATGAAGATTTTCTGTATGATATGGGTATCAGTTTTTAACAAAGTTAACTGTAAGGCCTCGTACACACGATCGGACATATCCGATGAAAACGGTCCGCGGACCATTTCCATCGGATATGTCCGATCGGGAGTTTGATCCGATGGCGTGTACACATCATCGGATCAAATTCCCCGCCGCCGGACGGCGCGGTGACGTGGCGGTGACGCGGCAGTGACGTTGACGCCGCCACATCACCGCCACGTCACCGCACCAGGAAGTTAAACACTTCCGCGCATGCGCCGAATCCATTCGGCGGCGGCGCGGCGGCGGTGGGGGACGACATGTCTGCTGGTAAGTGTACTAACCAGCAGACATGTCGGGCGGACAGATTCCCACCGGATAGATTTCAAAGCATGCTTTGAAATCTGTCGGGTGGAGAAATCTGTCCGCTAGCCCATACACACGAGCGGAGATGTCTGCTGAAACGGTCCATCGGACCGTTTTCAGCGGACATATCCCCTCGTGTGTACGAGGCCTTAAAGATACATGTGATTTCTGTAGGTTGCATAGAGCTGTCGTTCATGTTCCCTACAGTTCTCATAGTAATTAAACCACGTTACTTGCATAGATTTACAATTGTTACTCGTATATACTTCTGATGGACTCAGGGATGCTTTGCTAAGGGGATGGAAACCGTTCCTACTTACATATTCTATCATTTTCCATTGGGACACTAAGGCCTCGTACACACGATGAGATATGTCCGCTCAAACTTGTCCGACGGACAGTTTAGAGCAGACATGTCTCATCGGATTTCGGTCCGATGGCGTGTACACACCATCGGATCAAAATCCCCGCCGGCAGACAGCGTGGTGACGCGGCGGTGACGTTGACGCCGCCACGTCACCGCACCAGGAAGTAAACACTTCCGCGCGCATGCGTCGGATCCATTCACAGGATACGACGCATGTGCGGGAAGATATGTCCGCTGGTTTGCCGTACTAACCAGCGGACATATCCGACGGACAGGTTTGTAGCGGACAAATTTCAAAGCATGCTTTGAAATTTGTCCGATGGACAAACCTGTCCGCTAGCCCGTACACACGATCGGATTTGTCTGCTGAAACGGTCCATCGGACCGTTTTCAGCTGACAAATTTGATCGAGTGTACGCGGCCTTAGGCTATGTATATGCTTGTAAGAAATGCTCATAGCCAGCATATTCTATCAAATGTTTATGGGGTCCATGAGAGAATATGTATTCTCCACATTATTGTTCTCAGCTGCATAAAAGCTGTGGGGGGGGGGGGGGGGGAGCAAAAGCACACTGATCTTCCCAGTGAAAGGTTGAGTTCCAAGCATAGCTAGAGAATTTACCATCGTGTGCTCCCATGCCTAGTGTGGTCAGTGTTTAATAGCAAAGCAGAGGGACTGGCAGGAACAACAGGGATTTCACAAAAAGGAAGCAATACAAAGAGAACAGGTACATGGTACAGCAGTCCCATATCAGGAATATAAAATGTTGGGTTTACATACTCTTAAGTGAGAAGATACACTTGACTAAAATATGCCTGGGGGAGAAAGCACAGAGGCGACACTCTATGTGTAGTATATTAAATGAATTTTAATGGGCATGCAGGCTTAAATATTGTGTTATTGGACAGCAAAGCATGTTAGTATGTTATGTACTGCTCAAAGGCCAAAAATCATTTAGCCTCAATAAACATGCAATTTATATGCTCTAAAAGAAGGCTTACACTACTTACAACTTCTGTGCATGGCTGATGCGATTGTAGAGGACATTAATCTAGAAGGATAAAATATGATTATCCTAGAACTGCACATTTTATATATACGTGTGTATTTTTATATGTACATAGTAATCATACCTCATATCGCTGAGTTTTCATTTTCTCCATAAGATCAAATTTATCAGATTCCAGTTGATACATCCAGTCTGTCAGCTCCTTTGCTTGTTCCCTGTCATTTAAAAGAAGACACTGTTGTAAACAAAGCTGTGCAGTAGAAACACTATTAAAGATTCTTAAATTGGGTTATAAAGTGGTTCTAAAGGCAGAATATTTTTTTTAACTTAACCACTTAACCCCCGGAAGAATTTACCCCCTTCCTGACCAGAGCACTTTTTGTGGTATGGCACTGCATCGCTTTAGCAACAATTGCATGGTCGTGCGACCCTGCACCCAAACAAAATTGACATCCTGTTTTTCCTACAAATAGAGCTTTCTTTTGGTGGTATTTGATCCCCTTCTGCGGTTTTTATTTTTTACTCTATAAACAAAAAAAGAGCGACAATTTTGAAAAAAAAATAGCAATTTTTTTACTTTTTGCTATAATAAATATCCCATAAAAATATATGTAAAAAAGTGTTTTCCTCAGTTTAGGCCGATATGTATTCTTCTACATATTTTTGATAAAAAAAAATAACGCAATAAGCGATTGGTTTGCGCAAAAGTTTTAGCGTTTACAAAATAGGAATAGATTTTGGCATTTTTATTAATATTTTTTTTATTAGTACTGGTGGCGATCTGCGATTTTTATCGTGACTGCAACATTGAGGCGGACACATCCGACACTTTTGACACTATTTTGGGACCATTGTCAATTATACAGCGATCGGTGCTATAAAAATGCACTGTTTACTGTGTAAATGACATTGGCAGGGAAGGGGTTAAGCACTAGGGGGGCAATCAAGGGGTTAAGTGTGTCCTAGGGAGTGATTCTAACTGTACAGTTACAGTTTCACAACAACATGACAGAGAGCAGTAGATCCCTGTCATGTTGCTAGGCAGAACAGGGAAATGCCTTGTTTGCATAGGCATCCCCCCGTTCTGCCACTCTGCGACACTGGTGGACACGGTCACTAGCCCGCGAATTAGAGGGGACTAATTATGTACCTACATTGTATCTTGTGTATCACAAATATCAACCAATATTGCATCACAAAACAATCTGCTGGGGGCGTGGCCTGGACATGGCTGAGTAAGGCAGCTTGTTCTCTAAGCTCCCGGCCTGTCCACCCAATACTCGGCTGAAAACACGATTAAAACTGGCATGTTCTCTGCCAAAAAGTACAAGACTAGGGCTACTACACGGGGGACCCCGGCTGGAAAATTTCGGGCGAAATTGAGAGGTATTTCAAGCTCTTGCAGGAGACCCCCCCGGAAGGTGACCTAACAGCACCGCGAGGCTCCCCACGTGGAGCCGACGAAGAGGAGGCCCGGCCACCATTCCCTGGAGATACTGTCCCCGGCACAAGCTACGCCTTACCCCCCTCTCCGGAGACCCCCTCCCAGATGGTGATGCCTTCCCCGAGCTTACCGGAGATGAGAGAGTTGGACCAAGACATCCGTACGCTGCTTCAGGCCCTCCCCACAAGATCCGATATCGAGGCCTTGATTCTACGCCTGGAGGAGACGCACAGACGCGACATCCAGGAGGTGAGAGGGGAAGTATCCACCCTTGCTGACCGAGTGACGACCGGAGAGGAGTCAGTTTCTTCGTTGGAGGCACAGGTCACGGCGCTTAAGCAGGCCCGCGAACAACATCGAGAGGCGGCGATCTCCCTACAGCTCCACCTGGAGGATGTGGAGGACCGGAGCCGCCGCAACAATCTGCGGATACGGGGGGTGCCTGAGTCGGATGGCCCGGTGGACGTTGGAGCACGAGTCACGTAGCTCCTCAGAGACATCTTGGGGGACCCAGAAGCCACCGTCGAACTGGACAGGGCGCACAGGTCGCTAGGCCCCAAACCAGCGGATCTGGACAGACCTCGGGACATAGTGTGCAGGGTCCACTGCTACGTCCTACGGGAGACCATCCTGCGCAGAGCCTGGGACCGAGAGGAGCTGGAGGCGGACGGCTCGCGTGTTAAAATCCTGCCTGACCTGTCTAGGGCGACACTACGCCGTCGGGCCTTGCTAAGACTGCTGCTGGACCTCGCCAGGGAGTCAGAATTCACCTACAGATGGAGCTACCCCCTCGCTGTTACCTTCCGCAAGGACGCACAAGCCTTCACGCTCCAGACGCCGGCGAATCTCCCAGCGCTGTTCCGGTTCATGGGGACTGACCCCATTGCGGTCCCTGACTGGCTCCAGTTCTTCCCCCGTCAAACTGGACGTTCTGGTGTCGCAGCCTACCGGGGACCCATGCAGCCCCGACAACAAAGAGGCAGAAGGAGGCGCCGATCGGGCAGAGGAGAGGTGGCGCGTGAGTAGGCTCTGGGCCATACATTCCTGTTCCCCCCCGCTCTCTCAGCCCCGCGACACTATCACCGTGGGTGATTAACACCACAGATCCCATGCCCTCCCTGTGCCCGCTGATATTCACACCCTACGAGGGCTCCGTCTTGCCCCCTGGATGACTAACCACCCCCCTCAGGTCCAAACATGCTGGTCGCCATTACCCCACTCCCTATCCCAGCGGAACTAAAAATGGAGATTGCGACCCCCCCGGAGAGGCTGTGACTGCTGTGTGCAGACTGTACTACTCCTGTGCCCCGCAAGCTGAAACACCCTGCCTGCATGCAGATATATGTCCCCCCACCCGGGATGCTGCTCGGACCCAATATGGTGGCATGGGACCCCACCTGAACCGAATGTGACATAATCCTGAGCCACTAGCCCACTGCTATACCCTATTGGTGATAGTCCACGCGGGAAGGTTTTGGGGCTTATACATGCCCATGCAGCGGGTGGGCACCTGTGTCTGAGGAGGGGGGGGCTGGTCTTGTCCCGCAGCAAATAGTCTGGGTGGTATATAAGTTTGTACGGGGCCTGGCCCGGGTGGTTGAGTGGGGTCCACATAACGCCAGGCTGTATTTAGAGGGGGGACACGCAACACGCAACCTGTACTGACACCCAGGAGACGGGAGGTGACAAGCTACTTTTGGGGTTATGGGCGCAGGTAGTGATCTGCCTAACCTTGAGGCATAGAGTTCACGAGGGTATGGGAACCCACTTAGTGGGATGGAGCGGGAGGGGAGGGATAACCCTGTGTTTAAGTGCCAGGGGGGAGACACCCCGTTTTGGGAACAACACCATATATGTTATTTGCACTTTCAATTTGTACCTCCTATCCTGTTTTTTCTCAGTTTTTTTTACTTTTATATCAATGGTTGCGTTATTGTCTGCAATAATTGTTTAATAAGTTATGCCGTGTTATCTAATGTTTACAGATGCTTACTGTTTTTGCCGGGTTTGGGTGGGGGGCTGGGGGCTGGCTTCCTGGCCCTGTCTGGTTAATCCCCCACCTAGGACCGCGCTCGATTGCCGGATTCCCGGTGAGCGCCTTAGGTGTTATATTTGGCTACCGTAGTTGACCTTTGGCTACACACCCTAGTGTAGACCCTTTGCTTTTACTCTCTCACACTACAGTTCTTTCTATCTTTGCTTCCCCCACCTAAGACACTTTACTTCTCCTTCCCCCCCCCCCGTTTTGCATGAGTATGGAGGTACTCAATGTAGTATCACTCAATGCTAAGGGCCTTAATACGCCCGAAAAGAGACGCATGCTGCTACACGACATGCGTGCCAGGAAAGCTGACACTGTAATGTTGCAGGAAACTCATTTCAGGGACAGCAGCCTGCAGATCTTAAATTGTTTACCAAAATCCTGGCGACCCGGTTGCAGAAACATCTCCCGGGACTGATCCATCTAGACCAGGTTGGGTTCGTGCCTTCCAGGGAAGCCCGCGATAACACCACCAAGGTCCTCAACCTGCTGCACATAGCAACCGACAGTAAAACGCCCAGCCTGTTTTTGGGAACGGACGCCGAAAAGGCTTTCGAGAGGGTAGACTGGCAATTTATGCAGTCGACCCTGAGACATATAGGCCTGGGATGCAGAATGCAGTCCTAGATCTCGGCGATATATAGAAGCCCGACGGCGAGGGTCAGGGCCAATGGGGTGCTCTCTGACCTGTTCCCCATTACCAATGGGACGAGGCAGGGATGTCCTCTATCCCCGCTCTTATTCGCGCTCTCCCTAGAGCCCTTTCTTTGCCATATTCGGCTGAACCCCGACATCACTGGAATACGGACCAGAGATAGGCAGTATAAAGTCTCCGCTTACGCAGATGACCTGCTATTTACCCTCACCAACCCAGACATCTCCCTGCCAAACCTCATGCGAGAATTTGACACTTACGGGCAGCTAATTTAAAAATTAATCTCACTAAATCTGAGGCCATGGGGATAGGGATCCCGCGGACACGACTATCTCACCTCAAGGACAACTTCCGCTTTAACTGGACAGACGTGGCACTGAAGTACCTGGGGACACACATACCCCCTTCCCTCTCGCAAGTGTTCAAGCTAAATTTTCCCCCTCTCCTGAGGGAAGTCCAAAAGCTACTCCAGCAGTGGACCAGCGGCCTTCACTCTTGGGTAGGCCGCTGTAACATTCTTAAAATGACAATTTTACCCAAATTTCTGTATCTGTTGCAAGCCCTCCCGATCCGCATACCTGGCAGTTATTTCAGGCAGGTACACACGGCATTTACCCGCTTCCTGTGGGCCGGGAGGAAGCCACGTATACAGAGGAAAGTGCTCTCACTGCCGAAACATCATGGTGGTCTGGCACTACCGGAGATCAGGACATACTATTGGGCAGCCCACCTGGTGCGCCTCCTTGACTGGTGTCGCCATAGTGGCTCCAAGCTCTGGACTCTGGTGCTTTACCGACGCGAGTAACGAGACACCCGCTGATAGGAACCACGATTGGAACCTGCGCACGACTTTTTTCGCAGTTCTCCCTATCTAGTTGCGACTCCCCCCTCCGCCCTATCATCGGACACCCCAAATTTGAACCCGGGCTGAAAGACAGACTTTTCATAGACCTCAAGGGAGCTGGATTTTTTCAAGCTTCCCATTTCAGTGTTGGAGGCAGATGGAAGTCTGCCTCCGAACTGGCGGACCCCGCGGGAGCATATAGACTTCAAATCAACTATCCCACTTTTTGCATGACCTCCCGCCCCCTGCAGGGCCACAGACTCCCCTTACGACTCTAGAGACCTTATGTGTTGAAACTGGAGCTCTACCTCATGGACTCTCTCTGATGTACTCCATGTTGATCTGCCCCCCTGACGACTATCACATACCGGCTCTTGCTAAGTGGGAAAGGGAACTGAACACTCAATTTTCCACAGCCAAGAAACTAAACATACTCAGGTTCACCCACAAATCCTCTCTCTGTTCCAAAACGCAGGAGACGAACTATAAGATTCTCGTACGGTGGTACAGGACACCGGATCTCCTGAATAAAATTTTCCCCACCTCCTCAGCTGACTGTTGGAGATGCCAACAGGCCAGGGGTACACTCTTGCTTGTTTTTTGGTCATGTCCTCGGATCAGGGGCTTCTGGGAAGAGGTGCGCCGCATTACCCAGACATTTTACGGAGAGTGTGGTGCCGGATGACCCGGCGTACTTTCTGCTCCACGCGACAGATATGTCAGCAGGAACCTACAAAAAATGCCTGATACGTCATCTCTTGGACGCGGCTAAGGCCTGCGTTCCTCTTCACTGGAAGTCCCCTCAGCCGCCGACGATTGCGCTCTGGCTTAGGAAGGTCGATGAGATAGGCCGCATGGAGGACTTGGTCCTTTCTAATCAGCAGAGGCAGGAGGAGTATACCAACACCTGGCAGATGTGGGACATTTTTAGGTACTCGGGGGAGGGACAGTCAATGAGAGCAGCTGAGTGACCCCCAAACATACCTCTATAGTAACCGATCACATGCGATTAAACCTTGAGATACCCATCACGGTAGTTCGCGCCCCTTTGGGGCGTCTGGATATATCCATGCTTGTGCAACTACCCCCCACCCCCCCTTCTTCTATCCTTCCTCTTCATTCTCTTTTTTATTTCTTTCCCTCTCCCCTACTCTACCTGCTCTGGTCCTAATCTATTTGGAAAAATGGAAAATGGAGGAGAGGCCAAGTTATCCGGGCCCAGAAGCTGTCATATCCACCAGCACCCATAAAGCCATGCATACTAGGTGAGAGAGATGGAAACAGCTTGTTGGAGACATGCAGGGTTCCACAGGATGACCTGCCATGGATCCCACACCCTGGCCCTTATGGCCATATACGGTCGGCTCAAGCCTCTTGGGGACTCACTAGTTTCAGAGGCCGAAAGTTACATGTTAGATCCACATATTAGATGTCATTGTCTATATCCCTCTGTTGTTTTTTAAGCCTGACCATGTTGTTTTGTGGTTTCTAATGGCCTTTTTATGCTTTGTGAAATGTATGGGATTTGGTCCGGACAGACTGGTCTCTTTGTTTATCTATAAATAAAGAAATTTGAAAAAAAAACCAATCTGCTATAATGCTAGTGACTGTGTGTAGTGACTCTAGCACCAAAAAGGTGCCGCATATAATGATTCCAGTGTTACTTCTCATTTGAAAAATGTAGGATTTGCTGCAGGCTAAATTATGCACTTTGATTCCTATTATTTGGCCTGTTCCATTTTTCCATCACTCAAAAATATTTATAGCAATTGCCTCTCTGAAATAGTGTACTCTAACCATGATTTCTTGATTAAAGCCTGCCTTGTCACTCCCTATTAAACAAATCCTAGTAAAAGTGCATATGTATTGTGCATGGAGTCTCTAACGTTGATTTTGATATTAAAAGCTGCTAGGTGTATTTCTTGTACATTTTTAAAAAATGATTATGTATGATGTCAGTATAACGTTTAGCTCTATTCTTGGTGAAAAATATACATTCACTCTAAAGCTGATTTTTTTTATTAAAAGCTTACAGTTTTTTCTTGACCCCTAAGGCCCTGTACACACGATCAGACATGTCCGAGGAAACATGTCCGACGGACCGTTTTCATCGGACAAGGCTGAATTGTCTGTTGGTCTGATGTGCGTACACACCATCAGACCAAAATCCCCTTGGACCAGAACGTGGTGACTTAGAACACAACAACGTGATGAAAAAACAAAGTTCAATGCTTCCAAGCATGCGTCGACTTGATTCTGCGCATGTGGGGGATTTTGGTCCGATGGTTTGTGTACTAACCATCGAACCTGTCCGACGGACAGGTTTCTAGCGGACAGATTTCAAAGCATGTTTGGAAACTTTTGTCTGGTGGAAAACGGTCCGATAGGCCGTAGACACGATCGAACATGTCTGCTGAAACTGGTCCGGGGCCTAAAGCTAAATGGATATATGGTGATGAGCGCTATAATGGGAAATAGATCATCTACAGGGAGCCTATAGCAATACTGGTGACTACTCCTTTGCCCTCTCCTTGCCTTTTCTGGACATAGCTTCCACAGCTGAGTTCGTCTTTATGTCCTTTTGGATATCCTTCATAAATAAACATACTGATAAGCACTATATTCTACTTATATTTTACAAAAGTTTTTCTTTGAATGGACAAAAATATTAATTGTGTGACAGTAGGAGATGTCACGGTAAAATTGATAGTTTGGGGGACACAAGGTATGCACATTTGCTTGGTGCAAGACTGCAGAGCATAGATGTGGACTGGAGAAGACTGCTTTCGCAGATTTCTCCAGGTATTTCTCCAGGTATTGGTATTCCAGCATGGGGCTTGTAGTTTGGAGATTCCATAGTGTCTTGGGTGGGACAGGATCTCCAACCCTGTGTCCAGACTTTGTAGATTATGGGAAGACCTCAGGGCTCCCAGTTGGAGACTGCTCCACACCCAGAGAGACAGGAGGTCTCCAGGAGTCAGAGGGGCTGCAGGAGGCAGCCAGAATGTGTGACTGCAAGAGGCAGTGCAACGTCCTGAGGACTAAGGCCAGAGTGGAGCTGTGGGAGCTAAAGTGAAGCAGTCCACATTGAGGAATCCGGTGGTTTGTGTAACCAGGAAAGAGCAGATGTGCTGCTAAAGAGAGCCAGGTGGGCTAGTATTTTCTGTTGTTTGTATTGGCTGAAGAACCCCTGCGTGGGAAGTCCTTATGTTACGGTCTTTTATTTGTCTTTTTAATAAAAATTGGCTACTATGCCCTTAAATATAGGTCCTGACTGGCTTGAGTTGAATCACTGACAAACTCATCTGCCACGAGAGCTAATGGTCCCCAATGTTACAATTGATATACATTTTATTTGTTTGTTTGTAAAAAAAGGATTGGTTCTACCTGCAGGACGTTTAGTTATAGCACAGGTTGTGAATTATATTTTTCTTGATATATTAAGAGATCCTGCTGAGTGTAGCTGTCCAAGCAGTGCAGTGGGACTTGAAAGATATACACACATAAGTACCTTAGCTGATTTTCATTCATGTGATCAATACATAAAGGTTTGTGTCTCTCGCCCAGCATCTTTCTCTTCATTTCACGTCCTGTCTGTCTCTTTCCTCTCTTCTGCTCTGCCTGCGAAACGATGAAACACATGTCACCAACAGAAAGGCATTTAAAAAGAACCTGGGCTTTGCTCATGCAGCTTTACTGCCCCCAGCAGCAGATACACATTCATCATGAAACAATAAGATTCTGGAAGTCACAAATGTATATTAAGTGTATCACCATAACTAATTCATCCACGATTGTCTAATTTTTCACGTGCAAAGGTAAACTTACTCTTTAACCACTTCAGCCCCGAGCCTGTTTTTCAGATTCGGTGCTTACGAGACTAAAACTGTTTTTTTTGCTAGAAAATTATTTAAAACCCCCAAACATTATATATATTTTTTTTCTAACACCCTAGAGAATAAAATGGCGGTCATTGCAATACTTTTTCTCACACCGTATTTGCGCAGCGGTCTTACAAGCGCACTTTTTTTGGAAAAAATTCACTTTCTTGAATTAAAAAATAAGACAACAATAAATTTGGCCCAATTTTTGTATATATTGTGAAAGATAATGTTACGCCGAGTAAAATGATACCCAACATGTCACGCTTAAAAATTGCGCCCGCTCGTGGCATGGCGTCAAACTTTTACCCTTAAAAATCTCGATAGGCGACGTTTAAAAAATTCTACAGGTTGCATTTTTTGAGATGCAGAGGAGGTCTAGGGCTAGAATTATTGCTCTCGCTCTAACGATCGCGGCGATACCTCACTTGTGTGGTTTGAACACCGTTTTCATATGCGGGCGCTACTCGCGTATGCGTTTGCTTCTGCGCGCGAGCTCGTCGGGACGGGGCACTTTAAAAAAATTTTTTTTTGGTTTTCGTTTTTATTTCTATTTATTTTATAATGTTTAACACTGAAAAAAAAAAAAAAAAATTATCACTTTTATTCCTATTACAAGGAATGTAAACATCCCTTGTAATAGAAAAAAGCATGACAGGTCCTCTTAAATATGAGATCTGGGGTCAAAAAGACCTCAGATCTCATATTCAGGCTTAAATGCAAAAAAAAAAAAGAAAAAGAAAAAAAGTCAAAATGTAAACAAATTAAATGTCTCTTTAAGAGGCTGGGCGGAAATGACGTTTTGACGTCACTTCCGCCCAGCAGAGGTATGGGGACGGCTGAGGGACATTTTTTCCCTCAGTCGCATCCCCGGACAGCCAGCAACAGGACCCGATCGCCTCCGCCGCTACCGACGGCTACGGTAAGCGGCGGAGGGCGCGGGAGAGCGGCGGGAGGGGGGGGGCACCCTCTCCCGCCGCCGGTAACGGCGATCTCGCGGCGAATCCGCCGCGATGACTGCCGTTATCGTTAACAGGACCGCCCCACGAAGAGATGGATATCTCGGTTGTGGCAGCAGCTGCTGCCGTTACCGAGATATCCATCTTCAAAAAAATGACGTCTTTGGACGTGGGGCCGGTCAGAAGTGGTTAAGTACAATGATTTTTTTCAGAAGCCTGAAACTTGTTTCACTAATAATCTTGTACACAGGCTTTCCTGTTTAATTTGTGGCCACTCCCCTCAGGAGTTGTGTCCTCTGGGTTAGCCCAGTCCTTTACCGTTACGTTTCAAAGGGAGGAGCTAATTCAGGTATTTATCCACAGCAGAGACAGCAGGGTACAGCTGTAAAGGAGAAGCGCTCCCCCTGGGGGCCTGGTAAATGAAAGTGTTTGGTCCTAGGGCTTGTAAAGAACATACTAGTGTAGCGCCCCCTTACTTTCTCTAGGGGCGTTACACTAAAGTTAGTGGGGAATGGGAGAGTTACGCACCCTCAATTTACAATTTGTCAAATTTCAGGCTGCTATAATTTCAGAACTGTCCTGTAGGTCAGTCTGCGCTCCAGGGGTGTGTTTCCAACCCTGGGCGGCAGCTGGCGCTAGAAGGGTTCTGCCAGACTCGTTTTCCTCAGCAGCCAATCAGAGGGGTTGGTTCCCTCGCTAGGGCACGCTGGGGGAGGCTATATCTACGTCTTTTTTTTATTTTCTGTGGGGTCCAAGTTCCAGGGTGCGGCATCCACCTTCATCATTGCTGAGAGCAGGATTGCTCTCTCTTCTTCATATCCAAGGCCTGATACTCAAGTTCTCTCTCTGCTCATCAACCTTTCCTGTCCTGTACCATGTTGATGTTGGCCATGTTGGGCCTTGGAATAAAGCATTGAAGAAAACCCAACTAAAGACTGGACATTCGCTCTCCATCTCAACTCACAAGTATCACCCCTAGACACCTGTAAGGTAACTCAACACGCCAATCTCACTTATAATCAGTGGCTCCTCCGGGGGTAGCGCTACACTAGCTTGTAAGTAGCACCACAGCACACCCTCTTGTAGAGCTGGATGGACTTGTTGCTCTCATTGCTATGATGTATTACTTTTATCTTGCAACTATTTGCCAATATGTGGAGTTTGTTTATATCCTGTGCAGTGAACTGTATACCAGCTTGTGGAACTGTTTATATCCTGTTTGATTGTTAAATAAAGTTTAAAGCATAGTCATGTAATGCTTCATCATTGTCTAAGCCAACAAAGGAATTGTGATGTCCTAGGTTAAGCAACTTTGGAGAGGAAGATGAATATGTCCTATCTGTGCACACCTGGTCGGCTTAGGAGCAGGTGGTGACTAGTAAAAATGAATCACCCTCCTAGCTGTGGCAGCTGACACCCTCAAGTAACACACACTAGGTAACCTGGGCCCCTGTGTACCACGGGCCACGGGTGCTTGGTTGCACCCCTGGGGCCCTAGTGTGTTCCATATAAGTTGTTGGTCTAAAAGTAAAGAGCTCTGGGAACAAGGGGTTAAAGTGGACAGAGATCAGGAGGATGTGTTAGAATGTTCTCAGATTCTTTTCCTCCTCTTACAGAGCCATTTTCCACATGTAACGCTCTCTCAGATAGCTTCCTGTGTCCCAGGCCAGGGCAACCTCTTGACCACCTACTGCTGGTCAAGAGCTGGAAGAAAAACCTGGCTCTAATTCCACCCTGCCAAGGTGAACTTGAAAACATGGCCTGGATTCCACTTTAGTTACCCACACATGAAAGCATGTGAGGTGAAACAGGGAAATTGTCTCTTTTGAAATTCAGTGTCTTTGTATTCCCCTTATGTTTCCGATTTGTGTGATTTATACTGAAGTCAATTGACCTGGCATCGCTGTTACCTAAATTGCCCCATATTTTCACATCCGTGATCAGGTCTGTATTGTTGGTAATCGGTAGATCCAGTAACGCTTTATTTCTTTTTTAGTTCAGCAATAAAAAAGTAAAAAAGACTAGAGTTGGCACCCATTTTTTTTCTCCTCACCATACCCCAAGAACCAGAGACTGAGGTGGAAATTCTAACCTTCCTAGCCAACTGATTATAAGGATCCATATGTAAGTATACAGCTGGCACTGGAACTTGTAGAACTTATATCAGGGGTGGACTGACAACTCATGGGGCCCCCGGGCAATAGAAGATTGGCTTACAGATGGCCACCAAGCCAGGTGGCAGTACAGAGGCGGGGCAGCTAAAATCTCGGGATTTTCACATCAAAAGCATGTAGGTTTTGGACATATCAGGGACAGATGTAAAACAAACACTGATTTTTACCTACTGTCCCTGGTTTTAATGAGCCTGGCAACCCTGATGGGGCCCCCTAGTGGCATGGGGCCCTCGGGCAGTGCCCGAGTTCCTTAATGGTCAGTCCGCCCCTGACTTATATTTATTTACATTTTTTTTATTAATTTAGCAGCACATAGTGCCATCATTTCAAGAGGGGTACATATAGACCGAGGGTACTTGGCAACATTTTGTTATGTAAAAGCATACTCTGAATGTTGTTCTTTGCCTAATGTTCAATTTTAACAGGTAAAAAAATCATTCCAGCACCATTATCAGTGACTGTATCAATCATGGCATACACATATTACTTTTTATAGAAATGTGGACATCTCTATATTTTCTGGAGTTAGGGACGCATCTAACAAGCCTTTTCTTGAAGCCTCTAGTATGTCTGCTAGAGCTAATTGTCAGGTCACCTGTGGCCAGGTGAAAAATACACCCTGTTGGAGACAGGGGTGCACCGCAAGGTAGTGAACCTAATAGCCGACTGCTGCAGATGGACAGGAAACGTGAGCCCAAGATTCCCCAGGGCACGGAGTCTAAGGTCCAGCAGGTGTTCACCAGAGCCTCAAGTGGTAAGGATGGCCTCCGCTGCAACCAAACCCAGGTTGCGGCCCCTGGGGTACCCCAGGTAACGCTCCATAGGGAGAGAGGGGAAGCAGCCACTGAGGACACAACGGATAGTGATGGGCAAGCCGAGATCAGGGCAACAGGCAGACAAGGGTAACCAAGGGACAGGCCAGAGGTCAGGGTCACAGGCAAACAGGAATAGTCAGAGACGAGCCAAATTCGGTACACAGAAAGGTAAACGTAGCATAAAGCAGACCTGCAGTGCAACAGTTAATATAGGCTTACTGGGACGGCCTGGGGTGGAGCCATACAGGAAGGAGAGGTGATAAAGGCAGCCAGAAGGAGAGTCAGGCCTCTAATGAACACATGGACACAGGTAAGCTGCCAGACTTTTTTGCATATCCATGACACTAATTAGCTTCTACCTTTTGCTTCCCTGTCCATATACTTTGCCTCCCTGTCCATTCAGCACCAATTTTTTGACTTCTTGGTTTGTTAATTTTTTTGTCTACATTTTGACAGTGGACATTGGCAGACCCATGATAGCTCTATGGGTAACCAGATGTTTAGGTCCAGAAAAATCATAATTTTCCACTTTTTTTTCACCTCTTGGCAGACTCTTGGCATCCATTTCCTGGGGCTAACCATGTCAGTCTACGGATGGGTCAGCTCCACCCCCTGACCCCACAGGATCACCCCCTGCTCCCCTTAGAGGATCTTTGCCAAACAAGTTAATAACTATTGCATTAAATTTGTTTTGAACTGCTATATTAGTCTGCTGGGCTATAATTTAGAGCAGATGGGTAACTTTTAATATATTAAGTTACAAGGGGACTCTTACTTAGTATCCCTGCGTGTCAGAGATTTGATTTTTACTGAGCCAGGTCCTTGTGCAGTAAAACTGTGTGCGGTTACCTCCTTGTATTTCTTATTGCCAGTTTGCTGCAAAGCAATTTACTTATATTCCTAAGCCATGAGTGTTAAATCTTCCTGGTAGCCAGTTGTTGCAAAGAAGGGGGCACCATTCAGGCAAGAGTTTTCTTTCAGGTGTATAGGAAACAAACTGTAAGCTTTTGCACTCCGGTTTGGCAGGCTCTAGAACTGCCTTAAATTGAGCCTGTGCTGCTCATGCCTTGGCAGGCTAAGCCCTGTATGAATTTTGACAACACCTTAAAGGCTGTCACATTCTTTGAACACGTGGGAAATACACGCTAGGGCTTTGTTTCCACTTGTGCGACTCCAGTGTCATACATAGTCCATACTCTGCAAATGTTCCTGGAGTGAGTCAATTTGTCCAAATGGTTTTATATAAAGAAGGATCACATCTGCAGGGATGTAGTCCCAAGGGAGGGGGCGAGCATGCTGACTAACCCCCCAGCCAGAACAGATCGGATGATGATGGGGGAAAGCTTACTGAGGAGGAACAGGAAGTGAGAAATTCAGGCAAAGAAAAAAAAACATTTAGAAGGAAAATCGAAGGAAAAGATAAGTGAACCAACAATGCACTAGCTTAAAGAAACCTATTTAGAAAATAAAAACAAACCTTTACAACCCCTTTAAAGTGATGCTAGACACGATTGTCACAATTCATGAAGCCTGTGGTCAAAACACTCTAATAGAGCTGTTTGGACTCACCTTGTGCAATTGTCATCTATTCTGGCAAGGTCCAGTTTTCCTTCCAAAACCACTAACTGGTCTCAAGAGCTTACTGAGGTCGCATTAAAAAGATATACCTCAATCTCAACGGTCCAAGTCATTTAATACTAGCAAGACATTGTATGGAGGTCTTGGGGCTGATAGAATGCAGCAGTCCCCATAGTGGCCTGGTCTCAATGGCATCTCAGATACCTTCAGTTTGCCTTTCTTTAGCAGTGGGACAAGAGCTCTCTATGTTAGCAGATAGTGCTTACCCATTTTGTCAAGCAAGCTTTGACATGGTGGACTAAAACCGGGCAACCCACACTTTGCAACGCAAACCTAAAAGGTTGGGGAGATCACTGTCAGGACCGGGTTGCTCGAGGAAAATGAAAGGGAGTGATTCCTTGTTTGTCTAGAGTGGATGGCGGCACAGAAGGCATTACTGACCTTTGCAACACTGCTTCAGGGCCATCATGTGAGGTATTAGGACGGCAGTAGCATATGTTTCGAATCAGGGAGTAACAAGGAGCCTTATGCAGATTGCGGTGCAAATCTTTCGGTGGGCAGAGTGCAATCTGTTAACCTTGTCAGTCTCTTACCTTCCCAGGATGGAGAATGCAAGAGCAGACACTTAAGCATGCTAATGGATGTTGAATCAGAAATGTCTCATACAACTGTTTGCTCATTGGGGCACCCTGGAAGTGGATTATTTGCATTACTCTAAATTTTTAGCTGCCGGGTTTCTTCGCCTGGTTCTACCGTATATGTTTACGTATTTTCTCCAATTTCTCTAATCCTGTAGACCAGGCATGTCTAAAGTCCGGCCCGCGGGCCGAATGCGGCCCTTGTTCCGGTTTAATTTGGATATAAATATCTTTTGCGGCCCCATAGCTACTAAAGATATATACTGTATTTATTGGCGCTACCTCAGAGGGGACAGGTGTAGCTGGCCAGCTAGAACCTGTACTAGGTCGCTAATATAACCTACATGTATATACAGCTGAACCTGCTAATAACCTAAATGTAGTGCACATGTTTATATGTGAGAGACAAAAGAAGAGTTATTCACTGTGATTTTATGCTTGGATGTCATATAACAGCTGTATGTTGTGTTCACAGAAGCAAAAGGAAAAATATGCCTTTAAGAATTATTTATTTATATTAGGGTTGTCCCGATACCAGTATCGGTATCAGGACCGTTACCGAGTATTTGCGGGAGTACTTGTACTCGCGCAAATAACCCCAATGCCTAAATAGAATACTCCCCCCCCCCCCGCCGCTGCCGCCGCATCGCGCCGCCGCATTGAAAGCCGCCGCATCGAAAGCTGCCGCATGGGTTAAACGGCGTGCGGGAACATCACAGTTTTCATTTGAATAGCTGTAGTGTTCCCGCGGGTATAGACACTCCCCCTTGCTCGGGATTGGATGGGTGATTGTGATCTGTCCAATCCCGAGCAAGGGGGAGTGTCTATACGTGCGGGCAAAACAGCTATTCAAATGAATGCTGTGATGTTCTCCATGCGGCGGCTTTCGGCGGCAAAGGTAAGGTATGGGGGAAATGGCTGGATGGACATGGCTGCATATGTGGGGGAAATGGCTGGATGGACATGGCTGCATATGTGGGGGAAATGGCTGGATGGACATGGCTGCATATGTGGGGGAAATGGCTGGATGGACATGGCTGCATATGTGGGGGAAATGGCTGGATGGACATGGCTGCATATGTGGGGGAAATGGCTGGATGGACATGGCTGCATATGTGGGGAAAATGGCTGGATGGACATGGCTGCATATGTGGGGGAAATGGCTGGATGGACATGGCTGCATATGTGAGGGACATGGCTAGAGGGACATGGCTGCATATGTGGGGGAAATGGCTGGATGGATATGGCTGCATATGTGAGGGACATGGCTAGAGGGACATGGCTGAATATGTGAGGGACATGGCTAGAGGGACATGGCTGCATATGTAAGGGACATGGCTAGAGGGACATGGCTGCATATGTGGGGGAAATAGCTGGATGGACATGGCTGCATATGTGGGGGAAATGGCTGGATGGACATGGCTGCATATGTGAGGGACATGGCTAGAGGGACATGGCTGCATATGTGAGGGACATGGCTGCATATGTGAGGGACATGGCTAGAGGGACATGGCTGCATATGTGAGGGACATGGCTAGAGGGACATGGCAGGAGGGACATGGCTGGAGGGACATGGCTGCATATGTGGGGGACATGGCTGGAGGGACATGGCTGGGGGGACATGGCTGCATATGTGGGGGACATGGCTCCATTTGGGGACACATTTAAAAAAAGTATCGGTATTCGGTATCGGCGACTACTTGAAAAAAAGTATCGGTACTTGTAGTCGGTCCTTAAAAAGTGGTATCGGGACAACCCTAATTTATATGACAGTAAAGGTAAGCTCAATAACACAGTAGAATTCATACCAGAAAGTATAGAGTTAAGCCAATGTGACTCATCAGGAGGCTTGACTAATCACAGCCAGTTTCACACTCAGCAAGAGTCTTGACCTATCACAGCCAGCTTTGCATCCATTCTGTCTGGGAAGTTCCCCAGCACAAGTGCTGGAAAATCATTCCACCACAGACAGAGAACAGAACAGACACACAGAACTAGAGTTCAGTTTTATGGAAGCAAGGGGTCAAATAGGTATGGCATACAGTTATATATATGTTCCTATTGTAAATAATGTGATTATAACTGTATACTGAACTAGGTTTGTGTTCACTTGTAGTTCCACCTAATTCACAAACTAAATCAACCTCACCAAACCCTGCAAACCTAACAAACCCTGCAAACTCACCTAACCGAACTAAACCAAACCAAGTTGCAAACCACAGAGTTATACCTTTCAGAGAAATTAGAGAATGCTTTAATAACGTACAGAGAGAGAGTATAAATACTGAAGAAATTAATATATCCACCATCTTATGTTAAATTACAAGAATATTTGAACCGCCATTTTCTGTTATACTTTATTCAACACGTGTTTTTGTACATGGACTGTCTGCTGCAAAGCAGCAGTGTTATATATGAAGAAAAGTGAAGTTAATAAAGAAGTTATTTTAAGCATTTGGTGTGCTCTTTAAACCTACTGCTTCCATAGAACGGCGCTAGAGGAATTTCAGAGTAATAGACAGTCTTGTTGGACTGAAAAGTCAGAGATATCACAATTCTTCTAATGCCACAGCGCATGAGGCACTTCATAGTGCTGCGCCTGCCACAAGAGGGAGGGGGCATAGCAAGCGCTTACTCATCGGCATCGGTACTAGGAAGTTTTGTCTCCTGGGCTGCCATTGGACGACTGTTCTGTCTATCATTGAAGGCAGGACTTGGTATTAAAGAGGCCGCCGAGAAAACAGGATATTCTCCTGCATGTAATCTGTTAGCGCTCGTCCTGCCCCCTACCTGTCCCCTCTGAGGCTGCAAATGGGCATTGATTAGGCTGCATTCATGGCAATGGGGGAGGCTGCATTCATGGCAATGGAGTGTGGAAAAGCGCTTTGAGGTGATAGTAGTTTGTTAGGCTCAATCCTGAGTCTCCCTTTGATAATGTCTTGGAGTTCTTGCAATTGGCCCTAGACAAAGGGCTTAGCTACAGTACGGTCAGAGTCTAGCTGTCAGCCGTTTCAGCTCTAACAGAAGTCTGTTGGGCAGAAGATCCTTTGGCATGTTTTATGCGGGCAACCCTAAACAGGTCTCCATGTTGTGAGCTGTTTCAGGACAGAGTGGTTCCGTATCCAGTTCCATTTCTTCTTCCAAAGATTGCTTGGCCTTTTCATATAAATTGGGAAGATACTGCCTTCATTGTCTGTCTGCAGTTTCGGAACAGGAAGATTGGTAAAGGGTGGGTGTATTTCAGGTCATTTCCACGTCCATCTCCAGAGAGCAGAGGAGTTCAGACTGGCGGATAACTTGTTCATTCTACCAATAGGTCCTAAAGAGCGGTCAAATGCCCCCACCTAGGATTCTTTCCTCTTGGATAGTTAATCAGAAGAACATAGGTAGCTTCAGGTCTTTCACCTCCAGAGGGACATTCAACAAGGGCGACATAATGCAGATTTAACAAGGGCGACATCAGCTTCCTGGGCAAGTCATGTCAAGGATACAGTGAATGTGGTGTGTAAAGCTGGCAGCTGAAAGTATCCTAACACTTTCATAATTTTTTAAGTGTTTGGTTGTTAGGAGTACCTTAGGGGTGATATAGTCCCTTTTTGATATAGACCTTTATTCAGCCACCAAGGCTTTAGAGTCTAGGCCTGCTGGAGAAATTGGATTATGAAAGATGGATGCTAGCAGGGTATATTTTGATTTAAGAGTGTCAGATTGTTTTTGAACCGCTAATGGAACAGAGGACAGAGGCCTCTGGTGTCATTTAAAATACTTGCATACAGAGAATTTGGGGGAGTGCTCTCTGCTGGGGGAGATGAAGATCGGATAAGTAAAAGTGCTTTTACTCTCCCCTGGAATAAAGTGCAAGGGAGAATTTTCAAAATTCCCCCAAGATGGGCTTTAAGAGTACTTACTGTTTGCTAGGGGGAGGTGATTTGTTAGTTGTTCAGCTGGAAAAAAGATGATTTTCTATTTAATTATCTATTAAGTTTGTTTTATTAATGCCTTACCTTCATTAGATAACCTCCTCCAAATTGTCCACCCATATTGGAAAGTACTTTTTTCTTCTTGGCATCATCATCGGCACGTTTTTTGGCCTCTTCCTCTTCTTTTCTCATTTTTTCTTCCTGGGAAATAAGAAAATAAAATTGAGTGTATATTTTTCAATGTATGTGCATTATTGGAACAATAAGGAGGAGAAGAATGAGATGCATGAACTTTGTACTCAGGTTTGTCCTGATATAAAGTAGTTTGTCCCATTGCTTTGATTGTACCAATGGAAGCATTAGAATGTATTTAGAACATTTCCTACTTTTTTGTTTATTTGATTGCATTATTTAGTTTGTGTTTAGTAATGGTGAAACTATAAAGATTGTGAACATGGTTTACATTTTGCATTGCAACCAAATTTAGCTACCCAGTCAGTCCTTCAACCTCAATTTTGATCTCACCTTCCCCCTTCTCAGTTACCTTCCCTTTGCACCCTTGGATGCCCCACAGCCAATATTGTTTTTCTTTATTTAGTACATTAAACTTTTCAGGAAGATTACACAGTGTAATGGTGGTCCTCTACCCATTTGACTCTTTTATGGTTCTGGACAGTAGTCAATAAAGCAGGGATCACCTGTTACGAGACAATGTCATTGCCCTTTTTATGCATCTTTACTGTGGGGGATGGGCCCATGATAACCTACCCGCAAATTAAGTGGTTTAAATGATACTGGATGGATTGTAGACATGTGCATTGCCGAAAAATGTGTTCGTTTTTGTTTCATTCGTTTTATTTTTTCAGTTTTTCGGGTCATTCGTAAATTCATACATTTTCTAATTCGTAAATTTATAAATGTGAGATGATCTGAAAATAAAAAAGAAAATACCAAATTTCTAAAGAATAACTAACTAACTAAAATTAACTATTACATTATAGGTATTCGAATTTCCTTTCAAATTTGGCTGTTAGTGAACATAACGAATACAAATTTATCCAAAGTTACAAATTATCCGAAATAACAAATGCCGCATCTAAACAAATGGAACGGAATGGAAATGAATAATAATACTGAAAAGTTATTATATTAGCGTTATTATTAATAATTGGTTACATTCCATTCGTTTAGCTACGGCATTCATTATTTTGAATAATTCATCACTTCGGATAAATTCATATTCGTTATGTTCACTAACAGCCAAATTTGAAAGGAATATCCAATACCTATAATTTAATAGTTAGTAATAGTTAAATAGCTTCTTTTACCTTAGTGCAGTCCTCCTTCACTTACCTCATCCTTCGATTTTGCTTTTAAATGTCCTTATTTCTTCTGAGAAATCCTCACTTCCTGTTTGTCAGGGAACTCCTGTGAGACGTTTTGCACACCGACGTGTGCAAGCACATAGCCTTTGCCATAGAATGGCACGCATGCGCACAGGCGCGAGCACGTGCGCACACGTAGGAGCCTAATTCCTTTTGGCGCCAGACAGCCTATTTAAAGGGAGTCTGGGCTCTTGTGCATTGCTGACTGATCTTCAGCTGTGTTCCTGAATCCTGCTCTGATCCTCCCAGTATTTAGACCCGGCTTGCTTTTGACCTTGGCTCTGTGCTCTGTTCCTGTACTGATGCCCATCTCTGACCCGGCTTCGTTCCTGACTCTGGCTCTGTCTATGATTTGGTACCTCACTGCCCGCCTGCTGACAAACCTGGCTATCCCTGAGACCTTGCTCCTGTCTATGTTCCTGGTTGCTGTTAACTCTCGGTTACCTGTCTGGCTGTTACCTGTCCCTGCTCAGCTCATCACAGTCTACTCTAGGCCGCTGAACCCTGCCAAGCTGTTCTCCCAGGACCTCCTGCTCCAGGCACTCGTGTCCCCCAGCGGAGTCAGGACAGGAGATATAAGAGAGGCTGACCTCATCAAATCAGTCTCCCATCCGATCCCTGACACTGTTCTTCTGTCTGTAACTACACACAGTAATGCAACACTCTTGAGGGGTGAGGGGGTGAGCAGGAGTGTCAGGATGCCCACTAACACACAGCTCCTTTCTCTATCTGCAAAGTTGATAGCGCCCTGACCCTCCTGCTAGCCCCCTCCCCCCTCAAGAGGCTTTCTCCACACCAGGGAGAAAGTGTCGCATTACTGTGTTTAGTTACAGACAAAAGAACAGGAAGTGAGGATTTCTCAGAAGAAATAAGGACATTTAAAAGCAAAATCGAAGGATGTGGTAAGGATGTGGTAAGTTAAGGAGGACTGCACTAACGTAAAGGAAGCTATTTAGGGTTTTTCGAATTTCGAATTTACGAATTCACGAATATTCGAGTATTCAAATTTACGAATATTCAGAAAAACTAGTTAAACAGGTTTTCGTTAATTCGTTCCAAATTTAAAAACTGAATTTGAAAGGAATTGCACATGTCTATTGAATTGCACCTGGAAGATTGGGGGCATATAGAGGCCATCAGGAAATACTGCAGGGAGATAAGATGAGTATTGCAGTCAGAGCAGTTTTTTATTTTTACTATAGCTGCGCAATTCACTTCTTTAGCTGAGTTGGTCCTGTATAAGTCAACTATCCCCTAACAATTTTATATGATCAGCTGAAAAATGCTTGCTTGTGTATAACAATACAATAAAAATAATCCTATATGTGGGCTACAGTTTAAAGAACTATTTCAGTATTTCATATTCATATAACTCTATATTTGCATTTTTATATCAATATTTTTTATTTTTTCATGGAAATACTACTTTTTCTCTAAAATGATCAATAATGTTAAGTTCTTACCACCTTTATTACCACCCACCTAAAACCTAACATACAGACGGAGGGGGTTGTACATATGGGGCTAGATTCACATAGCCCGTCTTATCTTTGTGCGGGCGTAACGTATGTCATTTACATTACGCCGCCGCAACTTTTTCAGGCAAGTGCTTTTTTCACAAAGCACTTGCCTGTAAAGTTGAGGCGGCGTAGCGTAAATGACCCGGCGGGGGGCATGTAGTATTTAAATCAAGCGTGTCCCTGCACCGAACGAACTGCGCATTCGCCGGCCGTGACTGAATCCCAGTGCGCATGCTCCAAATCACGCCGCTAATTGTCAATGAAAGTGACGTGAGCGTAACTAACGCACGGCTCCATTGTGAATCTACTTACGCAAACAACGTAAATTACGTCTGTCCTGACATCCATACATAACATTGGCTGTGCCTCACTATAGCAGGGGTAACGTTACGCCGGGCATAAGTCTTACGTAAACCAGGTAAACAGATACGCCGGCCTGGCGTACGTTCGGGAATCGGCGTATTTGCTCATTTGCATATTTTACAACGGGAACACCACCTAGCGGCCAGCCTAAATATGCATCTAAGATACGACGGTGTAAGTGCCTTACGCCGCTTGTATCTTAGCAACATTTTAGTGTATCTCATTATGAGCATACACTTAAATTTGCGCGGGCTGACATTAGGACTTACGACGGTGTATCTACTGATACGCCCGTCGTAAGTCTTTGTGAATCTAGCCCATGATGTAGCAAATTTAACGTGGCTTGTCCAGTTGACAGGTGTCATGGCCTGTTAGACTCATCCATTCAAGTCAATGGGTGCCATACCTCCACCACAACAAAGAAAAAACAAACAAACATTTAGGAGGATTAACTCCCACGTGCCTGAAAGCTGCTGCTTAGCCACTCTCTTAAAAGCAATCCACCGTGGATCACTTTTCAGAGGTGGCTGCAATGTGAACCTAGCCTTACTGTTTATAAGTGGGAGGGGAATCATACTCCTCTACCTAAATTGATTGTGTAGCACTACCCCTGTAGAAAGCTGCTGAAAAATTGCCCAGCAGATTGCCCCGCAGCCAGGCACACTTTCACACTCACTCTTTGGCTAAATAACAAGCCCATAGTGTTCTTTTATTTTTGGAGTAACTGGGATACGGTTGAGGGAATTGAGTGGGATACTCCAAAAATGCAATTTTGGTATGGCTGCTGTAAACTGTAGTTCTAATGCACTTACATCCCCAACCAATTACTCATTTTAATTTTCAGTTTAGTTGGACATTTATCTTCTTGTTGCAGAACCTCACTAACCTCTCATAGAGCATACGTTGACCAGCAGAAAGGGCCTATGCTGAACAACAGGAGCATAATTACTTCAATTGTGGTTGATGCATCTGGGATAACATAGCAGTACTTCTCCTCAAGAGTATCCAACATACTGCAGGGCATTAGGATTCACTGGGAGTATATGACCCCTGAGCCATAATTACTCCATGAAAACAGAACTCCATTGAGCAATCACATGATTGGCCTCGTAGTATCTCACACCTGAAGAAAGGTGCTGTATTACTTCGACTGTCTCTGAAGAATGACCATCTCCACCCTACAGCCTTCCTCCTGATTAGAGGAAGATTTTCTCAAATTATAAACTATATGACAGTGGGAGATTGGGGCCAACATACTGTAAACACCCCTTATCTGTGCACTTCTTGATTGTGCATAGCAATCTGATACAGATCTTTTCCCGTTGCAGGAGACAGAGTGGAGGACATTGATGTAAAATAAATAAGTATTGAAATCCTGTTTTTATAGTACAGGACACAAGACCTTTAGTCTTCGACCATGGGACATCTAAAAACAGTCCAACTTAGGGGTAAGCAAGACAGCAAACAAATGGCAACATTTCAAGAAAGGTTCAGACAGCAGCTTATAGCATTCTTGCCTCAGTTGAGAAGCCCATGAAACACTGTCGGACCTAATAGAGTGTGTTCTAACAGAGAGCAACACTATTCTTTAGACCAGTGATGGCGAACCTTGGCACTCCAGATGTTTTGCAACTACATTTCCCATGATGCTCAACTACACTGCAGAGTGCATGAGCATCATGGGAAATGTAGTTCCAAAACATCTGAAGTGCCAAGGTTCGCCATCACTGCTTTAGACCATAGACCCAGGATATGACTTGTCTAATCCACCTACTAATGGTGAGGCAAGAAGCATGGACCCCTCTTGCAGATACCCGGCCTCAGGAAGCACAAAAATTGAATTAAATTGCCTAAAAGAGGCTGTAGCCAAGAAGTAGACTCTTACAGCGCATACTGCATCAAGGCAATAGAGAAAAAAATATTTCAGAGTAGGACACAAGGGTTTAAATACAATCTCCTGATTGAGGCACAAGGAGCAAATGACCTTCCGAAGAAAAGAGGACTTAAGGTCCTTATCCACATATGCTCTCAGACACTGCACACCATGATGTGTGGGGATAGATAACATAGCAGAGACCAGAGGTTGTACTGTCTTAGACTTTAATAGGGGGGCCTTAAATGAAAGACTGAGGTTATTTTATATCTAATACACATTACTCAAGCGGGAATCTAGCTCTGCTAGATTGTACATTTCAAGAGGGAAGAGTATAAATCAAGCCCTCCTACTAGCTTTCCCTCACATATACTGTAGAGGGTTCACAGCACCTTTAGTACAGCAGGACAGGAACCTCACATAATTTTGCAAAGCCTCGCACTATTGTGGTTCCAACTTCCAAGTAGTTCCCCATACAGGTTCCTGAGATTCTGACCCAAAGGGCCTGGTAATGGACTGGGAGGGGAACCATGCAGTTTTTTTCAATTACTTTTATCTGTATTGCTGGGACCCGACAATTTATTATAGCCGCGAGTAGTTTTAAATGACTTTTTTTACTTTAGAAATGTCATTGTGTGCAGGGACTGTTCTAAACATGGGAAACATGCATTATTAAAATCACTGCTCCCAAAAAACCTGCAGTTTTTAAAACTTTTTGCATTGATACATGTCTCCTGGGGCAGGGCCCAGGTCCCCAAACACTTTTTCTGACAATAACTTGCATACTAACCTTTAAAATTAGCACTTTTGATTTCTCCTATAGACTTTTAAACAGTGTTCTGCGGCTTTCAAATTTGCCGCGAACACCCTAAATTGTTCGCTATTTGGCGAATAGACGAACACCCGATGTTCGAGTCAAACTTATGTTCAAATCAAACATCGGGCTCATCCCTACACTTCCAGCTGCTGCAGTGTAAAGAATAAGGTCAATGCTGTAATTATATATGCTGAGACGTGGGCAGTGAAGGTATTGATGTGACTCCGGGCACAGGTGCTGATGTAGAGATCACCAGTAACTGTGGCAACACATATACAGTAGTAACCACTGTGCTGGATTTGTCAAGCTTAACGGCCACATGTGGAAATCATTGCTACCAGCCTGTATGTGTACCACCTAAGTGAGCAGAGCATTGGCTGACTAAGGTTACAAGACTGTACAAAATGACAGTAAAAAAAACTTGTTATCCCATCTATAGGGATGAACCGAACACCCCCCGCGTTCGGTTTGCTCGAACATTTAGAACCACATTGACGTCTATGGGACTCGAACGTTCAAATTCAAAAGTGCTCATTTTAAAGCCTAATATGCAAGTTATTGTCGTAAAACGTCTTTGCGAACCAGGGTCTTGCCCCAGAGAACATGTATCAATGGAAAAAAGTTTTAAAAAGCGGTTGTTTTTTTCAGGACTCCGATAGTTTTTAAAACTTTTTTTCCATTAATACATGTTCCCTCGGGCAAAACCCGGGTTCTCAAAGACGTTTTCACAGACATACTATAGACACCCAGCAGGTACAATATTTAAAGTAATTTTTTTTTTTTTTTTTTTTTTTTATTTAAGCATCATTAAAATCACTGCTCCTGAGCAGTGATTTTAATGATGCTTAAATAAAAAAAATAAAAAAATATATAAAATTCCTTTAAATATTGTACCTGCTGGGTGTCTATAGTATGTCTGTGAAAACATCTTTAAATAGCACAATCGTCTGCCTGCCAGTAAATTAGGAAGAACTGATCTAGCTAAACTATACAGTGTATAAATATATGCACAACACCTGGGATGTATATATATCCTCTACACACTGTAACATTAACTGACTAGCCTGCCTGCCTGCTCTATCTACCTGCAAAAAATGACACTCTCTCTGTCTCTCTCTGTTTTCTCTAACCACCACCGCAACACGCTACATAAGGCCGACCTGCAGGCGGCCTTTTATAGTGTGGGGCATGTACTAAACCCCCTGAGCCATAATTGGCCAAAGCCACCCTGGCTTTGGCCAATTACGGCTCTCTGTACTGACGGCGCTGTGATTGGCCAAGCATGCGGGTCATAGTGCATGCTTGGCCAACCATAAGCCAGCAATGCCGCAGTGAATTATGGGCCGTGGCGCGTTACTCAAATTTTGGCGCGAACGACCCGTTTTGTTTGTATTACGACGAATGGTCGAACATACGGTGTGTGAGTAGAACATGAGTTCGACTCGAATACGAAGCTCATCCCTAACCATCTAGGAACAGGTACAGTAATCAATAGAATTAGGTAGGATAAGTAACTTTAAGCTAAGCTGCACATTTACAGAGACTGAGTAAATGCTCACAGTGTGTCACCTCTATTGTCTAAGGAAGGGTTAATAGAGGTGCAAGGGACAATTAGAGGCATCTCCCATATTATGTTGTGTGCAAGACAGCAGTTAGCTTTTAAGCAACATAATGCCCCATATTTAGCTCAATGAAAACCACAACCACTTTTTGCCATGGCGCATTGCATTTTCTTTTTCTTGCACAAGGGGCCCCAACTTATGCACTTGCACACAGACTCAGTGCATTCAGAAAACATCCTTGTTTAAGAGGGACTTTCTACCAGTCATCCCCTGCCCCAGTAGCTAATAGAATTGAATGATGACATAAATGAGTTTAATACTTCATTATCTGAAATAACTCATCATTAAATACTAATCCTTACAATTGTGTATATTGTTATTGTTTTGCTTACCGCCATTCTGGCTTGCCTCTCCCGCTCTTTTTCCGTTCTAAACCGTTGTTGCTCAGCACGTTCAGCTCTGCGATGTTCCTAAGTCAAATAGTTACATAGTTAAGTTAAAAAAACAACTGTTCATCAGTAAAATGAGAAACCCTAACACCACAGTTAATCTAGAGCAGAAGTGTCAAACTCAATTTAATTGTGGGCATCAGCATTATTGTTGCCCTCAAAGGATCAGTTGTATTTGTAAGACTACAAAAATGTATCCTTTTTTTTCTTAGAATAGGTGCAGGAACTCAACCAGAACCCCCCCCCCAACCACATCAAATGGTGGGTGGGGCCCATTTGTACTTCCAGTTGGAGGATCTTAAAGGGGCAATAAATACTAGGAGTGCCTTATGTGCTGAGTATAGGGGTGCACCATGTACAGAGTGCAGAGTTCAGGGGTGCACTATGTACACAGTGCAGAGTTCAGGGGTGCGTTATGTACCAATCACAGGATTCAGTGGTGCACCATGTACAAGTGCAGAGTTAAGGAGTGCAAAATGTGTACAGAGTGCAGGGTTGAGGCGTGTTCTACATACAGACTACAGGGTTTAAGGGTGTGTTATGCACAGTGTGCAGGGTTCTGGCTGACAAAAAAAAGCCTGGTGTGAGGGCCACATGAAATGGCCTGGCGGGCTGGATTCAGCTTGCGGGCACATGTGATCAAGAGGAAGCAAAGAGAATTAAAAATCAAAAACAGCGCGGGAGTAGCGGGGAGGACACCACCAAGGCCGCAGACAGACGTCAGACCGGACAAGGCCGCCGATGGACGCCGGGCAAGACACCGACGAGGGGCATTCAAACTGTAAGTATTTTTTTTTTTTTCCTGAAATCTCCCTTCTAGGTTGGGGGTGCGCGCTAGAAGTGGTTAATGAATGTGGTGGAAAGTAATATTAACTATACATACTATTCTGTCTTTTAATCCAATAATTTCTTCCTCCTCCTTTTTGCGCTGTTCAAAATGGACGTCAATCAATGTCTGAAGTTCTAAAAGATCTTTTTCCATGCGCTTCCTATGGATGTCCTATTGATAAAAAAATATAACATCATCAAGTGAAATTCTTCTCCATGTAAATGTTGGGAAAGTTGTAATTATGATCTCCCTTTCTACATGCTGTAAAATTGCATATCTTGATATGTGCTAATGTTATTGGCCATTACAAATGTATTTTTTAATTATGCGGAGTAGAGGTGATATAATTTAGCATTTGCCAAAAATATTCAAATGCACTATTACAGTCTTATGCCCCGTTCACATGCTCGGAATTTCTGACAACAAATGTTCGATGGGAGCTTTTGGTCGGAAATTCCGAACGTGTATGTATGCTCCATCTGACATTTTCTGTCGGAATTTCCGACAACAAAAATTTGAGAGCCGGTTCTCAAATTTTCCAACAACAAAATCCGTCCTTGTAAATTCCAGTCGTGTGTAGACAATTCTGACGCACAGAATTCCACGCATGCTCTGAATCAAGTACGAGACGGAAGCGCTCACTCAATTCTAGTAAATCAACCCCAGTGTCCCGCCCTGCTCGGCACATGCTCTGTTGCTCCTTATTTTTTGGCACTGTCCTGAAGATTTACTGCTTCTCAGGGGCTCTGGGCTTCAGCAAAATGGCAGCCTCCGGAAGGAAAAATCAGGAACAATGCTGGAGGCAATTTACAGCGCACACTAAGTGAGTGAAAAACGTATATAGCGCAACACATGCAAACTGAATCGCCTCGGGGAGCTTGGTATCCATTACCTCCTACACGTTGCCTTCAGAATAGATGGATTTTGAGTTTTTTTCTGAAGGCCTCGTGATTCACTTCCGTTTGGATGCTGGTTAGTAAAGCGTTTCACAGTCTAGGTCCACTCATTATGGTAGCATAATTATTAATGTGGGATGTATGTTCCTTGCTAAAGAACATTATTTTTTAACAAGTTGTTACGGGTAAAGTTCTGCTTTAAGTACTGGGACACATGGGTTAAAATTCCCAAATTCACATTATTTAAAAAATTTCACTTGAAAAAATCCATGGCTGTTTTATAAAGAAAAATGGTAATTACTCTGAGAAAGATAAGTAGGTAGCCTTTTATTCACAGGTGTGTGCTTGCCTTAGTGTCAGGTCACCTGTGGCCAAGTGACAAGTCCACCCTATTAGGGTCAGGGATGCGCCACAGGGTAGTGAACCCTTTAGCCGACTGTTGCGAACAGAGAAGCTTGAGCCCAAGATTCCCCAGGGCGCGGAGTGTAAGACCCAGCTTGGTGTTCACCAGAGCTTCTGGTGGTGAGGATGGCCTTCGCTGGATCCAGGTCCAGGTCGCGACCCCTGGGGTCCCCAAGGTCACGCTCCGCAGGGAGAGAGGGGAAGCAGCAACCAGGACAAGCGATAGTGCATTGGTAAGCCGAGGTTAGGGTAACAGGCAGACAAGGGTAGCCGAGGGACAGGCAAAAGGTCAGGGAAACCGGCAAGCCGGAGTGGTCAGATATGAGCCAAAATCGGTACACAGGAAAGAAAAATTTAGCACACAGCAGACAGGAACTCAAACTACAAACAAAGGTTGAACAGCAAAGCAGACTACCAGTACAGTGGTTAATATAGGCTTCCTGGGATGGCCTGGGGTGGAGCCACACAGCCAGGAAGAGAGTCAGGCCTCTAATGAACACATGGAGACAGGTGAGCTGCCAGACTTTATTGCATATCCATGCCACTTAGAACATTGTCTCATGTCACAGGGTCTGCTTGAATCAAAAAAATGAAAGCCTTCATAAAGGATTACTTACATCAAAGTCAACTCGTTCTCCCTCTGGGATTTTTGGAGGGGCAAGCTGTGGCATCATTGGCCTGCTGGTTAAATAAAATAAACAATCATTGTAAAATGGGAAATCATTCTAATTTACAATGTTTAGGTTCTTAAAGTGAATTTTCATTTGATTTGTTAGTAATGCGGAAATAAAAATGCTTTTAAGCCCTGTTTTACACTGGGCTGCGGGAGTGAAGCAGTGCGAGTTCAGCTGAACTCGCACGATTTCACTCCCGCCCGGCAGTCCCGATTTCAGCCGCGATTTCAGAGACATCTGTGCAGGTTTCTGCACAGATGTCAATGTAAATCGCAGGCTGAAATCGCAAAAAGTAGTACAGAGACTACTTTTTGAAATCGGTGCAATGCCGCAGATGCAGCGTCGCGCCGATTAGGACAGTGCCATTGCCGGCAATTTGCGGCAAAATCCGCCGCATGTCAAAACGCACCAGTGTGAACCAGGGCTCAAGGAAATCAGTAAGTAAGAAGGGTATACCTAAACATGGTGTACACAGAATCTGGTGCAGCTGTGCATAGTAACCAATCAGCTTCTAACTTCAGCTAGTTCAATTAAGCTTTGATAATAAAACCTGGAAGCTGATTGATTACTATGCACAGCTACACCAGATTCTGTGTGCACCAGTTTTAGCAAATCCCACGTGACTCTTTTGGATTTACAGTAGTTTTACTTTCTTGCAGAGGCCTGATTTTGCTGCTCAGAGGCCAGTAAGTGGACTCTCATTGGACAGGGGAATGGCAGTTGCTGTGGGCCTGGGGCTCAGCTGTGTATGAAGGAAAATTCAGGTCTCAGAAACAATATAAAACTAAAGAGCAAAACACAAACATAAAAGTACATTTTCTGGCTTATGATGGTTTCTGCAATTGTTTTGGTGTATTTTCTGTTAGGCTGCGCACACACGAGGAGATATATCCGATGAAAACGGTCCGACGGACCGTTTTAATCGGACATGTCTCCTGGGAGATTTTGGTCTGATGTGTGTACACACGATCAAACCAAAATCCCCACGGACAGACAGCACGGTGACGTGGCAGTGACGTTGACGCCGCCACGTCACCAAACCAGGAAGTAAAATACTTCCACGCATGCGTCAAATCTATTCGACGCATGCGGGAGATTTCGGTCCGCTGGTTAGGCGTACTAAGCAGCGGACATATCCGACGGACAGCTTTCCAGCAGACAAGTTTTAAAGCATGCTTTAAAACTTTTGTCTGCTGGAAAGCTGTCTGCTAGCCCGTACACACGATCGAATCTGTCCGCTGAAACTGGTCTGCGCACCAGTTTCAGCAAATATGTTTGATCGTGTGTACGTGGCCTTAGACAGGAACTTTACTTTTAAAATGTATTAATAAAATGGTCTATAGTCATCTACGTCATAACTGTACTATGTATAATTTTATTGAATACCGCATACAGACCACTGACAACCTTCAATGTCACGCCATATTCTGCATACCACTTGCTAATATGTCAACCCTTTATCAGTCTGACACCTGTCAGCGCTTTTGACCTAATGTCTGCTTCTTCTCATTCACTGTTCTATATTTTCTTCACTATCACTTTGGAAGGGTGCCATTTTATAATTACTTTTTAACCAGGCCATTTTTTGCTATACTGCACCGGGTTACTTTAACTGACAATTGCGCAGTCGTGCGATTCTGTACTCAAACAAAATTGATGTACTTTTTTCCCACAATTAGAGCTTTCTTTCAGTGGTATTTAATCACCTTTGCGATTTTAATTTTTTGCGCTATTAACAAAAAAAAGCAGCAATTAAAAAAAAAAGAAAAAACTTTTTTTTAACTTTTTGCTATAAAACACATCCAATAAAAATATATGTAAAAAAAATCGAATTTCTTCATCAATTTATTAATATACCGTATATAAATTTGTATTCTGCTACATATTTTTGGTAAAAAATCCCAATATATTGATCGGTTTGCGCAAAGGTTATAGCATCTACAAACTATGGGATAGATTTAGGGTCTTTTTTTTTACTAGTAATGGTGGCAACCAGTGATTTTTAGCGAGACTGCGACATTGCGGTGGACAAATTGGACACTAAGTGACACTTTTTTGGGGACTAGTGACACCAATACAAGGATGAGTGCTAAAAAAATGCACTGACACTGTATAAATGACACTGGCAGGGAAGGGGTTAACTTTAGGGGCAATCAAAGGATTAAATTTGTTCCCTGTATGTGTTTTCTAACTGTGTGGGGGATGCTGACACTAGACAAAGAGAGAGATCTGTGTTCTTGATTAGTAGGAATCACAGATTTCTCTTTCTCTGTGGCAAAACGATGGTCTGCCTTGTTTACATAGGCAGTCTGTCATTCTCCCCAAGGATCATAGGTGGCCAGTGGCCATCGTGGCCGCTGGACCTGCTGATTGGCTCCTGCTGTATCCAATCACAGCAGGAGTGTGTCGCGGGCGATGCGCGCCCCAGACCAGGAAGTGCGAACAACATACAGGTAAGTAGTTTCGAGGGAGCCGGGCCTCCCTGCACTATATATGTGCGGTGGGCGGTCCGGAATTTGTTAAGTGTAACTAAAGGAAAACTTTTTTTTTCATTCGGGTTAGAGTTAAGCCCTATACACACGGGCCAGAATCTCGTCAGGAAAAAAACGTTGTACAGACACTCCATTCAAAAGAACCGCAGTTCTTTTGAATGGCAAGAACGCGGTGACGTCATTGCGTATCGTCACAATAGATGCCGTTGCCGCCATCTTGCTGCACCCTACCTATGTCTAGGAAGCTAACGCGCATGCATCAAAGTCATTTCGAGCATGCACATTTCCACAGCGACAGGTAAGTATACACACTCTCGGGTTTCTCGGCAGGAAAACACTGCTGATAATCATGACGAGAAAATAGAGAGCAGGTTCTCTATTTTTCTCGTCGAGATTTTAGGCAGTTTTCTTGACGAGAAACCTGAAAACCTTGTACACACGCACAGTATACGCGGCAAGAGAGCTCTGCCAACAGCTTTCTTGCTGGTTCTTGCCGAATGAACCGAGCGTGTGTACGAGGCTTAAGACCTCCCTCAGTTTTTAGATTTTTGCCATCTGTATTGTTGAGATTTTTCTTTACTTCCTGTTCCATAGCCAAAACAGAAAGTGAGAAGAAATACCTCCAAATTTAAGAAATCCCAGCGTGTCACCAGCATCACCAGAACTAGTGTCCCTAGTGGAAGATTTCCCCACTATTAGCATTCTGATGACAACCTAAATTTGAGATGTTCTTATACGGAACGTCAGACAAACAGCGAGAGTGAATAACCCTAATGGGAACACAAATGGCAATAGATCTAAATCCTTTCCACTCTGAAATTTTAAAAGAAAACACCTTTTTTCACACTTTAATTTCAGCAGCCAGTTGTGCTACTTGGACAGGGGTTGTCCTTTTTTTTTTTTTCAGGAAATACTCCAATATACTTCTTTATGGGACATTTACATGGCAACCAATATAACCAAAAACACATTATATTAAAAAAATATACATTTTATGGTTCATAATTTAAAATAAACCTCCATGGGGCAGTAGTGTATTTAGGATTTGTGCTGCCCTAGGCCTGACTAAACTTGTGCACCCCCTAATTTAAATATGACCCACCCCTTCCTGTCAAGGCTACACCCATTCCTGTTGAAGACCTACCCTGAAATTTTCGAGTAGGGACACTAGTTCTTAGGGCCTGGGGGGCGGGGATGGATTCCCTTAATTTCATAGATTTATTCTCACTTCCTGTTTGGCTATGGGGCAGGAAGTGAAGAGAAATCTCTGAGATGGGACAGGGATGGTAAAAAAATAAACTGACAGGGCCTATAACCCTCCCTTACTCTATCCAAAATGAAAAAACAGTGTTGCCTATAGTTCTACTATAAGCAAAAATTTCTGATAATTTGATGGAGAGGACTGAGAAGATATAACCATGCCAATGAAGCAGCTTGCGTTACACTAACAGTGTAGCACAAGCCACTGGGAACTCTTTCTGTGCTGCCCCCCTGCAAAGTGCTGCCCTAGGCCTGGGCCTTGTTGGCCTAGGCCGGGATACAGCATTGTCATGGGGCTCATAACATTCCATAAAAACATCAATGACAGTGTTGTACCAGATGTTTTTATGGGATGTAATGAGCCTCAACTTTATTTTAAATTGTGAACAATAAATGTATAGTTTTTTTTATATAATATATTTTTTGGTTTTTATTGGTTGCCACGTAAAAGTGCCATAAAGTGGTATATTGATCCAACACTGATTGAATTACCATTTTGATCATCCTATTTTTATTTTTTACAGTGCTTCTGTAAAATATAAAAATTCTGGCCATTGTGATAGGCCCATCCCTTTTCCATATTTTAATTTTAAATATAATATTTGTTTTCTTGTGAAAAAATAAAATAAAATAATATATATATATATATATTTTTTTTTAAAGCTGTAAGGACTGAAGTGTTAATATGATTTTTTAGATATAATAGGACACACTGTACTGTGAGAGATGTACCTGTCACTTTAACATATTGACAAAATCAAATATTCTCACCTTGGCCTTGGGCGCTCCTCCTCTGTTTGAGAAAGAAAGAGAGATGCATTTATTTTAGGATTGAATGCAAGATACTGTATGTGACGTTATTGTAGTATGCAAAACAAATACTTAATTTTATTACAGGTATTTATATAGCGCCAATAATTTACATCACACTTTATTAACTGTATGTTCACATCACTTCCTGCCCTCAAGGAGCTTACATATTAAGGTCCCTATTTCACATCAACACACAAATACTAGGGGTCAATTTAGACAGGAGCCAATGAACCTACCAGCAATCTGTGGAGTGTGGGAGGAAATCCATTGAACCACAAGGGGTACATAGAAACGTCATGTAGGTAGTGTCCTGAGTGGGATACCAACCAAGAACTCCAGTGCTCCAAGGCAGTGTCAACAACTAAGTTCTTTTTTACACATGTGTTGAAAATAAGTGGTTGGGTCACATTTTTATCACTTCCCGAACGCCTATCAATGCCACACAGAATTGTTACAACAGGGAGCGGGTGGAGGTATTCACACTGTAGTGTAATGTCGTGTACACATGCTGGGAATTTCCGACAACAAATGAAAATTTGAGAAACAGCTCTCAAATTGATGTTGTCGGAAATTCCGACCGTGTGTAGGCTCCATCGGACATTTGCTGTCGGAATTTCTCAAGAGCTGTTTCTCAAATTCTCCTACAACACAATCTGTTCTTGAAAATTACGTGCGTGTGTAGACAATTCCGATGCATGCTCCGAATCAAGTACAAGATGGAAGTGCTCGGTCAGGTAAAACTAGCATTCGTAACGGAGATAGCACATTCGTCACACTGCAAATGTTTTAATCTTTTAAAGCAGCACATTCTCTTATTCTTTATAATGCTAGAATAATGAAGTTGTTTTACTGCCGATATTCACACAGAGTTCTGACAAACTGAAGAGCAGTAATGGACTGAAAAGCATGAGGCTGAAAATCGCGAATCGTCTCTCACCAAACTTCTTCTACTAACACAAGATTAGCAGAAGGAGCCCAAAGGGTGGCACGCCTGGTATTGAACTTCCCTTTAATAGTGCTGTTCTTGGCGATCTGAATTTCCGACAACATTTGTGCAACCGTGTGTATGCAAGACAAGTTTGAGCCAACATCCATCGGAAAAAAATCCACGGTTTTGTTGTCGGAATGTCCGATCGTGTGTACGTGGCATTAGCGTTCACATTGCTGTGAGGCAAAAACAAGGCTGCCCGCAGAGTTTGGCAGGCGTTGATGCTTTGTAACTGCCTCTATTAACCTTCATTCAAATGTATTAAAACTGCATCTTAGTTAAACGCACTGTATAAAGTGGATATATAGAGAAAATGGACTTTAATGGCATAACACTACTCAAACAATGGAGATTAGGAGATTGGGGAATGGAAAGTTAATGGTGGTCAATGATTACGATTTTTTGTATGTTGAAAAAAATATTGTTGAAACCAATTTATAACTTTTAATCATGTTTTGCTTACTAAATAAAACCTTTTGTATTTTAACTATTGTTTAAGTAGTGTCGTACCAATAAAGTCAATTTTCGCTATATATCCATTTTATGCGGTCAAATCTAGGATGGGGCACAGTGTCCACAGTGCCTCTGTGCTGACATACAATATTTACAGTGCAGTGGCAAAGCTTCAAAAGTGGTAATTTCCCATTTAGGCCCTGTAAGAAAAAAACAAAAACATTCAGGGCAATTGAGAAGTGTTGCTTGATGCACCATGAACTCCTGTGAAACATATCCTAAATGCTCATTAACACTATAGGTAAGTTAATGTGCTTTTAGGTTGCTTTAAACTTTAATGAGAGTAATAGAGCCCTAAACCACTTTACTATCCAAAGTGAGTCATGTATTGGTAAATGGAAGGATTTTTTTTTTTATAATTCTTTATTTATAAAAAAAACAATAGCAAGGTTACAGACACAGCAGTTGGTGGAGTTAGCACAGAAAATGCCACATACATTTGCAAAAAGCTTTATTTGGTCAGAACTTTATCATATCATTTTTCGGATCGGATGGAAACGGACAGGCAATAAACGCCTTTCTCAAAAGTGATTCATGGTGAATTGCTTTTAAGAGTATGATGAAGTGGCTGCCAGGCATTACTTCCACCTTTTGATGCCTCTTTTTGTTCAGCTGTTTCAGCTAACTCCTTGCCAGCTGCACTGTTGGGTCACAGTGGAGCAAGGAGGGGTGCATTTTCCAACCTCACAGCTAGCCCTAGACAGCACATAGGAAGATGGGATAAGGTGCTACATGTACTTTGTCACTTGGGGACCGGGGTACAGAACACATTAATAAATATGGAAAGAAGACTTATTTAAATACTTTAGAAGTCACTGACTAATGCCCCGTACACAATAGTCAGACAGACTTTTTCCATCCAAAATTCCGACCGTGTGTATGCACCATCTGACTTTTTTCATCTGAAATTTTGAGGAATTCCGTCGGAGTTTAGATAGAGAGCATGTTCTCTTTTACTCCGATAGAATTCCGTCAGAATTCCGATGTGATTTTGGCCGGCCAAATGTCCGAGCTTGTGTACGGGAACAAGTGTAATTGCCAGTACTGACTTACCTATAACTACACTTGCTGCATACCTAATCCTGATCATGGGCTCACAAAGTATTGAAGCTAGGGCCAGGCAACTAGCATTTTAAGATGGGGGTCAGTAATGGCATATTTCTCTCAGTTCTCTACATGGGAAACAGCTAATATAAAAAGGTTTTAGTGAGATTGACAGTGTAATGATCACAACAAGAAGGGACAAATATGTCATTGCTTCTTTTGGTGAGTATTTGCTGATCTATGGAAGACTCATGTCACAAACCATAAAATGAAAGACTCCAACTCCACCCGAAAACTGATATTTCAGGTTTAGACTGATTTTTATATCTCCTGTACAAGCATTTCTGTAATGATCTGATACAACAGGATATAAAGATATAAGGTTATTTTGATGTTTTACCTTCTATGTGTTCTCCATAATCTTCTGTAACATCAAGCAGACACATTGCAAAGCAAAGATGAATATAGGAAGAAGCACAAGCATATAGCACAAGCAACAGTTATTGATGTCATAACAGATGTAAACAAAGTGTAAGCTAAGCAATCATATACAATGCAGTGATATGTGAGTATAAAACAAAATGTTCTCACGAATTCCCAAGTTTATGTGTAAATCTGTGTAAATATGACATACACATATAACTGTAATTCTTTTTGCTCACATACATTCACCTTTTTACATGAAAAAAAAAAAAAAGAATTTTCTGAATTCAATTGACCTTTGATGACATTTGCAATTTATGTTGTATGAACTTTGAGCAACTGCTTAACAAACCTATATTTTCAGTAATTATTACACTCAAATTAATTTTAAGGAACACACACACACAGTAATCTCCAAAATGTATTTTAAACGATAAAATGTTGTCATTGATACCAAATATGTCAAGCTTCAAAGAAACAACAGAAGCAATGACACCCTAAATTTCCAATACTATAAAAGCATTTACAGTTAGTTTAGCTAACCTTAAATAATAGGATTTGTTCCTCTCATTCTGGCATGTGTAGAGATGGGTCGAACAACGCCCTGTTTGGTTTGCATCAGAACTCCAGAACATGTAAAAACTTTGGACCCGAGCCAGGACCTGAACTTGAAAAATATAAAGTCCCCATTTTGAAGGCTTATATGACAGTTATTGGCCATAAAAGAGGTATGCGGGCCCGGGTCCTGCTCTGGAGGACATGTATCAATGCAAAATGTTTTTAAAAAAAAATATTTTTTACAAGAGCAGAAATTTTAATGATGCTTAAAGTCAAACAATAAAAATGAACAATTCCTTTAAATATAGTGCCTTTGGGGTCCCCTTAGTCTGCCTGTAAAGTGGTGCATATGTACCGTGTATTGAAAGAGCTTTAGCAAAACTGACATTTATACAGAAAAAAATTACATTTAAATTGCTGGCAATACAATACCATTTCCGGCAGTACAAAAATGTTAAACAAAATGGCGTGGTGCCCCCTCTCCAAACCATACAAGGCCCTCTGGCAACAACCTATTCACCAAAAAAGTGTTAAAAAGAAATAAAAACACACACACAGTTTTCGACAACTCCTTTATTAAAAACAAAAAAACAATGTTCCCCGATGTAGATCCATTGTCAATCAAACCGCACGCCACAACCGGCAGAACCAAAAAAAAGAACGCTCCACCCGCGACGAAGGCTAACCGCTGACTACCTGCTCTGCTATTGTATAGGTAGCTCTTATATAGGTAAGGGGCTGGCGACCTGTCAATGTCACCTCGTGGCACTGCCCCCATGGTGCATGCTCGTCACGGGCGGATAATTTTTTTGTGTGAACTGTTCCCTATAACTGAACTTCTTATTCAGTGAATGAATGAATGAATGAAAACGTATATAGCACGGCACATGCGAACTAAATCGCCTCTGGGCGCTTGTTGTTCCTGTCTCCTTTGATATCAAAAGAGATGGGTCTTGATCTTTCTCCTGAACGCTAAGTCGTTCTCCTCCAACCGAATGCTGGTTGGTAAAGCGTTCCATAGTCTAGGACCTTGGATCGCGAATCTTCTTTCTCCTTTGGACTTGTAATTGGCTTTCGGTATCTGGAGCAGGTTTTGATTGGTGGATCGCAGAACACGATTGGGATTGTGAGCTTTTATTTTTTTCGCATAAATAATGGGGAGCATTCCCATGGATACATCTATGCGTTAGACAGAGTGCTTTAAAAGCAATTCTGTCTTTTACTAGCAACCAATGAAGGGTTCTCAGTGCAGGTGAGATTGATTGCCAGGGTCTTTTCCCAGTCACAGGTCTGGCAGCTGTTTTTTGAACGACTTGCAGACGAGCGATTTGGTACTTGGGGAGTCCGAGGTAAAGGGCATTTGCATAGTTCAATCTTGAGTTTACAATTGCTCCCACCACGACCGCTAAGTCTTCTTTGGGGATGAAAGGAGTATGTCTGCGTAGTAGGCGCAGCAGATGGTGAGATCCGCTGACTACTGACTCTATTTGTGCGTCCATTGTCATATAGAAGTCAAAGGTGACCCCAAGACTTTTGACTCTGGCGCTATGGGTGATGATTTTGCCCAGAATGGGCGGGGGTGTCCATGTTGTTGCAGGTTGATTCCTACGCTTGGCGTGAAACAGGAGAAGTTCTGTTTTCGCTCCGTTGAGTTTAAGATAACTCTTTGTCATCCAGTCCTCTATCAAAGAGAGTCAAGTCTCTAGATTGAGGTGGTGATCCTTTTTGTTGCCAATGCGGAAATACAGTTGCGTGTCGTCTGCATATGAGTGGTAAAGCAGTTTTTGGCTGCTGATAATCTCAAAAAGAGGACGAAGATAGATGTTAAACAGCACCGGTGACAGAGGAGATCCTTGAGGGACTCCGCACAATACTGTGCGTTTCTCAGAAGTGAAAGGTCCTAACTTCACTGTTTGCGATCGGTTTTCCAAAAAAGAGGAGAACCAAGATAAATCGCCTTCTGCGACGCTGGCTACTTCAGCTAGCCGGGTCAGTAATAGTTTGTGGTTGACCGTGTCGAAAGCTGCGCTTAGGTCCAACAGAACCAGAAGACAAGATTCTCCTTCGTCTGCGGCCTCGAGAGTGAGTAGGAGAACTTACTAATGCTATGTTCACCATTATGTTTCCAAAAAGGCTGTATCACAAAAAAATATAAATGGGCTTTTAGGAAGAAAGATTCAGCCAGAATGGCTTGTTTCAGGGCATCAAAAGCTTCTATGGCCTTGGGAGGTCAGTTTTTGGAATCTGACATTTTACAGGTTAGGGTGGTTATGTATGCTACCAGTGAAAAATAACCCTTAGTAAACTAGAGGTAATAATTTGCAAAGCTCATAAATAATATGGAGGCTTTCAGACTAGTAGGACACTTTGTTGGGATCCATTCAGTGGCTATTCTTGGTAACAATGTTCCCAGAAGGAGCACCTCCTTCTGGTTGAAGAAGCACTTTTCAGATTTGGCATAGAGCTCATTTTCTGAAGTTGTTGCAAGACCATCCTCATTGCTTAGATGCACAAAATATTTTTAAGAAGTATCAGACAGCTGCAGGAAAACAAACCAGAGGGCATTACAAGGTATTCATAAGCCCATCCCTGATGTTGAATGTAGTCTTCCATTCATCTCTTGTCTTTATTTAGATCAGGTTGTAGGCCCCCCTCAGGTCTAGCTTGGAGAAGATCTCCCAGCAAATGATCAAACATGGCTTCAAACCCTGGAAGTCTATACAGGGCTTAAGTAAGAAATAGACCCAGGGTTTAGGTCAATGCAACAGTCAAAAGTATGGTATGGTGTTAACGTGTCAACAGTGCATTTAGAAAATACATCCAAGAAGTGAGAATAAATGTCAGGGATCCGCAGACTTGTCCTGATGTGAGCCAATGGAACTGCTTTAGTAAATGGATTGCAAGGAAGGCAGAGAGACCCCAAGACCGAACATCAAGCTTAGACTAGTTTATGGTTAGCGTATGTCACTGCAGGCAGTAAACGCCCTGGATGACTATGTGGCAACTTACAGCAGAACTAGGTATGTAAAAGTTTACCTGAGCAGCACCTCTTTTGATCTTCTCGAAAGGGGCCCTTAGCTGGTGTATGGGGCCCTAAGTAAAGCAGGGAGCCATTATTAGCCAAGATCAAAAGTGTGGAGGCAGGTTTCAAGATGAGGACCACCTCTAAGGCTAGAGGTGCCCCAATGAAGTTGGCCACAGCTAAACAAAATGATAAAAGCTGGAACAGGAATATACTGTTCTTCAATGTAGAAATGTATAATGAGCATGATAAAATTGGTAGAAGAGGGAAAGAAATGGTCCACTAGACCCTTTCAATGCAAAGACATTGATTCAGGAAATGCCCCACTGCTAGTAACCACTCTCATGTGTGTATTCCTGGAACCAGATATCCATCCAGATAGCGAAACATCTAGGCAGGTGGGAAGATATCTAACCATCAACTCAGACAGTCCCTAGCAAAATGTGACTATCAAAGCCTCATTGCTCTAAGCCATATCAGCCATCATTCTGCTTTGTCAAAGGCATAGGAGAGATGTAGCTGCAAAATAGACATGTCAAGGTTCATCAAATGTCCTACAAAAGCCATCTCTGAATTCTGAAAAAAACGTAAGCAATGAATTGTCTTTCTTCCAAAGAACAGAGGCCCAGGTCGGGGTGTCATTGGCTAGAAAAGAGATAATGGAGGCCACATTAAAACATTATGTGGGAAAACACCAAGGTTGTAGTACAAAGTGGATTACACACTGGTTAAGAAAACATATGCAGGCTTTTGGGTCACCAGAGTAACATGTAGATGGAGGAACATGCAGGGTTTAAGGTGCAGAATTAGGCTGAGATAGTGTATGAGGGGGAGTTAAGGGCGGTGCTGGCAGTTTGCATGAATTATTGTACATCAAAATTGGCAAAGGGAGATTCCATAGGATCACCAGCTGGCAGAGGCACCTGGGAAGAGTCCATGGGGTTGATTTACTAAAACTGGAGAGTGCAGCTATGCATGGAAACCAATCAGCTGCCATTCTTTTTGTGTCAAGGCTTAATTGAAAAAGCTGACGTTAGAAGCTAATTGACTACCATGCATAGCTGCACCAGATTTTGCACTCCAGTTTTAGTAAATCAACCCCTATGTCTGACTAGAGCATACTGTCACAAACTGTGGGTATTGGTCCATATCTAATTGACTTAGAGCATGGAAGTAGACCTTACCTCAATACTACTACTGTGCCTGTAGGCTGCCTGGTAGAGGAGCTGTACTGGTAACAGGAGTGTAGCAGGACAGTACTGGTAGCTGAGTGTATTGTGAGTGTTCAGGTAGTGGACTTTCGAAGGACTGATTGAAAAACACTGTAGAAGGATTGACCATAGCAGACTGTAGCAGGACCAACTATAGCCGACTCACTGGTAGCAGACAGACTGGTAGCAGGCTGGAGCTTAGGTGGCACTAAACAGTGAAACACTGACTGTTTAGCCACAATTCTTGGGTAGAGACAGTGTCTCACGCAAGCTTAAATACACTTTCAGGTCAAGTCATGTGATGCATCACATGCTTCAGCCAGGATACCCCATGGAGTACCCAGATGTTTCCAGGACTGTGAGAGACAGGTACTGGTGCTGGAGTAAGGCAGGTAAGTGACTGTGACATCAAGACTGGTAAAGAACATCCTAGATTTCATCTGTTTTTGTACTTGTGCATATTGCATGTTTTCCCTTCCTTGTTTTTTTTAGGTCTGAGAACAAGTCATCCCTTATGGACCTAATTGTCATATGTTATAGTCAAATCTAAAGATTTTAGGCGGAGAATGTTCTGTCCCACCTAGGATATTTTTCCTGTTATTGCATTTAAAGTGGATGTAAACCCACTCTCATCCTTTTCTAAACTACTGCCACAGTGGTTATCTATAGGGATATGCATGCCTCCAGCATGTATCCTTACCTGTCAAATGTCTCCCCTCTGTCTGTTATGAGACCTGAAAAACTGCAGATTCTGTGGGTGGGTCTGTTGCTTGGAGCTCGGTGGGTGGAGTTGTGATGTCAGTAGACTCCCCGTCCTCTTCTACAGTCCCCTTGTCAGCATGCATTTTCTCCTGTGTATTTCTTACATTAAATTCTGCTATGATCACTAACATCCAGTCAAAACAAAGAAAAGTAACCACATGACTTCAGAAATGGAGTGGGGCTGGGAATTAAAAAAATAATGCCTGTCTCCAGACTAGTGCATGAGATATATAAATCACCTGTCATTCACAGCAGGGGGGGAAGAATAGACAGGGTTTTCTCAGTTTGTCTGTTTTATCTCACTGAAAAAAGATATGAGGATTGCTCAGAGCTGGATTAACTCTTTGTGGCAAGACTGGGCACAGATGATCTGAAATCCTATACTATACATTGTGCCAGCCCAAAAAAATAAATCGGGTTTACATATATTGTTCCGATGGATACTGACATCTAGGGGTAGTTTAGAATCATTTCAACTTTTTTATTCTTTATTTGGTACATCCTTATGTTTCTTTCTTCCTGTTCAGTGCTAGTTGGTACATTCCTGGCTAGATCCTCCTTGTTTCTTAAAATTTCCCTCAGTCAACATTAGTCAGGGACAAGGTGTAGAAAATCATTGTCTAAAGACTATAAAAACATCCTCTGTAAATAACTTTGTGATGGACAACTGCATTGGGTTTAACTTCTGTTCGGCTGCACCTGCTGATCAATGTATTCTGAACAATACAATACAATATCCTCGTAAGGATGGGGGAGGAGATTCCTCCATCCACCCAATTGTGTGAATGGAGGAAACTATTTTTTTTTTAATCAGCCTTAAAAAAAACGAACGGTCTATGGCCAGCTTAAAGCCAGGTACACACGGGCCGAATGTCGTGAGACATTTGTGGGTTAAAAAAAAAAACGTCCAACATTCGGCCCATGTGTGTGACGGTCTGTCCAACAGAATCCAGCCATTTGGCCAGCTTCTGTTGGATGAGCATGCTGGAAAACCAGCACCTGACCTACTCCCAATCAGTGCAGTCATTCAATGGCGTCCCCCCATCAGAACACAACAGCTCAGTGGGGGAGATCGATGTACTAATGTTGGATGGTTGGTACAGCGGCTCCGACCGGAGCTGTCAGCCGTAAAGCCCTGTACACAGGATCGGATATCTGATGGAATCTAATCCGATGGATTTTTTCGTCGGATATTTGATGAAGCTGACTTTCATCAGTCTTGCATTCACACCATCAGACTAAATTCCAATCGTCCTAAATTATGTGACGTAAAACACTACGACGTGCTAAGAAAAATGAATTTCAATGCTTCCGAGCATGCGTCGACTTGATTCTGAGCATGCATGGATTTTTCTCCGATGGAATTCCACACAGACGATCGGAATTTTCTATCGTTTTTTTATCCATAGGAAAAATGTAAAACAGCTTCTATTTTTTAACACAGATGGAAAAAAAAAGATGGGGCCCACACACGGTCGCTTTGTCCGATGAAAGTCCATCGGTCTTTTTTCATTGGACAAACCGATTGTGTGTTCACGGCTTTAGGGCCAGATTCAGAAAGGGCGCGCGCAAAGTTGCGGCGGCGTAACTTTTCTTATTTACGTTATGCCGCCGAAACTTTACTAGCAAGTGCTGTATTCAGAAAGCACTTGCGTGTAAAGCTCCAGCGGCGTAGCGCAAACTGGGCGGCCTAATTCAAATTCGGCGGGTAGGGGGCGTCTCCTATTTAAATTAGGCGCGTCCACACGCCGAACTTACTGCGCATGCGTCGACCATTGTAAAATCCTAGTGCGCATGCTCCAAATTATGACGGTGTTTTCGACGTGAACGTGAACGTAGATTACGTAAATCCCCATTCACAGACGAGTTACGCAAACAACGTAAACATTTTCAAATTTCCCGTGGTCACGATGTCCATACTTAACATAGGATGCGCCTGCTATGGGCAGCTTTATCTTTACGCCGGGAAAATCCTTACGTAAACGGCGTAAAGTGACTGCGTCGGGCCGGCGTACGTTTGTGAATTGGCGTATCTCGCTGATTTACATATTCTTGGCGTAAATTAGCCCCGGCGGCCATTTTAAAAACACATTTAAGATCCGACGGCGTAATACAATTACGCCTGTCGGATCTTCGATGCAAACCGGCGTATCTTGTTTTCTGAATACAGAAAACAAGATAAGCCGGCGCAAAGTGTGAGTTATGCCGGCGTATCACTGATACGCCGGCAAAACTCTTTCTGAATCTGGCCCATAGTCAGGGGCGTTGCTAGGTGGCAAAAAGACCAGGGGCTTCAGCCCGAAGCCGGCCCGGGGGGGGGGGGGGGGGGCGGTCGCGGTGGAGTGGTGCTGGGTTTTTTGACTGGGCAACCCACAACTTAATTGCTACAAATCCTAGATCCATGGTTGGCCTTCCAACCATCCCATGGCCAAATTTCCCTTTCCCTCCTAACCCACATGCTGACCACTAACCCACACACCACTACACACTGACCACTGACCCACACACCACTACACACTGACCACTAACCCACACACCACTACACACTAACCACTAACCCACACAACACTACACACTGACCACTAACCCACACACCACTACACACTGACCACTAACCCACACAACACTGACCACTAACCCACACAATACTACACACTGACCACTAACCCACACACTGACCACTAACCCACACACTGACCACTAACCCACACACTGACCACTAACCCACACACTGACCACTAACCCACACACTGACCACTAACCCACACACTGACCACTAACCCACACACTGACCACTAACCCACACACTGACCACTAACCCACACACTGACCACACACCTACACACTGACCACACACCACCACACTGACCACACACCACCACACTGACCACTAACCCACACACTGACCACTAACCCACACACTGACCACTAACCCACACACCACCACACTGACCACTAACCCACACACCACCACACTGACCACTAACCCACACACCACTACACTGACCACTAACCCACACACCATCACACTGACCACTAACCCACACACCACTACACTGCACACTAACACACACACTGACCACTAACCACCAGGGCTGGTGCAAGGATTGTTGACGCCCTGCCCCCCGGGCTGCACCCTGAACCACTTTAGCCTGCAACACATGTGAGAAAAAAAGAAGCCCTAAGACAAACGCTGCGCTAATTTAAGAAGATAATAAAAAAAAAAAAAAGTGATAAAGTGTATAAGAAAGCAACTGGCATTTACGTTCACTACAAAAAAAAAAACAAAAAAAACTTAGGATAGATGGCAAAACATGGAAAGAGTGCAGCACTATGTGGTTAAAACCATGTGTGACATAAATGTTATACCTTGAAGTGTAAACATATGTGAAAAATGTATTAAAAGAAAAACTAATGCAGAGTCCAAAAAAAACATTTACTGGCAGAACGACAAAAAATTACGGACGGCACCGATTTTTTTACTGGCACTGCAAAAAAGTACCTAAAATTACTGTTTTTAGTGCTAAACAGTGCAAAATATCAATATTTGAACTATAAACACATATCTAATGCTATTATCAATGTGTTTAAGTTAAACAAAAGTAAAAAAAAAAAAAACACATTATTACATTACATTATTTTTTTCACTCCCCTCCATAGATCAGTGACCCCCCCCCCTCAGACTGGCCTGGCGGCACTGTCACTGACCTCTTCTCAGGTGCACCGTGCGGGGCTCAGTCAGGCGGCTCCAGCTTGGCTGTTCTGTTCCGATCTCCTCTCCACACTCCATGCGTCTGATTCTTCCCGCGACCCCCATCCCGGCGCTCCCACTCTTCACTTCTTTCTAGGATACCCTCAGAGACTGCAGACATGGCACAGGAGGGGGACAGAGGCTGCGGACATGGCACAGGAGGGGGACAGAGGCTGCGGACATGGCACAGGAGGGGGGACAGAGGCTGCGGACATGGCACAGGAGGGGGGACAGAGGCTGCGGACATGGCACAGGGGGGGAGGGGGACATGGCAGAGGCAGAGGCTGCGGACATGGCACAGGAGGGGGGGCAGAGGCTGCGGACATGGCACAGGAGGGGGGGCAGAGGCTGCATTTATAATAGTGTCCTCCTTATCCCCTCACAGTAGCCTCCTGCTCTACTCTGTCCACCATTACTTCTCCACATCATCGGAACGCTGTGTCCTCCTCTTGTGCCCCTTTCACCTCTCCACAGGTCAGGGCAGATCTGACCTGTGGAGAGGTGAAAGGGACACAGGAGGAGGACACAGCATTCCCATGATGTGGACAGAGCATGCACATGAGTCTGTGTCTGTGTCTGTCCCTTCCCTGCATGCCAATGCCAGTGCCACAGGTTCCCAGTGTTGTCCCCCCAGTTGTATTCTCCCCCTCCTCACAATGAGGCTCACATGCTCGGCTGAGTCCTCAGGTCGGGTGGCGGGTGCACTGAATAGGAGCGACCGCCATAGTATCCCGACTAGTGCCACTGCCGATCTCCTCAAAAATGGCGCCACTCGGCGCCACTACGTAGCTGCGCATGCGCTACCCGGCCGAGCGGATACGATCTTTCCCGAGCCCGGCCGGCATCGGAACGGCGCATGCGCAGTTGCATGGTCGGCTCTCGCCGCACATGACCACCATCCGCCCAATCACAGGGCACCAGACAGAACACAAAAAACATGGCGGGCGAGATCGGGAACTGGTCCCTGCTCGGCGGCAATGACTCGGGGCTCATAATTAACTACTGTATGCCCGAGACTCGGGGCTTTTCGGGGGTACATTCGGGGCTCCAGCCACCCTAGCCAGGGGCTAACGACGCCTCTGCCCATAGTGTATATTCGGCTTTAGGCCACTTCATATAGTGTAACATATATATGCTAAAAATTCCCTTGTGATGATAACATTTTTCCAAACCATTTGTCTCTAATGAGAAAGATTTAAAAGGTTGGAAAATCATTCCAATAAGTATCTAATTTGTACTGGAAACAATCAATTGTTTACATGTCTAGAATGCTACAATGTTTAACCACTTCCATACTGGGCATGTAAACCCCCTTCCTGACCAGGTGAAATTTCAGCTTGCGGCACTGCGTCGCTTTAACTGACAATTGCGCGGTCGTGCGATATGGCTCCCAAACAAAATTGGCGTCCTTTTTTCCCCACAAGTAGAGCTTTCTTTTGGTGGTATTTGGTCACCTCTGCGATTTTTATTTTTTGCGCTATAAACAAAAAAGGACGACAATTTTGAAAAAAAATACAATATTTTTTACTTGTTGCTATAAAAAATAGCCCAATTTAAAAAAAAAATTCAGTTTAGGGCGATACGTATTCTTCTACATATTTTTGGTTAAAAAAATAAATAAAAAAAAATCGCAATAAGCGACTGGTTTGCGCAAAAAAGGGATTTTTAAATACAGCTTACCTGTAAAATCCTTTTCTTGGAGTACATCACGGGACACAGAGCGGCATATTCATTACTATGTGGGTTATATGGAGTACCTTCAGGTGTGGACACTAGCAATCTTCAAACAGGAAGTCCCCTCCCTATATAACCCCCTCCCCTAGAGGGAGTCCCTCAGTTTTGTAGCAAGCAGTATGCCTCCCAAAATGGTCACCCAAAAGAGGGGTGGGAGCTCTGTGTCCCGTGATGTACTCCAAGAAAAGGATTTTACAGGTAAGCTGTATTTAAAAATCCCTTTTTCTTTCTCGTACATCACGGGACACAGAGCGGCATATTCATTACTATGTGGGATGTCCGAAAGCAATGCTTTAATGAGGGGAGGGAGACATCTTCCAAAGAAGGATACAATTTAGAGATAAACTCAAATCATAATAATAATTCCAAATTAGTCAAGAAAGAAGAACCTTTTTCTTTTTTTTTTTTTTTTTTTTTATATAACCAAGGGTGTTTCTGATCCCGAGGATTTCAAACTGCAGCCTGTAGTACTGCCTGTCCAAAGGCAGAATCCGCATTCCTTCTCACGTCTATTTGATAAAACCTTGTAAACGTGTGGACTGATGACCACGTTGCCGCTTTGCATATCTGAGCCATAGAGATCTGATGGTGTGCTGCCCAAGAGGCGCCCATGGCCCTGGTAGAATGGGCCTTTACCGACAACGGAGGGGGCAACCTCTTCAATCCGTAGGCTTGAATGATTAATTGTCTAATCCATCTTGAGATGGTGGATTTTGCAGCTGCCTGCCCCTTCTTGGGGCCATCTGGTAGAACGAATAACACCTCTGTTTTCCGGATCTTTTCCGTAGCTTTAAGATAGGCCTTCATGGCCCGGACAATATCCAAGGTATGCAGCAACCCCTCCTTTCTAGATGTAGGTTTTGGAAAGAAGGATGGAAGTACCAAATCCTGGTTTAAGTGAAATTTGGATATAACCTTTGGTAGAAAGGAAGGATGGGGCCGGAGAACTGCCCTGTCCTTATGCAGAACAAGATATGGTTCCTTACATGATAAGGCTGCTAATTCTGACACTCTCCTGGCCGAAACTATGGCGACCAAGAAAACCAATTTTCTTGTCAGTAAGAGTAAAGGAATCTCAGCCAAAGGCTCAAAAGGCTGTTTCTGTAGAGTGGACAGGACAAGATTTAGGTCCCAAGGACAAACTGGTGACTTGACAGGAGGATTAATACGCAAGACCCCCTGTAAGAAGGTCTTTACCAGCGAGTGGGTGGCCAGCGGCCTCTGAAACCACACTGACAGAGCTGAGATCTGTCCTTTGATTGTGCTTAGTGCCAGGCCTTTATCCACTCCTAGCTGGAGAAAACTTAACACCCTATCAATAGTATATTTGCGGCAATCCCATCTTTTGGATTCACACCAGCCTATATAGTTCCTCCACACCCTGTAATAAATTACCCTGGAGACCGGCTTTCTAGCCTTAATCAGGGTAGGGATTACCTGCCTAGACAGACCCCTACCCCTGAGAATCAGGGATTCAGCCTCCAGGCCGTCAAATTTAGACGCTGTAATGTAGGGTGGAGGATCGGACCTTGTGAGAGTAGGTCTGGTTGTAGAGGAAGAGTCCAAGGGTCTCCCACTGCCATATTCAGGACTAGTGAGTACCAAGCCCTCCGGGGCCAAGCTGGAGCTATTAGAATGACTGGCTTGTGCTCCACTCTGATCTTGCGCAACAGGCGGGGGAGTAACTGTAGTGGAGGGAATGCATATAGAAGTTTGAATTGATGCCAAGGGCAAACCAACGCATCGGTTCCGCAGGCCATAGGATCCCTCGCTCGCGACACGAACCTGTCTAGTTTCTTGTTGAACCTGGATGCCATTATATCTACGTCTGGCGTTCCCCACCTCTGGCAGATTGTCTGAAAGACCTGGGGATGCAGAGACCACTCCCCTGGCAACAGACTCTGGCGACTTAAGAAGTCTGCCTGCAGGTTGTCCACTCCGGGAATGAATATCGCTGAAATGCAGGGTACATGAACCTCTGCCCATTGAAAAATCAAGTTCACTTCCCTTTGAGCGGCCTGGCTCCTGGTTCCCCCTTGGTGGTTTATGTATGCCACCGCCGTGGCATTGTCTGACTGGATTCTCACCGGGAACCCCTTTAATCTGGAGGTCCACGCCAACAGGGCTAGGCGAGCAGCTCTGATTTCCAAGATATTGATGGGGAGCTGCCTCTCTGCTTTCACCCAAGTTCCCTGGCGGGAGAACCCCTCGAAGACCGCCCCCCAGCCTGCCAGGCTGGCGTCTGTGGTAACTACCTTCCAGACAACAGGGCTGAAGGATCTTCCCTTTAGAAGGTTCTGAGGGTTCAACCACCAGGTCAGGCTTTGTCGGACCCTTGATGATAGCGTCAAAGGGGACTCTAAGGCATATGCCCTCTTGCCCCAGGCTGCTAGAATGGCTGCCTGTAGGACGCGAGTGTGGATCTGAGCGTATGGTACTGCCTCGAATGTGGCCACTAGCTTGCCTAGTAATCGCATACACAGGCGAATAGTTGGTTTTTTCTTGTTTATAACCAACTGAACCAACCCCTTGATCGCCTTGATCTTTACAAGGGGCAGGAACACCTTTTGATGTTCTGTGTCTAACCTCATGCCGAGGTATTCCAACTGCTTTGTAGGCTGGAATGCTGACTTTCCCTGGTTTAGGACCCAGCCGAATTCTTCGAGGTACCGAACCGTGAGGTTTACTGCCTTTTGCAGACCCGTCCGTGAGTGATCTATGATTAAAAGGTCGTCCAAGTATGCTAGGACTGTGACCCCCTGGACCCTTAAATTGGCCAGAACTGGGGCTAGAATCTTCGTGAATACCCGGGGGGCCGTGGCCAGCCCGAAAGGGAGCGCCCTGAATTGGAAGTGTCGCTGCCCCACCGCGAAGCGTAAAAACCTTTGATGCGCCTGAAAGATTGGTACATGAAGGTAAGCATCTTTTATGTCTATGGAGGCCAGAAAATCGTCTTTCTGAAGCGCGGCGGCTGCTGACCGGATGGATTCCATCCGGAAGGAACGCACCCTTAGATAACCGTTTAACCTTTTTAGGTCCAAGATTGGCCTGACATCGCCGTTGGGCTTTGGTATGACAAAGAGATTGGAATAGAGACCTAGGCCTTGCTCTTGGGCTGGCACTTCTATAATTACGTCCTGGCAAAGCAGGTGATCCAAAGCTGCCAGCATTGAGGCCTTCCTTGCTGGATCCCTTGATAGCCTTGATTCTTGAAAATGAGGCGGAGGATATCTTAGAAACTCCAGTCTGTAACCTGTGGTTACAGATGCCCGGACCCAATTGTCGGGGATCTTGGCTTCCCAAACTTCTGAGAAGAGACGAAGCCTTCCCCCCACCCGTGAGAGTGGGGGCGCCCCTTCATAAGGCAGACTTAGGGGCTGTCTTTGACGGCTTGCGATACCACGGCTTCTTACCCCCAGGGGTCTGTCCCTGCGATCTACTGTTAACGTTGGATCGTGCAGGCGGCCGTCGATACTGCCTGGAATTAGAGGGCCCCGAGACAGGAAAAAGCTGCCTTTTAAATGTAGGAGCCCGGAATGTCTTTTTGACCGGTAAAAGGGTACTCTTGCCATTTGAAATAGTCTGAATATATTTATCCAGATCTTCTCCGAAGAGTCGTCCTCCATGGAAGGGAAATCCTGCCAGAAGCTTTTTGCATGGGGGTTCTGCCGCCCAGTTCTTCAACCATAAGAGCCTTCTCATGTGTACCAAACATAGTGATAAACGAGAAGCCTGCTGGATGGAATCTTTTATAGCATCTACCGCAAAACACAGAGCTCTGGGAATGTCAGCAAACTCTTCTGCTTGTTGGGTAGGCATGTCCTTTAACATTTCTTTTGTCTGGTCTTTTAATGCCTGACAAACTCCAATTGCAGCTACCGCTGGCTGCACCACTGCTCCTGCCGTAGCAAAGGATGCTTTTAAAAGTGTCTCTAATCTTTTATCAACCGGATCTTTAAACATATGTATGTTTTCCACCGGGCAAGTTAGTGATTTATTCACACATGAGATGGCTGCATCCACTACTGGGAGCCTCCACTTCTTGGAGAATTTTTCCTCCATGGGATAAATGACCGCAAATCTTTTCGGTGGCAGAAAAACCCTGTCCGGCCGTACCCAATCCCGAAAGATCAATTCCTCCAAGAGAGGATGGACCGGAAAAACTGCGTTGCTTAACGGGGCTTTCAAAGAGCCCAGAGAGGATACCGGAGGAACCTGAGGTTCTGGCAATGGCAAACTAAATGCCGAGCGGACCATGTCCGTCAAAGACTGTACCCACAGTCTCTCTGTCTGGGAGTCTGAAAATGGTTCCTCAGAGGTAGACCCCTCCATCCCTGAACCCTCTTGGTTCAGGTCCAGTTGATCCTCCTGTGATTCTAATTCCTCCGGAGAGAGAATCTCAGCATCTGAGGATACACCCCCTGGTGATGGGGATCTAACCCGTTTCTTACCAGGAATAGCTCTGGCGATCAATGCCGCTATTCTCTCTTCTAGCCCCCCTAGGGATACGGCTAGCATCTCCTCTGTGATAAACACAGGGCTGGGCTGATCTGGGCCAGCCTCCGCACCAGATCCCCCTAATGGCTCATCCAAGGCGCTTCTTAAATTAATAAGCTGCGGGGAAAGTATCGGCATATCAGAATCAGAAAGGGACCCCTTTTGTTTTTTGGTCTTTTTTGTCCCCTTTGACCCCGAACCCTTGGAAGCCATAATACAAAATCGAGGGACTCCGCCCACACAACAGACTGTAGTGGCCAGGAGTACAAATTTCAGAGTTTAGGGGAGAACAGATCACTAGTGTCCCCAAAAACTGATGGGCCCGTATGTTGGTCTTTTCTTTTTTTTTTTTTTTTTTTTATAATTATATATTATATATTTGACAACATACAATGACCCTAATTTAAGTTTGCCAGCCTCCAACCTGCTGCAAAATAAGGGGGATTTCTTGGCTTAACAATAAATGCATTGGAACAAAGTCCACATGTACTACCCCTCTTCCGCCACCGGGAGTCACTGTTCTGCCGCTCTGTGTCCTCTCCTTGAAAAAATCAGCCTCAGACTGAGCCCTGACAAGGCCTGCTGTCTATAACAGCACAAAGGCGCGCCCCTGTATGACGCCGCAGGCCCGCCCCCCCCCGCCCTCCTGTCTGGACGGCGCGAAAAACGTCAATAAGACGTGCGCGCGCACGCGCGCGCGCGCGTATGCCGAATACAGGAGGAACATGGAGGAGCCGCGCTGCTGGAGATCCAGGCACGCAGAAACAGGCGGCAGATTCAAACCCCCGGCCAGGTAGGACTCTCTCAAGGCCCCTAGGGATCCTTACTAGCCCTAGGAAGAAACAGCAGGTTAGCTAGCAACACATATCTAGATAGGGGGGCCTAGTGATGGGGGGAGAAAGGGTGTCATCCTGTCTCTTTTAGACATAGTGATCACGGTTGCCCATGCAGAGCATACTTAGGCTATCCCCCCTTTTAGGTTACCCCGGGGAGCCTGCTGTCGAACCAAGTCCCGCAGGCTCCCCCTTACCTGCTCCATGCTGCAGGATGTTTGACCAGCAAACTGATCCAATCTTCTCCCATCTCCGTGGGTAGCGTAGTAGACCTTCAGGCCCTGGGGTCCTATGAAGGTACCCACTGTCCTGGACCTATATAGCACCCTGGCAAAACAGGAACTTTATGGTTTTTGCAAACTCCAAGTCCTGGGCCCAGGGTCCAGCCCTCCAAAGAGGAGCATTATAGGCAAAACCCCACGGTTTGGGGCCCGGGTACTGTCCACTTTGGCCCTGAGGCTCCTTGGACAGATCCGGTAGCCCGCCCCTAATCCCAAGGATGTGGAGCAAAGCTATTCCGTGACCAACACCTAAGACACTGGCGAAAAAACTGAGGGACTCCCTCTAGGGGAGGGGGTTATATAGGGAGGGGACTTCCTGTTTGAAGATTGCCAGTGTCCACACCTGAAGGTACTCCATATAACCCACATAGTAATGAATATGCCGCTCTGTGTCCCGTGATGTACGAGAAAGAAAGTTATAGCGCCTACAAAATAAGGGACAGAATTGTTATTTTTTATTATTTTTTTTTTTTTACTAGTAATTGCGGCGATCTGCGATTTTTATTGCGACTGCGACGTTATGGCGGACATATCGGACACTTTTGACACATTTTTGGCACCATTCACATTTATACTGCAATCAGTGCTATAAATATGCACTAATTACTGTATAAATGTGACTGGCAGGGAAGGGGTTAACACTAGGGGGTGAGGAAGGGGTTAATGTGTTTCCTGCATTGTGTTCTAACTGTAGGGGGAGGGGGGGGTGACCGATCTGTGTCCCTATGTACTAGGAACACAGATCGGTATGCTCTCTCTATGACAGGACGCTGTCATTGTGAGAGCAGGCAATGAGAGATGATCTCATATGTTTACATATGAGATCATCTCTCATTGGCCCATCAGATCGCACCGCAAACGGCCACTCTGATTGGCCGTTCGCGGTGATCTGTGATTGGCTGTGTCCGAGGGACACGGCCAGTACACTAGTTCCCCGCTGCGCGCTCGGAGATTTAGAGCCACCCTGCGGCCGTATATACTCGTACGGCCGTAGGGAAGTGGTTAATTAATATTTTCTGAGTATTATTTTTATATTCAATGAGTGTTTGCTCAATCTTCCCCAGAAGGGGAACATATATAGTCACCTTTAACCCTATTAGGCCGCGTACACACAATCGGTCCAAACCGATGAAAACGGACTGAAGTTCAGTTTCATCGGTCCAAACCGACCGTGTGTACGCCCCATCAGTTTGTTGTCCTTCAGTCCAAAAATTTAGAACTTGCTTTAAAATCGGACCGATGGATGTCTACCGATCTGTCAAAACCGATGGTTAGTACGCAAAAGCATCGGTTCAAAACCCGCGCATGCTCAGAATCAAGTTGACACATGCTTGGAAGCATTGAACTTCATTTTTCACTGCACGTCGTTGTGTTTTACGTTACCGCATTGGACTCGATCGGTTCTTGAACTGATGGTGTGTACGCACATCAGACCATCAGGCCGCTTCAGCGGTGAACCGATGAAAAAGGTCCGTCGGACCATTCTCATCGGATGGACCGGTCGTGTGTGCGCGGCCTTAGGCTGCTATGAGGGTTTTTATACTTTGCCTACACAGCCACTTTTTAAAAAAAAACTCTACAAAATGTACTGAAGGTGTGTAAAGTGCAGTAAAACACAGGAACCAATCAGAACTTAGGGTACTTTAATCAGATCACGAATATATAATATCAGATTGGTTCCTATTTCTGGACTTTGCACATAATCACCAAACTTTCTTATTAAAAATCTTAAAGATCTCATGTAATTTAGTGTTATACACACATAAAAAATGACATGGCAAACCATAATAACAAATCTTGATACCTGCGATCTCTGGCTCAGGCTCTTCAGCCACTTCACAACACAAATAATTTGCAGAAACAGCAAACATAAGGAAATCAGCTAAAGCATTATGATAAATTGTTTCTGCCCACAGTTTAGAAGTCAAAGCATACATGCTCCAATATTTTAAATAACACCCCATTTTTTTTTTCACAACAGCAATGACAAACAAACTGCATTTTGCTACAGCCAAATATTTCAAATTTTGACTCTAGAGCACCCGTTTCCATTTTTCTGCACCCCAGACAGTTTCTGGGCCAGATTCTCAGAGGCGTTACGACGGAGTATCTCAGACACCCCGTTGTATCGCCGTTTTTTTTGTCTCGTATCTATGCGCGTGATGCTAAGCATCACTTTTGCATAGATACGCTTCTACATCGGACAAGTGTAAAACCATTACACTTGCGGATCGTAGGTGTAATGACAACTCCGGCCACTAGGTGGCCTTTACGTTGTTTTCGCATTTGCATATGCAAATTAGGTAGTACGCCGATTCTCGAACGCTTTTACGCCGCCCCGTCGTCGCGTACGTCGTTTTTGTTCGCGTAAGGTTACCCCAGCTTCTATGTGGAGTAACCTTACGAAGTACCGTCGGATGCCGTCGGGTCCCGTCGGATGCCATGTTAAGTATGGCGTCGGGTCAGCGTCGGCTTTTTCCGTCGCTTACGTCGTTTTACTAACTTGTTCGCGAATAGGGAGTTGCGTAAATGACGCTCACGTGGTTTTGACGTCGGTTTCAACGACGCTTTCCGACGTGAGCTGGAGCATGCGCACTGGGCTTTTTCCCCGGCTGGCGCATGCGCAGTTCATTCGACGCGGGGGCGCGCTTAATTTAAATACAAGCCGCCCCATTTGAATTGCGCGGGTTTATGCTGCGCGATTTACGCGACGCAGGCGAAACCTACGGAGCAAGTGCTTAGAGAATAAAGCACTTGCTCTAGTACGATGCGGCGGCGTAGTGTAACTGGCTTACGCTACGCCGCCGGAATTCTTAGAGAATCTGGCCCCATATGTTTTTGTATAGTTGAGTCTTTTAGCCTTGTTTCCATGTCCTATGAATGTAAACGTAGGAACTGGGGTGTAGAAAAAAAGGTGTGGGTGTGGGTGTATATACTGTATATATATTTCTCATTTTTTTGGGGAGAAACTGACATGCAGGATTGTCAATGTTGTGTAAATGTCACCTGGGATTGTCACCTACACATGGCGAGAGGCTTGTTTGTGATTGATATGGGGAATACAAACTTCCTTTGCATTGGAGCCCCGATGCTTTGTAGAGCTTTGTATTGAAAAAGGCTCCATTCCTAGGCTGACATCTTACCTTGTACCTCTTTATTATGCCCTGTACACACGATCGGTCAATCGGATAAGAACGGTCTGATGGATTTTTCCATCGGTTAACCGATGAAGCTGACTGATGGTCCATCGCGCCTACTATACACCATTGGTTAAAAAAACGCTTGTGTCAGAACGCGGTGACGTAAAACACAACGACATGCTGAAAAAAATGAAGTTCAAAGCTTCCAAGCATGCATCGACTTGATTCTGAGCATGCGTGTATTTTTAACCAATGGACGTGCCTACAGACGATCGTTTTTTTTTCTATCGGTTAGGTATCCATCCGTTAATTTTAAAACAAGTTTCATTTGTTTTAACCGATGGATAAATAACCGATGGGGCCCACACACGTTCGGTTTGGTCTGATGAAAACGGTCCACCAGACCGTTCTCATCGGATTGACCGATCGTGTGAACGCGGCATTAGTCTCAGCTGTGCACAGGGCTTTATATATGTGAACTGACAGAACAAAACATCTCACAGTCTTTACTCCCCTAGTAAATTAGCCTCACTGTGTGTAAAAATATGTGCAACCTCACCTTCTCCTTCCCGTTCCTCTTCTTTTTTAATCGCAAGAAAGAAACAAAGAAAATAAATAAATAAAAAATCTGTTTTATTGTTGCTTTTATAAAATTTAGGTAGGGATGAGCAGTAAAACTCAAAAGATGTATTGCAAAAAAAAAATGTTAGTAATAACTATAGTAAAAGAAAAATGATTACGAAGAAAAACAATCATAATGGATTTTAAATTAAACCAACGCTGTGGAATAAGAGAAGGAACTTATCAGTGTCTAGTGTCTAAGCCTAGTAAGCAGAGCTTTTTTTCTCAGAAAATAGGTGCAGGAACTCAACCACGACCCGTTCAGATTTCACAAACAGTAGAAGGGTCTTAAAGGGGCATTAAATACCAGAATTGCACTAATACAGAGTGCGGAGTTCAGGGGGGTTACACACAGAGTGAAGAGCTGGCACTTGTAAACACAGAAACCAGACTTCTGTGTTTACAAGTGATTGTGGTGAGCAGGCACCAAAGGGTCTGAGCCAAAGGTGGTGGAACTCAGTTCCCCCAAGTTCCCCCAGAAAAAAAGCCCTGCTAGTAAGTAAATCTCATGTTAGTGTATTTTGCCTGTTCCATTCTTTGTTGTCGAATATGTGGTTTGCCAAATACAAAATCAGATGAAATTAAACCGAGTGGAATGGAATGTATCCGTACTGCAGGAGCAATGTTCCATTCAAGTCTATGGGACATTAGTGGACAGGCGCTGGCATCCTGGCAGGACTTTTTTTTTCTCAGTGTAGGCCGATACGTATTCTTTTACATATTTTTAGTAAAAAAAAATCGCAATAAGCGTATAGTGAGTGGTTTGCGCATAAGTTATGGCGCCTACAAAATAGGGGACAGAATTCTGACATTTTTTTTATTATTTTTTTTTTACTAGTAATGGCGGCAATCTGTGATTTTTATTGGGACTGCGACATTATGGCGGACACTTTTGACACATTTTTGGGACCATTCACATTTATACGGCGATCAGTGCTATAAATATGCACTGATTACTATATAAATGTGACTGCCAGGGAAGGGGTTAACACTAGGGGGAAAGGAAGGGGTTAAATGTGTTCCCTACTAGTGATTCTAACTGTGGGGGAAGAGGACTGACTAGGGGAGGTGACCAATCTGTGTCCCTATGTACAAGGGACACAGCATTGGTCTCCTCTCCCTGACAGAACGTCCTTGTCTGTGTAACGACCGATCGCGGGTGTCTGGCAGACATCGTGGCTCATGGGCACCCCAGTAATGCGATGGGCATGCGCGCCGTCATCGGCGCTCGCGCGCCCCCCAGTGGCCGGAGGAGCCGAGGACGTCAATAGACATTTGAGAGCCACCTTGTGGCCGTCATTTGTCTATGGCCCCGACTCCTAGTAGTTAAGTAACTGCAGGGGGTGGTGGTTTAGCTTAGTTTATTCAGGGGGTGAGAGGGCGGGACTTAGGGATTTTTTGATGACTACAGAACTTGCCCTTTAAGAATGCTGTTTTAAACCCACGACAAGAATATTACGTAGGCTGCTAATGCTGAATGTTTCTTCTAAAAATGTATATTATTATTATTATTATTATTATTTTGACCAGTGCTTTACAATATAAAGGGAGACAGTACAATACAATTCAAGCCGATAAGAGCAGAAAGTAAGGGGAGCTCTGCTCATGAGAGCTTACAATCTAATTACCTTGCTTACATGCCAATCCAAAAGCTTCCTGCGTCACTGACTCAAGAATTTCTTACCTGTTTCTGAAACGCATCTACAGAATGCATGTGCTAGGTCTATGACTTAAAAACTGTTAACAGCTGACAAAGACAGTCCATACACATTTTTTAGAAGTAGGCATCCCTGAAATTTACTCACTTGGGGGTCACTATTGAATGTTAAAAGGGTGTCTATAATTATTGCAGTAGATATTTGTATTTGAATGTAACCAGCCTAAAGTAAGTAGCATTACTGTGCAAATGCCTTAAAAGCATTTGCGCATACATGATATTGCTCATTACGCATGAGCGCTGTACTTCCTGTCTGGCAGGTCAGTGGTTATGCTTTATCACTCCTTTCTCAGTGCAAATATATGGGCAGCTGTTTACTGAGCTTAATTTATGTCACATAAACTACTTCAATACTGGAGCCTGGGCCAATTTTCAGCTTTTTTTTCAGCACTGTCGCACTTTGAATGACAATTTCGCGGTTGTGCAACACTGTACCCATATGAAATTTGTATCACTTATAAAAAAAGATAACGTTTTCTACCGCAGTTTTTTATTTTTTGATAGACAAGCGAAAAATGCAGAAAATATTGAAAAACATTTTTTTCTTAGTTCCTGTTATAAAGTTGGAAAATAAGTATTTTTTCTTCTTCACTGATGTGCACTGATGAGGCTGCACTGATGGGCATCGATGAGGCTGCACTGATGGGCACTGGTGAGGTGGCACTGATGGGCACTAATGAGGTGGCACTGATGGGCACTACTGAGGCGGCAATGATGGGCAATGATGAGGTGGCACTGATGGGTACCGATGAAGAGGTACTAATGAGGCTGCACTGATAGGCAGCACTGATGGGCACTAATAGGTAGCACTGATGGGCTCTGATGGGCAGGCACTGATCGGCACTGATGAGGAGGCACTAATAGGTGCCACTGATGGGCACTGATAGGCTGCACTGATTGGGTTGCCCCGATAATCAGGGCATAAATAATCTGTGCCCTGATTATCAGCGTAAACCATGTGCTTGCCGGTTAACTGCACTCCCTTCCTCCGACAGACACAGTGGGCCAGAATCACAGAGCCCTTACTCCGGTCTATCTCGCGTTAGACCAGAGTACTTTCAAATTACACGCGTCGTTTCATTAGTCTGAAGCCTCAAACCATGAAACGACAGCTTCAGGCTTCAATCCGACTGGCTTACGTGTTCGTACGCCTTCGGATCTACGCTGCAATAATTTTGCGGCCGCTGGGTGGAATTCCCGTTGTTTTCCGTGTCGGGGTATGCAAATTAGCTTTTTCCGACGATCCACGAAGTTACGAGCGTCATTCGCAATCTCTTACGTCATCTGTAGTCATCTTTTTGCTGCGTAAAGTTATTCCAGCTTTTATCTGGTCTAGTATTAGACAGCCCATGTTAAGTATGGGCGTCGTTCCCGCGTCGAATTTCAACGTTATTTTTTATTTTTTATGTAAGTCGGGAATAGGAATGTACGTAAACGACACTACTCAAACAACAAATGACGTAACGACGTTATTTCGCGCAATGAACGGCGGGAAATTTCTGAACGGAGCATGCGCAGTTCGATCGCCGCGGGCACGCGCCTAATTTAAATGCTTCACGCCCCCTAATCGCGTATTTCGATTCCGCTGTGAGAAATACACTACGCCGCCGTACCTTACGGGTCGAAATCTACCTGAGTAGAGCCAGGTAAAATACGGCGGCATAGTGTATCTCTGATACTCTGCGCCAATGTAATTGTACCTGAATCTGGCCCAGTGTATTTACATGTAATCAGCTGTGATTGGACACAGCTGATCACATGCCACTGTGATTAGCCCTTTACCCTGATCTGTGATTAGCTGTGCCCTAAGGTCACAATAATGCTCTTTTTTCCCCCTTTCTTTAACCCACAAAAAAAAAAAAATAGCATTTATTATTATTATAATTATTATTATTATTTTTTTACAAAAGTGAACTCATCCTTTAAATAGGCTGTTCAGTGTTCCATTAGCTGACACTTCTTCATTGCATTATTTTCCCCTCATTCTGCCAGAAGAGACCTAACATTTAACTTGTCTATAGAAGTCATGAAGTTATAGATACAGAAGTGTGTCAATGGATTGACCTAACATAGTCAGAATATAAAGTTACCAGTCTATCAGCATAATAAATACATATTGTATACCAGGGGTCTCCAAACTTTTTAACACTAGGGCCACATTGTAGATTTTATAAGTATTCGGGGGCCGAAAACATCTGCATGTCTATGTCCATCAGAGTCCCCCCATTATATCAGTATCCGCCATCAGAGTCCCCCCATTATATCAGTATCCGCCATCAGAGTCCCCCCATTATATCAGTATCCGCCATCAGAGTCCCCCCATTATATCAGTATCTGCCATCAGAGACTCCCCATTATATCAGTGTCCCCAGCATATTTTTCACCATTATCAGTGTCCCCAACATATATGTCCCCATTATCAGTGCTCCCAGGATAGGTATCCCCATTATCAGTGTCCCCAGCATAGATGTCCCCATTATTAGTGTCCCCATTATCAGTGTCCACAGCATAGATGTGCCCATTATCAGTGTCCCCAGCATAGATGTCCCCAGCATAGATATCCCCATTATCAGTGTCCCCAGCATAGATATCCCCATTATCAGTGTCCCCAGCATAGATTTTCCCATTATCAGTCTCCCCAACATAGAATTCCACATTATCAGTGCTCCCAGGATAGATATCCCCATTATCAGTGTCTCCAGCATAGAAGTCCCCATTATCAGTGTCCCCAGCATAGATGTCACCATTATCAATGTCCCCAGCATAGATATGCCCATTATCAGTGTCTCCAGCAAAGAAGTCCCCATTATCAGTGTCCCCAGCATAGACGTCCCCATTATCAGTGTCCCCATCATAGATGTCCCCATTATCAGTGTTTCCCCAGCATAGATGTCCCCATTATCAGTGTCCCCAGCATAGATGTCTCCATTATCAATGTCCCCATCATAGATATCCCCATTATCAGTGTCCCCAGCATAGAAGTCCCCATTATCAGTGTCCCCAGCATAGATGTCCCCATTATCAGTGTCCACAGCATAGATGTCCCCATTATCAGTGTCCCCAGCATAGATGTCTCCATTATCAATGTCCCCATCATAGATATCCCCATTATCAGTGTCCCCAGCATAGAAGTCCCCATTATCAGTGTCCCCAGCATAGATGTCCCCATTATCAGTGTCCACAGCATACATGTCCCCATTATCAGTGTCCCCAGCATAGATGTCACCATTATCAGTGTCCCCAGCATAGATGCAACCATTATCAGTGTCCCCAGCATAGGTTCTCCCAGCATAGATGTCCCCAGCAGAGTCTCCTGTACATGTACAGTATGTGTGCAGATAAATGCCCATTTTACTCTTGCCTGTACAATTCTATTTCTTCACTGTAGGAGCCGACTTCAGCTCTCCTGCACCTTCCGACTCCCGCCCACTGCTGCACATGCAGGCTGTAAGTTAGAAGGATTCCTAATGAATGTAAACAGCAGGCAGGAAGTCGGGAGGACCATGCTGATGATGTTATCTCCGAACCAGCCAATCCTCAGCTTAGCACAGCAGCCAATCCTCTGGCAGCACTGGAGGGTGTGTGGGGAGTGGCTTTTTGTCCTGGACCTGCTAGACATTTACTGCCGATAACAGCAGCTGCTTTTAAAAGCCAGCAGATCGGCAGTGCTGTGTTGGCAGAGTCTCCGGGCAAGCTGGGGGCCGGACAAAAGACACCCGCGGGCCGGATGTGGCCCGCGGGCCGGGGTTTGGAGACCCCTGTTGTATACATTGAAAATGAATACATGAGCAGGTATATGGGACAAAAAGCAACTTACCCTCTTGCTGTTCCCTATAGGAGGAAAGAACAGTAGATGAATTAGCACAGGTGGGTATCCATAAGTATAAAAACAAATTAAAAGGAAAAACATACACTGTCCCATTGTGAATGGGACAATAGCTCAGCAGGGAGATCATTGTACTAACATCAAATTGTTAGTGCATCAAGCTCCCCCTGAGCCCCTTTGTTTTTTATCGTTCAGCCCGCTAGGTTGAACAACAAAAAATGAATAGTGTGTACCAGGCATAACTGTTCCCTAAAACAAACTCAATCCAGGAACTTGAAGTGAGCGTGTATGTTAATCTTCTATGTTTTAAAGTTAAAGTACATTCCAAGTCTCTTTTTTTTTAGCAAAGAAAACTATTTCAGATCTGAAACCTTTTAGGACTTCAGAACTCCCAGCAATTCAATATTAGTTCCTTATAACACATTTTTCCTGTTTCCTGTTTTTACCCAAGACCACCCAAGATTTCTGTTATTTCTGGACCCATAAAATATCTCACCAACCCTCCCCATTTACTCAAGTTCTGCTTTAAATATATATACTTATTAAAGTTTTTAATATGTCAGTTCATTTAAACTTATGTAAGACAAGAAGTTGGTGTTTCTCAACACAAAAGTTTGATGTGTAATGCTTTATTGAAAATGCTTGTACACTAATATTTTGAAAAATTCAATAAACATAATTAAAAAAAAAAAAAATATCTCACCAAGCCCCAACTTAATTGGTGCCCGTCATAAAGAATACATATTCTTTCTGATGATACCCAAGTCTGGAGCCCCACTATGCTAGGACTGCTCTGGCATAAAGCTCATTGTATATTGCCAATATATTGCCAATATATATTACCTAATATCCCCTTTTAAAAGCTCTATCTCTAAATTAAAAGGTAAACAAATAAACTATGAGGTCTAAAATTGTAATTTATTTACCTTCAATAATTCTCAGTTTGATTTCAGTATGCAAGGTGAGTGGTAAAGTGCTATAGTAGTGTTCTTCTAATAAATATAAATCATTTATGTTCATAGGTATAACTCAGGGGCGAGTAAATATCAATTCACGTATTTATAGCCTTAAAGGGGAGTTCCACCCACAATATCACTTTTTAAATATAAATACCCCTGTAATACACAAGCTTAATGTATTCTTGTAAAGTTAGTCTGTAAACTAAGGTCCGTTTTGTTAGGTTGTTACAGCATTTAGATTAGTTTATAATCTAGAAATAGACCGTGGCCATCTTAAGTGTGGGCATCACAAAGCCAGACTGTATGACTTTCTGGATTTCAGCTTTGCTTATCTCGCACATGCTCAGTGCTGCACAAGCAATGTAATAGGTTTCAGTCAGGTTTGCAAAGACTACTGGGAAACATGGTGCCTATCCCAGAAACCCTTGAAAATAGCCTTGTGACTTAATAGCCTAGCCCTAGGCCAATAAGGAGGAGGGAGTAATGAAGGACTACAAAATAAAGGTATTTACAAGCAACAAAATAAATAAAAATTGTCCATTCTGAACACTATGAGATTAGGGCATGCAGCACAGACAAACATAAAAAAAATGGGTGGAACTCCACTTTAAGCAGCCCACAGATTATGCAATTTTCTATATTTTCACCATGGGTAGAAGTAAAGAAAACTGCTTGATTCCTCCATCATCACATTCAGCAGTGTTGCCAACCGCCAGTATTTTTACTGGCAGCCAGTAAAAAACAGGCAATTTTTTCCTACCACTAAATACCAGTAAAAGTAAAAGGTTGCCAGTAAAAAATATGGCTGTGACGCCCGGTTTGGTCCGGAGCCGGCTGCGACCATCCCAGTGCTTGCGGAGGTGGTACCTGAGCATGTTGTGTGATTGTCATGGTGCATTTGAGCCAAGCAGAGCGACCAGAGCCTTGTGTGTGGGCTTGCGGTATGAGAGCAAGGCAGGCTGGGGCCAGGACCGTCGGTGCTGTTTAGACAGGAGTGGACTGGAGAAACTGTCACTGTGACTCAGGAGGGGACGTGTTGTGTCAGTGAGATCTCCTCTGAGGTCTCACCTGAGACCGGTCCCTGAGCTACTTACTTACTAAATAAAAAATAAATAAATGTGTTTTAAATGTTTTTTTGCTTTATTATCTACCTTAACCACTTCAGGCCCGCGCTACCGTCGGATGACGGCAACAGCGCGGGCCTAAATATCCAAAATGCCGTCATTTGACGACATGTCCTTCAGGCGTTCCCAGCGCGCGCTGTAGAGCGCGCTGCGGGGAAGCCCTGTGTTGTCCGTGTCCCTTGGACACGGCCAATCACAGATCGCGGTGAACGGCCAATCAGAGTGGCCGTTTGCGATGCGATCTGTGGGCGAATGAGAGATGATCTCTCATAGATCATCTCTCATTGCCGTTTTACACAGAGACAGCGTCCTGTCTCTGGAGAGGAGGAGCCCGATCTGTGTTCCTTCCTACATAGGGACACAGATCGGTCACCCCCCCAGTCACCCCCCCTCCCCCCACAGTTAGAACACACCTAGGATACACATTTAACCCCTTCCTCACCCCCTAGTGTTAACCCCTTCAATGCCAGTCACATTTATACTGTAATTAGTGCATATTTATAGCACTGATCGCAGTATAAATGTGAATGGCGCCAAAAATGTGTCAAAAGTGTCCGATGTGTCCGCTATAACGTCGCAGTACCAATAAAAAATCGCAGATCGCCGCCATTTCTAGTAAAAAAATAATAATAAAAAATAATGATTCTCTCCCCTATTTTGTAAGCGCTATAACTTTTGCGCAAACCAGTCGCTTATTGCGATTTTTTTTATTTTACCAAAAATATGTAGAAGAATACGTATCGCCCTAAACTGAGAAAAAAAAATGTGTTTTTTTTTTTTAATTGGGATATTTATTATAGCAACAAGTAAAAAATATTGTATTTTTCTTCAAAATTGTCGCTCTTTTTTGTTTATAGCGCAAAAAATAAAAATCGCACAGGCGATCAAATACCACCAAAAGAAAGCTCTACTTGTGGGGAAAAAAGGACGTAAATTTTGTTTGGGAGCCACGTCGCACGACCGCGCAATTGTCAGTTAAAGCGACGCAGTGCCGGAAGCTGAAATTTTACCTGGGCAGGAGGGGGGTGTAAGTGCCCAGTATGCAAGTGGATAAATCATATTGACAATTGCATATTGTATTTGTTTGTAGCCTACATACTCTAATTTGCACTTAAAACTGTAATTTTGTAACTTTTGGAAATGCCAGTAAAAACTTGGTTGTGCCAGTAAGCTTTGGGTGTTGTGTCAGTAAATTTCAATCTGGTAGGTTAGCAACACACATTCGGTGATGATGGGGTGAATAACTCCTGCAGTGCTATTGTGTTCTGACAGGCTGGTTGCACTGAATTTAATTGATGGACCAACTTCAATACAACCAGCCTGCACATAGATGGGTCAAATTTTGGCCCGATTGCTGCTGAACCAGTTGAGATTCAATCCATCAATAGCTGGCTTTACTCCAAAGATATTATTCTTTCTCAGATTTCTCCATGGATTAAACAAACTGTAGATACAGTATATGGCAATTCAGTTGCTGCTTGTAGCAAAAGAGCTACATCAGCTTTTTTTTAACCCTGGTGAGGAAACTCCATTCATGGCTTTCTTTCGCTCCCAGCCCTAATGATTGGTGGGGAACCATAGAGAAAGGGAAACGCATGGAGCAGTCAGCCTTGAGACCTCACCATCTGTTGGTCAATACTTGGCATTACATAACACTTTTCTGAAGTGCACACCTGCCCTAATCAATAGTGTTTAAATAGACTACTGGACATTCAGCCTGTTTGCTCATGCCTTAGATTCAGGTCTACCTGACTTTTGCCTGGTCATGTCTTGGGTTACCCCTGCAAATTGTTAGCACTCTATAGCCCCGTACACACTGCCAAGGTTCTCAGCAGAAACCAGCGAGAACCTCACTGGGAGCCGCATTCTGCCGAGAACCTCAGCCGTGTGTACGCTCTCTGCGAGCCCCGCCCGTCGGGAAACCCGTCGAGCAAATAGAGAACAGGTTCTCTATTTGCTCGACGGCCCGTTGGGATGAATGGCTGGTTGCCTTTCCCGGTGGGCGGGTCGCCGATTCTGACGGCCGGCAGAGAACCTCGACGAGCGGAACGATGTGTTCCGCCCGTCGAGGTTCTCTGCCGTGTGTACGGGGCCTCTTTGTATACTCAGCTTGTCTGTGCTGTTTCTGATCAATGACCCAACATCTCTGCTGATGTCAGTTACTGCTCTGCCTACATGTCTGTAATGTATAGTCTGTTTAGGATTGATACAGTTGATCAAACCATGCACATGCTGGCTTTGCTATTGTCTGCTCTATTATCTAAGCCTCTGTCTGATAACTTACGCTAATTACTAAAATGCTTATTATGCTATACAGTGTGCCATGCTAGTTATGTATTCATGCAGGCTTATAAAGTTACCAATAGTTATGCTTTAATCACAAAGACATGGAAACATAAACTGCTGAATATAATCTCAGAGACCTATTGTACCAGAGTTTAAGTTGTCAGCATTTTTTTCAGATAGTGAGCAAATAGGCTACAAAAAGGTGACTTACTCATAATCCACATCTTCTGTGTCAGACATGCTGTCAGGCGCTAAGCTCACCTGTAGATAAATAACTAGAGTTTAGAAACTCACAATTTATTAGGGATGATATCATTATACATACATCACAATAAAAGAAGTACTGAACCAAACAACATTTGTAGAATTAAAGTGGCTCTAAAGGCAGATTTTTTTTTTTTTACCTTAATGCATTCTATCCATTAAGAGCAGATTCACACTGGGACGTCCAGCCGTTAGCGCTAAAGCTCTGCTAGTTTTTGAGGTGCTTCAGCGCTGTTTTAGTGGTGGGGGCCCCCTCCACCCCCCACTGCCCTAAATCCCGCTCCAGCGCTGTGCTTGAGAGCAGCAGCTCTCTCCACTCCCTCCCTCCTCACTGGACATGGAGGCAGCAGTGGGAGTCATTGGTTCCTGCTGCTGTCAATCATAGCCAGTGAGGAGAGAGCAGGGGACAGGGCCAAGCCATACCAATGGACACACAGAGCCTGTCATGGGATTGAGCCAGCACAAATGACTCCATAGCATATCACAACTACAATACAAAAATACATCACCTTTCCGCATGGTGGATCCTGGTGTCCTTTGAAGTATCTGGGAACAGCAAAGCTTGGATGGTAAAGTACAACTAAAGGCAGTTTACACAAGTACCAAAGGTACTATGTGATGCACAAAAAAAAATCCTTTACTATTTCTGACTGAGCCAAATCCTCCTTAGTTTGTGTCTCACATGCTCCCCCTGCAAGATACTGGAGCTGACTTTGGATAGGTTTCAGAAGTATCTGGGACAGGCTGGGTTGTCAGTCTAGAAAGCAATGGGCAGGATTAGGTGTTGCCAGTTGCTAAATAACATACTTCAGGCTGGTGAATCAGTAGTAATAACACTGATAGTCATGCCCCACAACACTTTTTCATCTCGCTGTAGTGCAGGCTACAGGCTGTCCAAAGTCTGGCCCACGGGCCAAATGTGGCCCCCCTGGGGATTTGGATATATATATTGTTTGTGGCCCCCAGGCCCACAAAAGATATATACTGTATTTATCGGCGATGCCTTGGGGGAACAGGAAGGGGGCAGGACGAGCGCCGTCAGATTACATGTAGAAAATCTCCTGTTTACTCAGCAGCGTCTGTATTGGAAGTCCCGTCTCCTGGGATGCCATTGGACGACTGTTCTGTCTATCATAGGAGGCGGGACTTTGTATTAAAGAGGCATCAGAGTAAACAAGAGATTCTCCTCTTTGTAATCTGTCGCCCCCTCCCTCTGCCCTCCGAGGCTGCAGATGGGCATCAATCAGGCTGCACTGATGGCAATGGTAAGGCTGCATTCATGGCACATGTAAGGCTGCATTTATGGCACATGTGAGGCTGCATTGGTTTCAATGGTGAGGTTGCATTGGTTGCAATGGTGAGGCTGCATTCGTGGCAATGGTGAGGCTGCATCCATGGCAATGATAAATATGGTATATCCAAATAACATGCCCAAGCTCATCCTTAGTCCTGAGCAGTGCTCTTCGGGCCACAAAAGAAATATATACAGTATATCCAAATAACACGCCCAAGCTCATCTCTTCACCACACACAGCCACAAAGGCAAGAGAATTCTTGTTGGACAGTGTATGAGTTGCTCGGAGGAACACACTTAGGCCGAATTTTAATGGTTCAAAGAATGTCAGGCAAAATCGTCGGCCCTCACGCATGTTCACTTCATCAAATCTGTCCCTCTTTGAAAAAGTTTGGACACCCCTGCTGTAGTGCAAGCAGACACAGCCTATATGACAACTCTGATCTGAATTCTGTAGCATTGCAGCATCATTGCCACACCTTCACAGGAAACTGTATTAGGTGGACTTCACTAGCAGGCTTAAACCCTTAAATATACCCAGTGAATTGAACAGCCTCAGACGATACACAGAGATGAAACAAATCCTTCTACATGGTTTTAGGCTATTTCCGCATGGGGCTCATAGCGGGGGTTTGGTTATTCCCTGTTCACTGTTTCAGGTCTGATTTCAGCACAAATTTTTAGACTGAATTCAGACCTGAAACAGACCAAAGAACACACAGGACCCCTGTGCAAATTCGCACTGGAGCCACAGCGGAGATATGTGAACCAGCTCCATAGAAAGCCGGTCACAATCTCCTACCATGCAAATAGGTTTGGAGAAAACCCCATCCAATTCACATAGGTGTAAATTCAGCCTTACATGTATATCTGCTGTCTTCAGCTTTATATACTGTTTAGAAAGTGCACATCCTGTTAGAATTTTCTCTTCCTGATTCATCTGTGGGTGTGGATTCTTGCCATACACTGTGAGACTGCTCATTGGAAGAAAGTCACATACCCCCTCTTCACATAGGCAGAGACGTGCTGTGCTGTGAATAGACCCACTCTCTGCTAATCTACCGCATTTATAGCACCCACCCTGACACAAAATTCACGCTGCTTTTATCACACTTGTCAGAAGTTATCATGCTGATAACAGAAGAACGGAACAGGAGAAAGCCATGGGACTTAGGGTTGTGAAGAGAGATAACAAAACACTGCAGATTATTGTGCCCAGCTCAAATTTCATGAATCGGGTTTACATTAACTTTAACAGGGACCCAGAATTCTAAGGGGCTCCAGGGAGCCTGTGTCATGAAAAGGAAACCTATTTGGTTCAGATGGTGTCAAGTGTGTGTGACGGCAACCAGGTGAGGAGTACAAAGACAAGTGTGTCTTGCCTACAGTCAAGCATGGTGGTGGGAGTGTCATAGTCTGGGGCTGCATAAAGGCTGCCGGCATTGGGGAGCTACAGTTCATTGAGGAAACCATGAATGCCAACATGTACTGTGACATACTGAAGCAGAGCATGATCCCCTCCCTTTCGGAGACTGGGCCGCAGGGCAGTATTCCAACATGATAATGACCCCAAACACATCTCCAAGATGACCACTGTCTTGATAAAGAAGCTGAGGATAAAAGTGATGGACTGGCCAAGAATGTCTCCAGACCTAAACCCTATTGAGCATCTATGGGGCATCCTCAAATGGAAGGTGGAGGAGCGCAAGGTCTCTTATATCCACCAGCTCCGTGATGTCGTCATGGAGGAGTGGAAAAGGACTGCCCAATGCCCAAGAGGGTTAAGGCAGTGCTGAAAAATAATTGGGGCCACACAAAATATTGACACTTTGGGCCCAATTTGGACATTTTCACTTAGGGGTGTACTCAATTTTGTTGCCAGCGGTTTAGACATTAATGGCTGTGTGTGGAGTTATTGTGAGGGGACAGAAAATTGACACTGTTGTACAAGCTGTACACTCACTACTTTACATTGTAGAAAAGTGTCATTTCGTCAGTGTTCTTGCATGAAAAGGTGTAATAAAATATTTACAAAAATGTGAGGGGTGTACTTGAAATTTTAAAACCTGCATATAGTATATAAATATATACTGCATTCAGTTTATATATGTATACAGTGGAACTTTGGATTATGAGCATAATCCATTCCAAGAGAACGCTCGTAATCCAAAGTACTCGCATATCAAAGCAAGTTTCCCCATTGAAGTCAGTGGAAACAAAAATAATTTGTTCCGCATTGACTTCAATGACATGAAACAAAGTATTTACACGATTTTCTGAGCATTTCAGTACGGTGCCCAGCTCTGCTCAGCTCCGGCGCCCCCCCACCTCAGGCCAAACGCGGTATTGCACATTGCTTTGGCTTGAATCATGCTCGTTTTGTGAGACAACACTCACAAGCCGAGTCAGGTTTTTTTTTAAATACAGTGCTCGTATTGCGAAACGCTTGTTAACCGCGTTACTCGCAATCCAAGGTTCCACTGTATATATAAATATATATATATATATATATATATATATATATATATATATATATATATATATATATACTGTATGCAGGGTTTAAAATTTCAAGTCCTGAACTACTAGCCAGGTTTTATAGGTTACTCGCTACCAGTTGCCCCAGCCAACCCCTACCCTGCCCCGCCCCTTAGTCCGCCAATCAACTATCCACAGCAGTATACGATCTGATTGACCACCGGAGGTTCCTGGAACATAAAGGCCCTAGCTGGGTGTTAGACACAAGCTTTAAAGCTTGTGCAGCTGGTAAGCGTGCACTCTCTGTGTTGGTGGATTCACATTGTCTACTCTAAAGTCACAACAGTCCCTATATTGTGTCGTTTGATTTATTCACTTATTCTTCCATTGGAAAATCTTTCAAGACTTACCCATTCATTGGTGGACTCTCCTATATCACATGATTCACTTACTGGGACTTGTTTAATTAGCATATAAATATTTATTAATTTGTATTTTATACATATGTTCTTGAGTAGCACAGCTTCTTATGTTTATTTGTCCATGTAACAAGTGCAGAGCTGTTCTCTGCTCACTCACAGCTGTCAAAAAAAAACATCCGGCAAATGTTTATCAACATTGCTTAGTGCTGAGATAAAAAGGAACCATTGTAATATTTAGTTCTTTTAGATCAAAGGAATGAATTTTGGTCTGTAAATGAGGTCAGTTTAACTACTTAAAGGGGTTGTAAAGACACAAATATTTTCCTCTTAAATGAAAGTCTGACAGTAGCTGATAAAGTAAAAAGTAATGTTTTGCATTATAACTAGTTTGATACCTGTTGAAATCGAGCTGTTTTATTCACCTCTGTCACTCCTGAATCGTTATTCTCACTGACTTCCTGGTTTGCGGTGCGTGTTCATTCTTGCTACATCACGGCCTAATAGGAACTACAGTTCCTATTAGGCTTAGCCTCCATGCCTATGAGGGTTAAGAGAGCATCTTCACGCAGGGCTGTAGTCATGGGGAGGGGGTGAGCACATTCTGCTTTCCACCATGCAGGTGCTGGTGGAAAGCAAGAAGAGGAGAGACAGGAAATGGCATTTTCATATCTGGATTACTGTATTTTTGAGGTCAAAAGGAAAAACAAGGTAAGTGATATTTAAATGCTCTAGCATACAGCAATCAATTGATCTAATAAAAAACGAACCTTTAGTGTTCCTTTAAAGCAAAATTTCACCCAGAAATTGAATTTTCACTTATCTGCTTCCTCCATCTCTCTGGTGCCACATTTGGCACCTTTCAGGGGGGAGGGGGGAACAGGTACCTGTTTTTGACAGGTACCCTTCTCCACTTGCGGGAGACAGCAAGTTCGGCCCCCCTCCTCCTTCCTCCTACTTCCTCTGCCGCTTGGCCAGTTCGTGCATGTTCGTTCACTGCTGGTTTCCCTTATGATGAATGTCGGCGGCAGCACCCAACAGCCAATCCGAAAATCGGCTGGGGTGCTGACATCGCTGGCTCCCTGGACAAGTAAGTGTCCACATTAAAAGTCAGTAGCTACAGTATTTGTAGCTGCTGACTTTAATAAATTTTTTTCTTCAAACGGAACTCCTCTTTAAAGACTAAGCATTTTTTGACACTTGTTTACAAGGTAAAATCTGTATTTTCTGCTGGAAAATTACGTAGGACCCCCAAACATTATATATATTTTTAGCAGAGACCCTAGAGGCAAAAATAGTGGTCATTGCAATATTTTATATCACACTGTATTTGCGCAGCGGTCTTTCAAATGCAATTTTTTGGGAAGAAACACAATTCAATGAATTAAAAAAAAAAAAAAACGTATAGTTAGTTTGTGATAATGTGAAAGATGATGTTACGCCGAGAATCGTGATCTTTATTCTAAGCAAAAAAATTGTGATTCTAATTTTTTCCAGAATCGTGAAGATCTAGTGAATGATATCTACCTATCTAACCTTGACCCCAGGTGACTAATACTGTGTGTGATCGGTCTATGCTTGATACCTAACGTGATGCAGCTGCTATTCACTAGACAACGTTGTCACTTTTAACTCTTATCAGTCCAGGTGTTTGGTGGTGGGTTATACAGATTTTTGTAATATTTTGTAATATTTTATGTAATAAATTCCCAAAATTAAAGGGGTGGTTCCCCTAAAAAGAAACTTTTAACATTGCCTGTCTCTTCTTAATAACATTTAGAATCGGCTGGTAGTTTAAAAAAAAAACACCCGTACATACCATTTTCGACATGTACTCTCACCGCCGCTTCCGGGTCTGCCAGCCGGGGACAGGCATCCGATCGACGCATACAGCGCGTCACGAGATGCCGAAAGAAGCCGAACGTTGGTGCGGCTCTATACGGCGCATGCGCACCAACGTTCGGCTTCTTTCGGCATCTCGTGACGCGCTGTATGCGTCGATCGGATGTCTGTCAATGAAGTAGGCCCTCCCATCCCCGGCCGCCAGACCCGGAAGCAGCGGTGAGACTACATGCCGAAAATGGTATGTACGGGTGTTTTTTTTTTAAACTACCAGACGATTCTAAATGTTATTAAGAAGAGACAGGCAATGTTAAAAGTTTCTTTTTAGGGGAACCTCCCCTTTAAGCTGCTTGGTCCACCTGTAACTTTTCTCTAAAGGGGTCCTCTTACCCCCTTTTTTTCTATTTAAAGCCACACTTGTAAAACAGTTGAAAAAGAGTTGAAAATAGAAATGAAAGGCAACCCCCCTCCCCATTTGTTCTCAGCTGCATAAGAGCTGGGGGGAAGAGAAGAAGCAGCATTCTACTCTTCCCAGTGAAAGGGTGTCAGGACAAGTCTAATCTTTGGAGCAGAGCACGCTAGAGAACATACCACTGTTTATTCTCCTGCACAGTGTGGCCAGTTTGTAATAGTGAGGCCTCATACACACGACCGAGGAACTCGTCGGGCGAAACACATCGTTTTCCTCGTCGAGTTCCTTGTTAGGCTTGTCGAGGAACTCGAAAAGCTTGCTTTGCGTACACACGTTAAAGATTAAATCTCCTCGTTCTCAAACGCAGTGACTTCAACACATACAACGGCAGGGGCTACTTTTGCTAATCTCATGTTACTGCGTGTTAGGAAAAAGTGGGTGAGAGACATTTGCACTTTTCAGTCTGTTACAGTGTGACAAATGTGCTATTTCCATTACAAACGCTACTTTTACCGAAGGTACAAGGATTTCTTAGCATACACACGCTCAAGTTTCTTGTCGAAAAGCAACCCGACGAGGAACACGACGAGCCAATTTGACTCCCGTGTTTTTTGCTCGTCGAGTTCCTCAACAGTTTCCTTAATGCAGCCCGACGAGGAACAGGACGAGCCAATTTCTACTGCTCTCTTTTTTGCTCGTCGAGTTCCTCAACAGTTTCCTCGATGAAAAACGTACACACGACCAGTTTCCTCTAAAAAAAAGCTCTCCCACCAAGTTTCTCGATGGATTCTGTAGAGGAAACCGGTCGTGTGTACGAGGCCGAAAGCAAAGGGATTGGCAGGATATCCAGCTATTTCACACAAAGGAAGCAATACAAAGAGAACAGGATATTTTTTCATACAAGCACATGGTACAGCAGGGACATATCGGGAATGTTGGGTTTACATACTTATTAAAGCCTCAGTGATGTTACCACTGATCCAAATAAGCAGTGACTTTATAATTAAAAATCCTCAAAAATCAGAGCACAAAGTTGTGTTTTATTGTTACAGCCATATTTGGTACGGGATCTCAATTTGTCATTAAAGCAATCTTAAAATCTCAGATTACCGTGGAGCCAGCCACAAAGAGAGATTAGCCTGACAGCTGCATTAAATGTCAAGTTTATTTTGATGTGTTATTGCTATTGTGATATGCTCTGTTGTAATCTCACATCTCTTTATATATAACGCATTCCATTCTCTTGTGTTTCAGTGATGCTGTATGGTTTATTCATCAACCCTTACTATAAAACCATGATTCATATCATCACATTGTTGGACGAAGCTAGTGGGATCATCTTACCAAATCATTTGTTCTAGCAGAACATATATTTTTAGTACACAGGTTATATCAGTGGTATCCTGGACTTTAATTCCCAACTGAACATGGTATGTAGCTGCGCTGTCTCCTTGCCCAAGTCCTGATAAGGACCTGGCTGTTGCTATTACATTGCAGTATTCTCTGTATGTTGCCACTGTGCTTGTGGAAGCTCACAATGCCCCTGTTTACTCCTTGATAGACCCTTTTGCTGCCAGAGCCAAAAAAAAATAAGGCCTGAAGATTACTTAAATGAGATGATCTACCTGACACACACCCATAGTACATATGAGCGCATGTTTGCCATATCCGAAGGTCGTATGAAACCTGCAAGTAAACAATGGGCATTTTGGACAGATTTGTACCAGTGTTAAATTAGTCGACTAAAAATTTTTAGTAGACTAAACTAATACTATTTTAGTTTACTAAAATACAACTAAAACTAAAAACAATTGAGATGACTAAAATACAACTAAAATTTCATTTTAGTTAAAAGACTAATGCCGCGTACACGGTCGTTTTTTTGCGATGAAAAAAAAACGACGTTTTCTGTGAAGTAAAAAAACGACGTTTTTGAAACGTCACTTTTCAAAGACAATTTTGCATACACACCATCGTTTTTTCACAAAAAGCGAGGTTACGTTCACCACTCTTTTCCATTGAAGCTCGCTTCATAACTAGCTTCTGGGCATGCGCGGGTTGAAAAACGTCGTTCTGAACGACGTTTTTGCTACACACGGTGACTTTTTGTGAAGCAAAAAACAACGTTTTGAAAAACGACACAAAAAATTCAAGCATGTTGGAATTTTTTTTTGGTCGTTTTTTTGAAAACAAAAAACGACGTTTTGCCCACACACGATCAATTTAAATGACGTTTTAAAAAACGTCGTTTTTTTTTTCATCGCAAAAAACGACCGTGTGTACGCGGCATAATGCTGCGTACACACGATCACTTTTTGTGATGAAAAAAATTACATTTTAAAAAATGTAATTTAAAATGATCGTGTGTGGGCAAAACGTCATTTTATGTCTTCTGAAAAACGACCAAAAAAAAATTCGAACATGCTTGAATTTTTAAGTCATTTTTCAGAATGTCATTATTTGTGTCATAAAAAATGATCGTGTGTGGGCAAAACAACGTTTTAAACCCGCACATGCCCAGAAGCAAGTTAGGAGATGGGAGGTAAAACTACCGTTCATAATGGAGTAAGCACATTCATCACGCTGTAACAGACAAAAAAGCAGGAATCGTCTTTTACTAACAATGAACCAGCTAAAAGCAGCCTCAAGGCAAATAGAACTTCCCCTTTAGAGTGCCGTCACTTTGTTCATCGTTTTCCAAAAATGATGGTGTGTACACAACGTCATTTTTGAAAATGAAGTTTGAAAAATTTTGTTTTTTTTCATGAAGAAAAATTACATTTTTTTTCATCACAAAAAGTGATCGCGTGTACGAGGCAAAAAGCCTCGAACACACGATCGGATATGTGATGGAATCTAATCCGATGGATTTTTTCGTCAGATATCCAATGAAGCTGACTTTCATCAGTCGTGCCTACACACTATCAGTCAAAAATCCGACAGTGCCAAAACGGGGTGACGTAAAACACTACGACTTGCTGAGAAAATTAAGTTCAATGCGTCCGAGCATGCGTTGACTTGATTCTGAGAATGCGTGGATTTTTGACCGATGGACTTCCACACAGACGGTTTTTTATCCATAGGAAAAATTTAAAACATGTTCTATTTTTTTTCACTCATGGAAAACAAACCGATGGGGCCCACATAGCCCATCGAACTGTTTTCATCGGACAAACCAATCGTGTGTACAGGGCTTAAGACTAAAACTAAATTGAACACCAGTCTGTAGTGCATGTTCATATCTCAATACCATAAATAATAACATATTTGATTCTTCACTCCAGCAGTATATAATGAGTTTGGAAATTGTAGAGTTTTAGTCGACTAAAATGTACTGAACATTTAGTCGACTAAACAGCTAAAACTAAAACAATTGCAAAATACTTAAATGGGACAAAAACTAAAATGTAATTTTAGTCTTAAGACTAAGGCCGCGTACACACGATCGAACATGTCCGCTGAAACTGGTCCGCAGACCAGTTTCAGCAGACATATCCGATCGTGTGTACGGCCTAGCGGACAGGTTTCCAGCGGACAAAAGTTTTAAAACATGCTTTAAAACTTGTCCGCTGGAAACCTGTCCGTCGGACATGTCTGTTGGTTAGTACGCCCCTAACCAGTGGACCGAATTCCCCCGCATGCATCGAATGGATTAGACGCATGAGTGGAAGCATTTTACTTCCTGGTTTGGTGACATAGCGGCGTCAACGTCACCGCCACGTCACCGCGTTCTCTGTCCGAGGGGATTTTCGTCCGATGGTGTGTACACACCGCCAAACCAAAATCCTGCAGGAGACATGTCCGATGAAAACGGTCCACGGACCGTTTTCATCGGACATTTCTCCTCGTGTGTACGCGGCCTAAGACGGAAGCAAAATTTGCTTCCAAAATTATCACTGATTGGTACACTCAGACATACCAAAACCTCACCTGATCACCTTAATGATTAGATACATTTCAGAAAGACTGGAATTTTCAAAATGTTTTGTATTGTATGACTTTGATATTGTGGTAACCTGTGACCCTTTGTACAACACTATTATATGGCAACCACCATTTACACTCTAATGCCTTGTACACACAATCGGTTTTCCCGGCGGTAAAAAGCCAGCTGGGAAAACCGAGGGGAAAGCCGAGAACCTGCTTGGCAGCTTTTTCCCCCTGCACACGGCCAGTTTTCCTGTCAGGAAAACTGCCATGAGAGCTTTGGCCGGGAATCCCGGACGTGTGTATGCTCCACCGCAGTGTTTCCCATAGGAAAACTGCCGGGAAAAAGACCGCCGGGAATCGCGGCAGGAAATTTTTTTTCCTCACGGGATCTGTACATCTGAAAGGGGCCTTAAGCACTGTACACACGATCGGATTGCCTGATGAAATTGACCGATGGACCGTGTTCATCGGACGAACCGATCTTGTGGGGGCCCCATTGTTTTTTTCCCTATCGGTGAAAAAAAATAGACCCTGTTTTGAATTTTTCTTATGGTAAAAAAAAACACACACAAAAAAACACGATCGTCTGTGGGGAAATCCATCGGTCAAAAATCCATGCATGCTCTGAATCAAGTCGACGCATGCTCGGAAGCATTGAACTTAATTTTTCTCAGCACGTCGTAGTGTTTTACCTGTCCACATTCTGACACAAACAGATTTTTGACTGATAGTGTGTAGGCAAGACTGATGAAAGCCAGCTTCATTGTATATCTAATGGAAACATCCATCAGATTAGATTCCATTAGATATCCGATCGTGTGTACAGGGCATTACTGGCGAATAATCAGATGAAAACAAAGGAATAAAAGCTGGAAGGAAATGTATGCAGCCGCTACATGCCATGATTGGAAACCTACAATGTATTTTTTTAACTTATTTTTGGATTTAGTTAAACTTTAGGTTAAAATTTGTTCGGGTATTATAGTAAAATTCTTTTATCTGGTTACCTACCCTTTTCAATTAAGTAGTGTAGAGCAGAGTATAATACAAAAAAATAGCGCTAAAGTGAATAAATAAAGTGCAAATGTCCGCTGCAGCTGCTTGCGCAAAAAGTGCTAAAACTTTAAAATGTGATAAACGAATAAGGAGCAGCGCTGGCAACTGAATAGTGAAATAATAAATAATAAATGTGGAACTATAAATAAGTGCCCATAAATAAATGATACAAAATGTGCAAAACAGCAACACGACAATATATGTGCTAAAACACTTGATGAAGCTGAATAATTATCGATCGTCAATGAGTCCAAAGTTCCCACGAAAGGATATATCAATCCCCCTTTGGAGACCCCACTCACCAGAAATAGCAGATCCTCAGCTTCTCAAGCCCTGTACACACGACCATGAATCCCGCCGAAAAAAAAAAAAATTCCCGACGGGATTCCTGGCAGGCATGCCTTGAAAAGCCATGTATACACACGGCCACACCAAAACCCGCTGTTCTTTTGAATGGCAAGAACGTGGTGACGTCATCGACTATAACGAGCCGGTGACATTTGATTCCGTCGCTGCCATCTTGCTACACCCCACACTAACATTGTATGCTATCGCGCATGTGTCAAAGTGTTATCGAGCATGCGTGGTTTTCCTCCCCTGCAGGTAAGCATACAGACGACCGGTTTTCTCAGGTTCTCTATTTTCCCATCGGGATTCCCAGCGGTTTTCCTGATGGGAAAACTGATAGGCAGCATACACACGGATGCCTAGCGGTACTTCACTATATTTCCTTTTTTTAATTTGTCAGTAGAATGCGATATCCCTCCTGCCATCAAATATTTGTTGAGAAACCCATCTGAGGAACCTCGAAAACCTAGAGAGATCGTTTCATGCCTACATGATCCCAGACTGAGAAGCTGAGGATCTGCTATTTCTGGTGAGTGGGGTCTCCGAAGGGGGATTGATATATCCTTTCGTGGGAACTTTGGACTCATTGAAGATCAATAATTATTCAGCTTCATCAAGTGTTTTAGCACATATATTGTTGTGTTGTTCTTTTGCACTTATATTGCTATTTTGCACATTTTGTATCATTTATTTATGGGCACTTATTTATAGTTCCACATTTATTATTTATTATTTCACTATTCAGTTGCCATCGCTGCTCCTTATTCATTTATCACGAGAAGAGCAGTGGTTCTCAACCTCAGTCCTCGGGTACCCCTACAGGCCATGTTTTGAGAATTTCTCTAAAGACCCATACACACAATCTGACTTTTTGACAAAAAACTTCAAAATGAGCAAGTTTTCAAAAAAATACGACCGTGTGAACGCTCCATCGGACAAATTTTTTCGTTTTCATTGGAAAAAAGATTGCTCTGCAAACGGACAAACTTTTCGGCAACAAAAGTCCTACGATGCAAGTGGTTACAGTCCATCAGACTTTAGTCCAAAGTACAAGCACGCATGCTCAGAACCAATGTTAAAATCAACCAACAATAGCAGAAGTTGACCAAAGGGTGGCGGTAAAGAGCAGAAAAGAGCTGAAAAAACACTTGATTTAGGGGAAGTTTGTTGAAAAAGTCCTGTCGTGTATATGCATACCAAGTTCACAGCCAACGCCCTTCAAACAAAAATCCACAGAAAAGTTTGTATGAAGTCCGACCGTGTGTATGAGGCTTTAGATAAAATAGCTGTCCAAAATACCAAGCCATTGACTCGGATTTAAAGCACCTGTGAAAGATAAAGGAAAACTTGCAAACATGGCATGTTGGGGGTACCTGGGGACTGAGGTTGAGAAACACTGGTGTAGAGCACATTGGTTTACATATTACATTTGAACTGTCCTATTAAAAAAAAAAAACTTACTACAGAAAAAAATAGGTTAGATAATTTATGAAAGTTATCCATGTTCCTGGCATAGTCTTAACATTCTTAAAAAAATTCCATTCATCTGTTTAATTTAATGGAACTCACACATGTTAATTGTCGTGTACATCACCTTTTTTATTAGCAAGTAAAGGTGGTAATTGAGCAGTTATTTTTAGTTGTTTAATATCCAAATTATTTTGGGCATATTGCTCGTAGGCTTAGCTGAGAAAAGCAGATGACTGTATACTTTAAAAATTTCAAAAGTGAGGAGACGATCCACTTCTGTTTAGTACTATGCGTTTTCTTCACAGTCTGCTACTGCTGGTTAAGGAAATAACGTCTTTAAAGCCATTATAAACCTTCCTACCTGCACCTTGTGTTTTTCACCAGCATAAGATGTGCAATGATCATGTAGTTTCATGGTTTCATTTGTTACCCTGTATAAGCAGTAAAGTAAATCTTCACATTTCAGTGTCAGAAGATTCAGTTTGTGTTTAAAGCGGAGCTCCGCCCTAAAGTGGAACTTCCACACATCGGAACCCTCCCCCCTCCAGTGTCACATTTGACACCTTTCAGGGGGGAGGAGGGTGCAGATACCTGTCTAAAGACAGGTGTTTGCACCCACTTTCGGCCACACAGTCTGCAGGTAGACTGCGGGCAGAACGTCAGATAAAGCCCACCCCCCCCTCCCCCCGTTGTGTTCTGGGGAAAACACAGCTTCCAGAACACAGCGGGGACCAGTGAGCATAGAGCACACGACTCGCCCGCCGTAGGGAACCGGGCGGTAAAGCCAGAGCTTTACTTCCTGGTTCCCTCACCGAGGATGGTGGTGGGGGCAGCAGAGTGACGAGCGATCACTGGTCCTCTGCTGCCAACGGCGCTGGACTCCAGGACAGGTAAGTGTGCTAATATTAAAAGCCAGCAGCTGCAGTATTTGTAGTTGCTGGCCAGGGATGAGCCGAACACCCCCCTGTTCGGTTCGCATCAGAACTTACGAACACACCAAATGTTCGTGTGAACTTTAGAACCCCGTTAAAGTCTATGGGACTCGAACATTTGAAATCTAAAGTGCTAATTTTAAAGGCCAATATGCAAGTTATTGTCCTAAAAAGTGTTTGGGGACCTGGGTCCTGTCCAAGGGGACATGTATCAATGCAAAAAAAGTTTTAAAAAGGAAGTTTTTTCGGGAGCAGTGAATTTAATAATGCTAAAAGTGAAACAATAAAAGTGTAATATTACTTTAAATTTCGTACCTAGGGGGTGTGTAAAGTCAGCATGTGAAAAAGCGCATGTTTCCTGTACATAGAACTGTCCCTGCACAAAGTGTCATTTCTGAAAGAAAAAAAGTCATTTAAAACCGGCTTTGCGGCTATAATGAATTGTCGGCTCAATTCAGAGAGGATTCATTCATAAAAAAAAAAAGCGTGGGGGTCCCCCCCAAATTCAATTAGCAGGCCCTTCAGGTCTGATATAGATATTAAGGGGAACCCCGCTGTCAATTTAAAAAAAAAAATTGTGTGGGGTTTCCCCCAAATATCCATACCAGACCCTTCAGGTCTGGTGTGGATTTTAAGGGGAACTCCACCCCAAATTTTTTTTTTTTAAATGGCGTGGAGTTCCCCCAAAAATCCACACTAGACCCTTATCCGAGCATGTTAACCTGGCCGGCCGCAGAAAAGAGGGGGGGACAGAGTGCAGCCCCCCCTCTCCTGAACCGCACCAGGCCACATGCCCTCAACATGGGGAGAATGTCCCCATGTTGATGGGGACAAGGGCCTCATCCCCACAACCCTGGACGGTGGTTGTGGGGGTCTGCGGGCGGGGGGCTTATCAGAATCTGGAAGACCCCTTTAACAAAGGGGACCCCGAGATCCTGGCCCCCCCTATGTGAATTGGTAATGGGGTACCCCTACCATTTCACGAAGTAAGTGTAAATAGTTTAAAAAAAACACACAGACACCGTAGAAACACCGTAGAAAAAATTCCTTTATTAATAATAAAAAAAAATCCAGCAGTGGTAATCCACTCTCGATGCGGCTCCCTGCTTCAACATTGTCTTCTATCCAGCAACGGATGATCTCTCCAGCGACGGGTGATCAGCGGTCCGGTCCAACAATGAGAAGATCCATCCATCCAGAGCGCAGCAGGCGAGCCCCTCTCTCCGCTGGACACAGCCCAGCGGAATGACGCTTACATAGGGGAAGCGGGCAACCCGTCACGTGACCCCGCACCCTCTGACGCACCCTCGGCTACGTCACTGGGAAGCTCATCCCTATTGCGACCCCCCAAGGGAGGGGATCATGTTCTGCTTTAGTATGTCACAGTACATGTTGGGATTCATGGTTCCCTCAATGAACTGTAGCCTCCCAGTGACGGCAGGACTCATTCAGCCCCAGACCATGACATTCCCACCACCATGCTTGACTGTAGGCAAGACACACTTTTCTTTGTACTCCTCACCTGGTTGCCGCCACTCACACTTGACACCATCTAAGCCAAATAAGTTTATCTTGGTCTCATCAGACCACAGGACATGGTTCCAGTAATTCATGCCCTTAGCCTACTTAGCGAACTGTTTGTGGGCTCTCCTGTGCATCATCTTTAGAAGAGGCTTCCTTCTGGGCCAACAGCCATGCAGACCAATTTAATGCAGTGTGCGGCGTATGGTCTGAGCACTGACAGGTAGGGATGAGCCTGATGTTTGAGTTGAACATCGGGTGTTCGCCTGTTCGTCGAATAGCGAAGAATTTGGGGTGTTCATGGCAAATTCGAAAGCCGCAGAACACCCTTTACAAGTCTATGGGAGAAATCAAAAGTGCTAATTTTTAAGGTTAATATGCAAGTTTTTGTCATAAAAAGTGTTTGGGGACCTGGGTCCTGCCCCAGGGGACATGTATCAATGCAAAAAAAGTTTTAAAAACTGCATTAAAGTGAAACAATAATAATATTCCTTTACATTTCATACCTGGGGGGTGTCTATAGAATGCCTGTAAAGTGATGCATTTTACCCGTGTTTAGAAAAGTCTCTGCACAAAATGACATTTCTAAAGGAAAAAAAGTCATTTAAAACTACTACATTTATAATGAATTGTCGGGTCCCGACAATACAGATAAAGGTCATTGAAAAAAACAGCATTGCCCCCCCCCCAGTCCATTACCAGGCTTTTTGGGTCTGGTATGAATATTAAGGGGAACCCTGACCCAAAATTAAAAAAAAAAATTGCGTGGGGGTTTCCCTAAGTTCCATACCAGGCCCTTCAGGTTTGGTATGGATATTAAGGGGAACCCTGCGCCAAATTTAAAAAAAAAAATGACGTAGGTGTCCCTCCCAAAATCCATACCAGACCTTTCAGGTCTGGCATGTGGATTTTAAGGGGAACCCCGCGCAATTTTTTTTTACATTTTCCCCCCAAAAATCCATACCAGACCCTTATCTGAGCACACAAATCTCGGCCTCTCCTATGTGAATTAGTAACAGGGTACATTTTACCCCTACCATTTCACCCAAAAAAGTGACAAATATATATATATATATATAAAACACACACACCAAACAGCACGGTTATAAAAAGAAAGTCAAATTTAAAAGCTACACACTTAAAAAATGACAGAAAATTGAGCCAAAACCATAACCAGGATGGATACAAAGCCTTTAACAAAAGGAGAAATTCTAAAATTTTATGTTTCCTGACAGACTCCATGGCAGTCTACGTGTGGGTTAATCCCGCCTCCTCTCCAATGCTATAGGACCCCATACCCATAAGCTTTGCTCACCTCTCAGTACTGGTGTTCCTTTTTTGTCCTCCTCCATGGATTTAGGATACGCGTTCAGATGTCCAACAGGATGGATAGCACACCATTAAGCAGTGCAGCTCGGATCCCAGCCATGGGCGGGTGGAGAGCTTTGCAGCTAACTCACATTGCTGTGTCAAGCTGCGTGTGCTGAAGATTCTGGACTTCACGGCTGGCAAGGTCTGCAACTCCTCCATGGCAGCCGCATCTATGTATGGTACTTCGTTTGTCTATGTCTTGTGTCTCTTTCTTTTTTATTTTGTGTGTGTCCCTGTCTGTGTTTTAGCCCTCATGGCGGCTGGAACGCTCCTGCGTTCCAGCTCGCCTTGCCACTTCCGGGTTGCGGCGTCGTCGCCGCTCGCGCAGGCGCAGATGGCCACTTCCAGAACGAGGCTTGGTCGGCGCATGCGCGGTTTGACGAATCTCGCGGCGGCCGCGCAGGCGCCGCTGTGCCGCTCCCACCGCGCATGCGCGTGCGTGGGTAACGCGTGACATCACCGGCGGGCGTTTTAAAGCAGCTGTTCGCCCTGTGTTGTGGGGTTTTCCCTGACAAGCGAGCAGCTGCTGCTAAAGTGATACTTGACTGTTAAAGGTTAGTGAGCGGGATCTGTCTGACAGATCCCTTTCTTTTTATGGGGATGTTGTATTTTATTGCCATAGATATAAAATAGATATATATATATAAGGTAGAAAAATTATATTAATGGTTCTTCGCTTGGTCTGTACAGAATCCTAAGGGGCAATATGTTCTCTGACATCCTAGGATCCTCACGCCTTTAGGTCCTGTGTCACGCAGGTCCAGAACTATGGACCAACCACAGCCTGTATGTGGCCAGCCCTCACGCACTAGGTATGTGCAGGAGAGGCGAGGGCATGGGGTGTGGAATTCGCATTCTGTGTTTTTTCTTGTTCACGGTTCCCCCCCCCCTCTTAAAACGCTTCTCGTTAGCCCTCCAGGTCCAGATCATCGTGCCCCAACAAACCAGACCAGGTCAGACCTTGCCAGACCACAACAGCGTTCTTCCTCTAAATCAAAGAACAAACGCAGCTCTTCATCTACATCTCATCATCAGAGGAGAAGTTCCCATTCCTCCTCCAGACACCGCTCCCACCGCCATGATAGTTGCTCTAGTCGTAGAGCTTGATGGGGATGTGATACTCAAATCCCAGAGGGCAAATTGCTATGTAATTGATGCTATGCCCGTGCGGTTGGGGAAAAAGAGACAGAAGATCGACGCATCGAGTCTCTAGTTGAACTTGTGGTGCAAAGGTCCTTAAAGGAGAAGGACACGACTCACACATATAGTCAGGCCAGTACCATTGGGTCTGGTTCTCCGGCCGATGAGGTCCATGAGGATCCAGGTCCTTCCCAGCCCCGCACTTCCTCACCGTCAGCCCCGGAGGGCGATCTGGAGAGCGACGAGGAGAGTTTGGAGTTTGATTTCGCCCCCGTTTGACCCCGCTCATCAAGGTCGTTAAAGAGGCACCTTTGTGGGAAAATGTATCCTCTTCCCCAGCTAAGCAGAAAAAATATTTCAAGCGCCTGGGGAAAGAACGCCCGAGCTTTCCGTTACTAACAGAACTAAAGGGCATCTTTGAAGAGGAATGGAGTAAAGTAGACAAGAAGTCCTCTATGACCAACAAGGCTTCCAGATTATACCCCCCGGATGATGTTTAGTACCTGGAAAACATTCCTTCGGTAGACGCGGCAGTAATGTGGCTGGCTAAGCACGTTACACTGCCACTGGCTGATTCACTGTCCTTCAAGGATGGTCTTGACAGGAGAATGGATCAAGATCTGAAAATAATCTATGGTCTGGCTGGTACAGCCTGCAAACCTTCCCTAGCCTTGGCAGCCCTATCCAAAGCAATGGAAGCCTGGACAGAGAATGTGGTCTCTTTCCTGATGGATGTTTCCGAAGAACTGGCCGGAAGTTCGGCGACGGCGGAGCTGAAGCTAGCGGTTGCCTTCCTGGGAGAGGCATCTGTCGACTTAATATGCCTGTTGGCAAGGATCATGCTATCTTCAGTTACAGCTAAACAGGCCTTATGGTTGCGCCCTTGGGCTGCTGACCCATCATCAAAACAGAAGTGGTGCAAAATTCCCTTTGAGGGATCATCTCTGTTTGGCAACAAACTAGACGACGCCATTGCGAAAGCCACAGGGGGTAAATCGGGTTTCCTCCCCCAGGATAGACGCCAGTCTGGGGGAGGGGTCCTATAACATTGGAGAGGAGGCGGGATTAACCCACACGTAGGCTGCCATGGAGTCCATCAGGAAAGGAAAATTACGGTAAGTATCTGATAATAAATTTTCCTTTATTCAGTTATCCAAAAAAAAGTTTGCTTTTGCCCTTTGCTTTTGCAAAACGATGCCATTTGTTAAAAAAAAAAAAAAAAAGTAAAAAAAATCCTGAAACATTTGTTGGTGGTATAGATGTAAAGTATAATGCACATCTATTTGTTTTACTTAGTGTGCTCTTATATGTCCTGCAGCCGATGGAGAGTTGTACAGTTACTGTACCTTGCTTGCAGTCAGTGTAGAAGTGCATGGGTAGGTACACTGACAGGGAGGGAGATACATTACACATTAGAACCTATTAGATAAGGCAGCAAAGAGCAGTAATGATGGGCGGAGCAGCAAGTGTTGACAAAGCATTTGCAGAGCTTTCAGAAGCTTTTAAAGTACAATTCAACTCCAGTGTGTAATGTTGAACACAGATCCTAATAGGAGTGTTGATTATCACTTTAAGCAAGCTGCTAGCAGGCTTCAGCAAGTTTTCAACAAGCTTCGAGAAGTGCTGAAGCCTGCTACCAGCTTGCTTAAAAATTGCAATCAACCTATTAGGATCTGTGTTCAACATTTACAAACTGGAGCTTCAACAAAGCTTGCTGAAAGCTCGGCATATGCAAAGCTTGTTGTTGACAATGCTCTTATACAAGCTGAAGCCCATGTGAAACAGTCATAGCAAGTAACTGGCAAGAATATTCCACTCTTCATTGGGTTACAGTAGTCCAGGATAGGGAAAAATCCATTGCCAAGGATTGGAACAAAGGTATCATACTGCCATGCAGGGTGGATTTGATTTAGATCACTAGTAAAAAGGCTTGATTTAAATCAACTCAATTTAAATCATAATTTTTAAAGAGCAACTGTCATCTCTGTCCCACAGTGGCTCCTCCTCTGACCCGCTGTTCACTTACCGACAGTCCCATTCACTTTAATGGGACAGCTGGTGATTCAGTAGTGACGCAACAAGGTGAGGGACGTGGCGGCAGCAAGTGAGTAGATGCCCGCTAACAGGCGCTGCCATGATGGATCTGAAATGACAGGTGCTCTTTAAATGTAAGGACATATTAATTCTAATAGTTAAAATCTTTAACATTTGCAAACAAAATGAAGGTTTCCTATTTAGAATAATAGGCAGTCAGGTTAGTAAAACAGTGATATCAGAACCGATTCAATCATACAGTTTGTAGTGTACATAGATTTGCAAAACAATGAGATAAAGGAATATTCCAAAACTCTGTTTTATCTAACGGGTACTGTGAAATTGTGTGAATGCATCTATGTAGAGCATTTTAGCTCAGCTTGCAGAGTTCGGATTCATTGAATGAGTTTACCAAAAAATGTAATATTGCAGAATATACATTCTCATGCTACATAACGAAGCTCCATTTCATGCTGAATAAACTAAATTATTATTGTATCTTTCAATAGATTTTTTCTCCAAAAGCATTTTATTAAAATAAATTTGATAAAAAAAAAAATCGAATAAAAAAATCAAACAAACGATTTAAATAAAAAAAAATCCAATTGAAATCCGAAAATTCTGATTTAAATAAAAAAAAAAAATCATTGCTTTATATCCAACCTGCTGCCATTGAGTGGTTGAGTTGCAGCAAGTGTATTTAAAAAAAAAGATTCAAACCTAAGGAATAAAGGGTGATCACTGATTTACTAAACATACATATAAGCCTGGATGTCAAACCACTTCCTCAAACTGAATCTAAAACTGAGCTCTAAGACCCCTTTCACACTGAAGCGTTTTTACAGCATTTTAGTGTTAAAAATAGCGCTATTAAAACGCTCATAAAACGCTCTCCATGCATCTCAACGGACCCTTTCACACTGAGTACTGCAAACATCTTTGGAGCAGCTTTTGGGCGCTGAAAAAGACGCTCCAAAAACACCCCTCTCCATTGAAATAAATTGAAAGCGCTGCAAAAACGCCTTACCCTTTCACACTGAGGCGTTGCACTGGCGGGGCGTTGAGAAAAGTCCTGAAAGCAGCATCTTTGGAGCAGCTTTTGAGCGCTGAAAAAAACGCTCCAAAAACGCCCCTCTCCATTGAAATGAATTGAAAGCACTTTAAAAAACGCCTTACCCTTTCACACTGAGGCACTGCAAAAACACCCTAAAACGTTAGTGTCTTAGTTGTGCTTTACCAGCACATTGGGATTGCAGATGAGGCTTCGCTCGAATAACACTCGAATAACGTTTGAAAAACACTCGAAAAACGCCCCAGTGTGAAAGGGGCCTTTATTTTGTTAAGCGCTGTGCAAACTGTTGGCGCTATATAAATCCTGTATAACAATAATATTAAAAATCATTCCATCTTCATATACATCACATACTAGCACATTATGAGAAACTTACCTGAGAACAAAGCCCTCCAGTGCAGCTCTGTCGCCGCTAAAAGACCCCTGGTCTTCCTTCTGGGTTTGAGGCCTCCGCCTACATGAGTAGCCAGGGACACGATGACGTCACTCCTGCGCATGCGTGCGGGAGCTGCTTTTTACGGCATGGGTTCTGAACATCTGGCACTGTATGCTGGACATTTAGTTAAGAAGATATTCACAGTACCAGTAGGTAAAAGTGGTGTAGCAGAGTTTAAAACCACGTTAGAATACTTATCTTTGGCCAAGATAAGCTAAGAGTAGATATGATGGGAAAATTAAAATACATAACCCCCATGTAGGGATAGCTTGGCAACTGCTTTGATGCATTTATGCAAACTCCACAACATCACAGACAGCTAGAATTTTCAAGATCATCATCACAGACAGGCAGCTAGAAGTTTCAGGAAGAAGATAAGATATGATAGTCTCCATCAGGATTTAAAGCGGAGGTTCACCCTAAATATAGTCTTTCTCATGTGATCCAGCATACTGGCGTCAGCGCCAGTATGCTTTTTTTTTTTTTTTTTTAAAACCCCAACTTACTGTGTAATCTTTAATTTTTATATCTAGCATATCTAGTGACGGCCTATACAGCCCGTCACATCTTACGAAAATACCCGATTTAGGACTCGGGTATTCTCGGCGCAATGCGGCGCCGTATTTCTCCGAGTCCTATGGCTATGGCGCGTCACGCCCTCCGAAAAAACTCTGAGAAATGCCGCGAAATACGGCGCCTGCACAGTCAGCTCCTAGGTCTGTGCGCAGTCCTAAATCGGGTATTTTCGTAAGATGTGACGCGCTATACATGCGACATCCAACACGGGGGAAAGAAATTTAAATTAAAGATTACGCAGTAAGTGGGGGATAAAAAAAAAAAAAACAGCATACTGGCGCTTACGCCAGTATGCTGGATCGCATGGGAGAGACTATATTTAGGGTGAACCACCTCTTTAACCACTTAAGACCCGGACCAATACGCTGGTAAATGACCCAAGGTGTTTTTGCGATTCGGCACTGCGTCGCTTTAACAGACAATTGCGCGGTCGTGCGACGTGGCTCCCAAACAAAATTTGCGTCCTTTTCTTCCCACAAATAGAGCTTTCTTTTGGTGGTATTTGATCACCTCTGCGATTTTTATTTTTTGCGCTATATACAAAAATAGAGCGACATTTTTGAAAAAAAAACACTATTTTTTACTTTTTGTTAAAAAAAAAATCAAATAAACTAAATTTTAGTCAAACATTTAGGCCAAAATTTATTCAGCCACATGTCTTTAGTAAAAAAAAAATCGCAATAAAAAAAAATAGCTACCTAGCGGGAACAGCGACACTAATACAGCGATCGGAAAAATGATCGCTTAGTGACGCTGGCAATAGGGAGTGAAAGGGTTAACTAGGGCGGTGATCAGGGGGTTAAAACTTTATTAGGGGGGGTGGGGGGGCTATCCTGAACCTAACACTAACTGTTTTTTACACTGCCTGTCACACTGACACTAAATGCAGTGATTAGATCACAAGGGGTTAATATGCCTATGTGAGTGTGTGTCAGTGTTGTGTTGGTGCACACTTACTTGTGATGTCTTCTCTCATCAGCAGCGCTGGGAAACAGCGCTGCGATGAGAGATGACATCATTTCCTCCTTCCTGTGTAAACACAGGAGGAGGAAGTAACAGGTTGGGAGCGCGCTCCCATTGGCTGGGAGCGATCGCGGGGGGGCGGGTATTCGCCGACATCCGCTCCCAGATCCCGGATCGCTCCCGGAGCCAGGGGGACCCCCGCACGCCGCGGAGGGGGTCCCGATGGGACCCCCGAACCGCACTTAGGCGGGGACGTAAATTTACGCCCTTGTGCCTGTACGTGCCATTCTGTGGCCGTATATGTGCGTGCGGGGGTCCTTAAGTGGTTAATGTTGATTTCTTGTGAAAAAAAAAAAGGATTTAATGTTGATTGGACCCTGGGCAAACAATGTCTCCCCCCTCCATGCAGTTTTGCTCTTCATCTGCTCTGAGACATACAATAAATATCAGCTAGACTTAAAATCAGTTTACTGTATCAGATCAGCCAGTGATAAGATTGGTTGTCAGAGGTTACATCATATCATTACCACTTACTGACAGGTTGCTATAGGTTACAGCACACATTGCGGCTCACTGATTCGTTGCTAGAGGTTACAGCACATGATTTCTTCTTGTTGATTAGTTTCTAGAGATCACTGTACAGTAATACTGCTCAATAATTGGTTGCTAGAGGTCACAGCACATCATCGCTTCACTGCAGAGCAGCATGATATACATATGAATGCCGCCTTTATTTACATATGAATGTTGCCGGCCTCAGCTATTTTCATATGAATGCTGCCGCTATTTACATACGCATGTTCCCGTTATTTACATATGAATGACTGTATTTACATGTAAACATAGGGTCTGCAGGTGAGTCATCTGTACAGAGCTAAGCAGCATTAGTAGCAGCACTTCACACTGAAATATACAGACACAGCACAGGACTAAAACTTCAAGGGGATTTAAGCTGGGATAGTTGGCAAATATGAGGCAGCTTTCTTTGAGCCCCATAACAGCTTCCCCCTTTGCCCTGCCTTAAAGTTGCCCCTGCTATTTCTCTTAGTACAGGTTTCCTGTCTGTAATGTGTATATTCGTGACATCTATGAGCTCTTCTCAGCTTTATCACCCCAGAGACGCATTAAATGAGAGAAAATATTTCAACCTAAATGCTTGAGTCATTAGTGATGATCTCCTCATATGATAATTTGTAAACCTAACAATGTTGTAAGATATACTTTACAGTGTTCCAATATCCCAAAAATGTTGTTGTGCTTTGTATCAGAACTTTATAGATAATACATGAATGGCAAAAAATGGCCAAAAACAATGTAATGCTCTGTTAATACTTTGAAATCATTCCTATGCTTCACATTACCTGTACATTTTTCATGAATCTGAGTCTATAAATATGACATATACATAAATTACAGTATACATGACATATACATAAATATCAATATATTTTCTGTATTATAATTATTAAATTATTTTGCTAACATTGAGAATTTTAAAAGGTATGATGCGCATAACTTACCTCCTGGGTGTATTCACAGTGACAATGGAATAAACTGACAAAGAAGGCACACTAATTCCAGTTTTGTAGTTGGGCTGGCCTCAGTAAGTGTAAGAATTTACTGGGAGAAACCAGACACCCCTGTTCTGTATACTGAGATTGTATTGGATAAGTGGGATCTCCAGTAACAATGTGACAAAAAGTGAAAAGCTGCATGTGCTATACTATTTATGTCATCAGAATCCAATGATGTGATTAAGCTTTAATTAGAAAAATAAATAAAAATGTAGGCTTCAATGGCAATTCTATCTAAATTTCTGAACATAACACTGTATGGGACTGCAGTGAATAAAAGTGTGTGTGTAGTGAAAGTAAATTCTTGAATTTTTCAATATATTTGAGCAGGCAAACATAAAATCTCCATCAGATAGTGCCAGCAGGGTAAAGATCATATACAGTATCTCGCAATAGTGAGTACACCCCTCACATTTGTGTAAATATTTTATTATATCTTTTCATGTGATGACAATGAAGAAATTATACTTTACATTGTAGCAAAGTAGTGAGTGTGCAGCTTGTATAACAGTGTACATTTTCTGTCCCCTCAAAATAACTCAACACACAGCCATTAATAATATCTAAACCACTGGCAACAAAGTGAGTTTATATTGGGCCCAATAAGTGTTACAAGGTCTCAGGTGTGAATGAGGGCAGGTGTGTTAAATTTGGTGTTATCGCTCTCACTCATTTATACTGGTCACTGGAAGTTTAACATGGCACCTCATGGCAGAGAACTCTCTGAGGATCTGAAAAAAAAATGTTGTTCTACATCAGTGGTGCCCAACCAGTGGCCCGCGGAGCCTTCTGATGTGGCCCGCGACCTCCTGCTCTGGGATGGAATAGAATACTGTTATTAAAGGTCAGTTTATTACTAAAATGAGTGTATATATGGGTATATCTGCAGTGGTTACTTGGCTGCTTTCAAACCAATCTGCAGATGCAGAGCAGCGCACCTGCGGGTTACTTGCACTGAGCCATAGACTTCTGTTATTACCTGCAAGTTTGGGGAGCTTTCTGAAAAGTGCACCAAACCTGCAGAATATAATAGAAGTCTATTGCAAAGTACAGAAAACCCAATGGTACACTGCGTTGAAGTCTAAAAGCAGCCATGGGCCCCTTTCACATGGACAGTCCGACCCAATTGGACCCTCTATTCACCTCTAAGAAATGGCAGATGTAAAGCGACTTGTGTCCTAACTCCAATCTGATCCAGTTGTGTCTGTGTCCGCTTTGCATATGCAGAGCGGACATGGACCTGCCATGCGCCTGCTTCACTGATTATGGCCCATGACTAGATACCAAGTCGCTTAAGTGGTCCTAATGCTTCAAAAGGTTGGGCACCCCTGCTCTACATAAAGATGGTCTAGGCCAGGAGTCTCCAAACTACGGCCCTCCAGGTGTTCAGGAACTACAATTCCCATCATGCCTAGTCATGTCTACGAATGTCAGAGTTTTACAATGCCTCATGGGAAGTGTAGTTTCACAGCATCTGGAGGGCCGTAGTTTGGAGATCCCTGGTCTAGGCTATAAGAAGATTGCCACAACCCTGAAACTGAGCTGCAGCACGGTGGCCAAACCATACAGATGTTTACCAGGACAGGTTCCACTCAGAACAGGCCTTGCCATAGTCGACCAAAGAAGTTGAGTGCAAATGCTTAGCGTCATATCCAGATGTTGTCTTTGGGAAATAGACGTATAAGTGCTGCCAGCATTTCTGCAGAGGTTGATGGGGTGGGGGGTCAGCCTGTCAATGCTCAGACTATACGCTGCACACTACATAATGGCATGGCTGTCGTCCCAGGAGGAAGCCTCTTCTTAAGATGATGCACAGGAAAGCCCACAAACAGTTTGCTGAAAACAAGCAGACTAAGGGCATGGTTTACTGAAACCATGTCCTGTGGTCTGATGAGACCAAGGTAAACTTATTTGGCTCAGAACATTTCAAGTGTGTGTGTCGGCAACCATGTGAGGAGTACAAAGATAAGTGTGTCTTGCCTACAGTCAAGCACGGTGGGGGGAGTGTCATGATCTAGAGCTGCATGAGTGCTACAGGCACTGGGGAGCTACAGTTCATTGAGGGAACCATGAATGCCAACATGTACTGTGACATACTGAAGCAGAGCATTATCCCCTCACTTCAGAGACTGGGCCGCAGGGCAGTATTTCAACATTATAAGGACCCCAAACACACCCCCAAGATGACCACTGCCTTGCTAAAGAAGCTGAGAGTAAAGATGATTGACTAGCCAAGCATGTCTCCAGACCTAAACCCTATTGAGCATCTGTGGGGCATCCTCAAACGGAAGGTGGAGAAGCACAAGGTCTCTAACATCCACCAACTCCATAATTTCGTCATGGAGGAGTGGAAGAGGACTCCAGTGGCAACCTGTGATGCTCTGTTGAACTCAATGCCCAATAGGGTTAAGGTAGTGGTGGAAAATAATGGTGACTACACAAAATATTGACAATTTGGGCCAAATTTTAAAATTTTCACTTAGGGGAGTACTCACTTTTGTTGCCAGCTGTTAAGATGTAGCAGGTAACCAGGGTCACAGAGAAAGGGTAGTCAATACAAGCCAAGGTTCTGTGGCAGGTGGATAGCAGAGAAGACGAAGTTAGGTGGGAGCCGAGGATCAAGACAGGTAGCAGGCCAATGAGATCCTTTAAACAAGCTAAGGTCAGTAGGCAGGCAGCAGACAGTTCTGGAACAAGCCGGCTTGGCAACGCAACGCTGTATCCTGGCCTAGGCCAACAAGACCCAGGCTTAGGGCAGCACTTTGCAGGGGGAAGCACGGAAAGAGTCCCCCACAGCTTGCGCTACACTGTTAGACTGGACTGGACCATCATCCTTGACCACAAACCTTCCTCACTGTGCTACAGTATATGTTTTCTGCTGCACCATTGGCATGGTTATATCTTTTTATTCCTCTCCATAAAATTATCATAAATTTGTGTTTAAAGTAGAACTATAGGCAACACTTTTTATTTTCATTTTGGATAGAGTAAGGGAGGGTTATAGCCCCTGTCAGTTGATTTTTTACCATCCCTGTCCCATTGTAGAGATTTCCCTTCACTTCCTGCCCCATAGCCAAACAGGAAGTGAGAGGAAATCTATGCAAATTAAGGGAATCCATCCCCGCCCCCCAGGCCCTAAGAACTAGTGTCCCCACTCGAAAATTTCAGGGTAGGTCTTCAACAGAATTAATTGACCCCCCCCAAGTCCTCAGAACTAGGGTCCCCACTCGAAAATTTCAGGGGTGTGGCCTTGACAAAAAGGGTTGGTCATATTTTAATTAGGGGGTGCACAAGTTTAGTCAGGCCTAGGACAGCACAAAACCTAAATACACTACTGCGGGTCGTTAATCAAAAATCACAGGAAACACAGGGACGTCGGTAACAGCTGGGATCAAACAGCACTTCAGCCAAGGGCTGACTTCCCTCTAAAGACCCATGTGATGTACTGGTGGAAGTTCTGGGTCCTAGAGCCCCTTCGGTGCTCTGACCGATGCTGGGTCCCAAAGACCTCCTGCTATTGGTACCATGACAGGTCCAAAATTAAGATGACAGAGACTGGAGGGCAATTATTCAAAATCATAAAGAAATCTGCTGAAAAGGCAATACCAGCGAGGGTTTCACTGCATTTTCAACAGTACACCATTACAACTATTGATATTTTTGTTGAATAAATTATTGAAAAGACAAATTTGTTCTTGCCCTTTTATTTAAGTATCACCTTTATCTGTAGACACAGTTTTGATAAATATCTAATGTTTGCCTATCCAAATATGTTAAAAAAAGTCAGCAATGTACATATGTGTACTTAATTTTTCACATGACTGACTAAAAGAAACCCGTACTGATGAAAATATAAAAGCTGCCGATACTGACTCATTGACTCATACTGACTCATTGATTATGGCTCCCATTTTTTGTTAGCTTAGTAGGAGCACAGGTTTACTTATAAAAAAACAAAAACAAAACAGTGTCACCATAAAGGTGAATTTACAATTTTACATTTTTAGTAAAATATTATTGAAATCACAGCATGAATTTGAAAGAAAATACTTTTTACCTGTCAGAACAGGTGGGGAGACTTCCCCTGCACACAAGGACGCCTCATATTGTCCTGACTATACTGTGCATGCGTAAGTGTTATACGATATATGTTATATAGGTGTTATAAGAAAATTTTGAGGCAGACCAGAAGACCTGGCCAAGGTAGTAGCATAGTTAAGGACCTTATTTAAAAAAGTAGATAGTTTAGGCTACACAGTACACAGCAATCGGATATGGTACATTACATTGCACTAAGCACGGTAAACAAGGTGGTAGGCTGCAGAGCATATGGTAAGTGACAGATACTGTATCGGACAAAACAGTAAGTGACAGACGCGCACCAGGCAAAGTCGGCAGTAAGCAGGGGGGTACAGGCAGTACACCAGTAGGGGGCCCGGATGGCATCCCTCTTTTTTTTTTGTCAGCACCCAAAGCCCCCCCCCCCCCCAACCTCTAAGGGGCCCGGTGGCCCCAGGGCCCAGGATGGCATCCCCCCTTTTTTATTTTTTTGTCAGGACCCAAAGCCCCCCCATCTATAAGGGGCCTACTTTTTTTTATTTTTATTTTTTCGTCAGCACCCAAAGCCCCCCCGACCCCTAAGGGGCCCGGTGGTTCCAGAGCCCCGGATGGCATCCCCCTTTTTTTTATTTTATTTTTTTCGTCAGCAACCAAAGCCTCCCCACCTCTAAGGGGCCCGGTGGTCCCCAGGACCCAGGATGGCATCCCCCTTTTTTTTATTGAATTTTTTTCGTCAGCACCCAAAGCCCCCCCGACCTCTAAGGGGCCCGGTGGTCCCCAGGGCCCCGGATGGCATCCCCCTATTTATTTTTGTCCTTCAGCACCCAAAGCCCCCGACCTTAAATCGCACCCCCCAAGATTCTTGATTTGCGGCGGTCCCGCATTCTCACTTTGCGGCGCACCCTGCTTTTCAACTTGCGTCGTCACCCCCTCGCTTCTCAATTATTTGCGGCGGCTGGTTCTCTGCCCCAGGAGGCCCATGCTTGAAGCTATGTAAAGGGACCCAAAATTCCTGATGGCAGCCCTGGCAGTAAGTGACAGATGCTGTACAGGCTAGCAGGAAGTAAATTAGAGAGAAGGCAGATTAACTCCAAGCTGAAGGGTAATTCATGTATCGCTCATGATAAATGGCATGATCAGGGACAGAGGGACGCCAGACTAAGTGCATCATTAAAATCAATGATTTATTTTGAAAGGACAAGACAATTGGCAACTCACAAGATGGTTGATAGAACAAGCATTTAGGGTAAAAAATATCCGTCCCAAAGCTTCTAATCCTAATCTAATATTAGAACGATTCAGAGAAGCTTTGGGACAGACATTTTTTACCCTAAATGCTTGTTCTATCAACCATCTTGTGAGTTGCCAATTGTCTTTTAATGCTGCACTTAATTTGGCACCCCTCTGTCCATCCACAGAGTTCACAGCTTCACTTCAAGTGCTTTCTTATAAACTTTTATGGACTTTCTCCATTGACTGAAATAACATTTGTTATGCTTTTACCTGATGTGTTTTATATTCCCTATCTTTTATGGGGAATATAAAACAATGGCAACTCGATAACTACTTAGTATCATTCTTTATTTGGCTACATCATATACACAGGATCAATGCTGACATGTTTGGGCCATTACAGCCTTACTCATAGCATGATTAACATTAAAATGGCATGGCTTATATATTATAACCCCCCCCCCCCCCCCACACACACACACACACACATTAATGTAGGAGACAGGACTGAACATAATTACAATTAAAACCAATTAACATCAAGTGGTTACACATAGAGGGTGCACACCCAGTAACATCACATCAGAAAATCAATAGTATATAATGACTATAGACATTACAAAAAAAGTTTGTTCAAAATATATCAGAAATATTAAAAATGTTTATTACATTAATTTGCTTCAGAAATAAGTCTATGTCCTATCTATTGTTTAGGCCAGCTGACATTCTAGTGTTTAAAGCATGGATCCACCACATTTTCTTCTGCAGGATTAAGTGGTGCACATTACCACCCCTTGTGGGTTTCTTAACCTGCTCAATGCCCAATGTCTTTAGGGTTTTTAGGGTTTTCTTCAATGCTTTATTCCAAGGCCCAACATGGCCTTCATCAACATGGTATAGGACAGGAAAGGTTGATGAGCAGAGAGAGCTTGAGTATCAGGCCTTGGATATGATGAAGAAGGGAGCAGTCTTGCTCTCCGCAATGCCTGGCTCGGGCCCCTGCCACAGGCCTAGTGCTTGAATGAGCGTGAATTGAAATGAACGAGTCCTCCCAATAGATTTAGTTAGAGTCACTGGATCCCCGATGGTTCGTTCAAAGCCCTATTGGATCACCTGCCCCTGGGTTCTCCTCAAGCCGATCCCCCACTGCACAGCTCCCAGCTTGGGATACTTTCAGAAAAGGTTTGGAACCCAGCAGCTACTGGGATCCCTCTCTATGTCAGAGTAGAGCTCCGCATGGTGCGCAACTTCGGCTAGGTAGGCCACGGCTGCGGGGTCCATGGATGTGCGCACCCTGAAAGTGGGTGCTGCACCTGGAACTCGGACCCCGCAGAAAGCAAAAACGGCCCTCAGATATAGCCTCCCTCAGCATGCCTTAGCAAGGGAACCAACCCCTCTGATTGGCTGCTGAGGAAAACGAGTCCGCCAAAACCCCTCTAGCGCCAGCTGCCGCCCAGGGGTGGAAACACACCCCTGGAGAGCAGACTGACCCACAGGACAGTTCCAGGAATGACAGCAGCCTAAATTTGACAAATTGTGAATGAGAGCTACGTAGCTCTCCCATTCCCCACTAACTTTAGCGTAACACCCCTACTGAAAGTAAGGGGTCGCTACAATTACCTTTATGAATGTATCTAAAATGTCTAGAGACATTTGAAATATTCCTGGCATTGTGGTGTTATTGTAATGCTCTGAAATTCTGATCCTCAAGGAGCATATAGTGCATCCGACATAGTGTAGCTTGCAACTTTTACACTCTATGACATATATCACTGAGATAGGGGTTGATTTACTAACGGTAAATCCACTCTGCAGTGAACTACAAATACACTGTAAGTGCAGTTGCTGTAGATCTTTGTAAATCTAAGGGGGAAGCTCTGAAATCAGTGGAAAATCTGCTGATTTTATCATCCAATCATGTGCAAGCAAAAATGTTGTTGTTTTTTTCCTTGCATGCCCCCCTCAGATCTACAGCGACTGTACGTGTAGTGCAAAGTGGATTTGCCTTTCGTAAATAACCCTGGATGTCACAAAATTAATAGTGTTGCTATATTGCTTTTGGCCCTTAGCAGTAGAATGAGAGTTCTTGGTAATAAATGCTGCTTGTACTCTACTAACATCTATAGCTTTACCTTTGGAGATCCATTGTTCCTTATACCCTTGATCAAGCAGTCTATTAGAAACTGCCTCACATTCACAAACAAAATTGTCCTGTGTAGAACAGTTTCTTTTCGCTCATATAAACTCCTCTGTAGGTATTGCTCTTAGTGTGTGTGTTGGATGACAACTAGAATCTAACAAAAGGGAGTTCCCTGCACATGTCTTCTGAAAGTGCTGCTCCTAACTATTTCTGTGGCTGCTTCACCTGTGAGGACCAGATCTAAGTATTGGATCTGTTCAGGATGAAATTTGATGGTAAATTGTAGTCATTTTGATATAAATCAAAAAGGAAATTAAAGATTGTTCAGTATTATGCCAAGTGGGAAAAACAACTGCGCTAATTATCAAAGAAAAACAAAAAACAATGTAGCAGCCAGCACACAGACAAACAAAGTCAAAGTGAACGTGGAGAAAGAAAGTGCAGCGCTATACTAATTACTTTTGTGAAAATGCTGCCAAATTCACATGACATAACAATGTGAAATCAAACAAAAATTGTATGTAAAAGCATAATAAAAGACAATTGTACTCAACATGTGATGCCAGATGCCCCTGTTGATGGCTTTGAGCCGAAACTAGTCGGGTAACATCCATAGTACCCCATACTGCTTTTAGATATATTTTTCACGTGATTTTATTCATTTATTTTAAATAAAGCCTTCATTGGTTTTTTGATCTGCACCATTGGGAGCATTTCTTTTTTCTTTTTCCCATGCCACACATGTTGTGTTGATACATGAGCCTGGCCATCCCTCCATTGGCCTTTTGTTATCCGGGTTCCTGTCCCTGAAGTGAGGTATCCGACCAAGATTGAATCCATCATCTCAGCTGGAGTAACCATCGCTGCAAAACCTTTCACGCACAGAGCCCAGGGTCCGCTGTGACCACCATGCCTGATCTGACTTGCTGTTAGTACTAACATGTGAGTCCACCACAGCTGGTAAGAGTATCCATTTCCATTGATTTTGATAGTCTGAAGGGTGCTACAGACAAGCCATCATTGTTGTTTCAATTTCCTTGAACTGGCATCATATGTGAAGATTTCATTCATCCATTTGGGACACACCTATGAACTATTCATTTTTGTTTATTTTGTTTGGTTGGTTTTTTCACTCATCAGTTTGCCAACATATGTATGGACTATATCAGTATTCCACACATGTTGAGTACAATTGTCTTTTATTATGCTTTTACATACAATTTTTGTTTGATTTCACATTGTTATGTCATGTGAATTTGGCAGCATTTTCACAAAAGTAATTAGTATAGCGCTGCACTTTCTTTCTCCACAGTATTATGCCATACAAAAATCAGATCGTAAAGCGACCATATTATACGATACCATCTTTAAAAGAATTGCTCGGTGAAAACAAAACCATTTCCTCCCACCAACCCCTATACAGATTGGCTAAGGATGGGGAAAATGTAGCCCCCATTGAGGCACCGCAGGATTGCAAGTAAAATTGGCCATCAATTGTGTTTTAATAGAAATTCTACTGCAAGACAGAGGAACTCTTGTAATTATGGTGAATAAGAGCTGTATTTATGTACGTGATGTTTAAGGGCACTGATGGCTAAATGGTGAGGCATACATGAATATAAAGACTTTACATCTACTATAACCCAAGTAAGTTCCCGGACCACTTGATTTCATGTATGTGAGCTAGCACATAGTTAGTATCACTAAAATAGACTGGTAAGCAATTCACTAGGGGTTTAAACAAGTGTCCCCCCCATTGGGGGCCCATCTACAATGAACACCCTGCACACATGGATGTTACGCCACTGGGCCTAAAGCTGACATTTTGTAACTGTTTACTTTGGATACAGAACCAAACACATTAGTTATGTGTAATTTTGTGTATCTCATGTCCTGCTGACCTATCATGCCCCCCTTATTGACAACACATATTGCCCTGAGCAATATGTGTTGTCTTCCGATGCTGGAAGGTTAACCACCACAGTACCTGTCACTGTGAAGTGTTATACCAATTACCTGCCCTTTTCTGCCCTCTCTTCCTTTTAGAGATCTGGGAGCAGATGAAACTGTCAATGACCAGTGGGGCAGTTGACAGCACAGTGCTGGAGGGCTTTGTTTGAAAGGTAAGTTTGCCATAATGTGCTAAAAAGATGTGCATACTAGCACATTATGGCAAAAAGTCCCTGGGACCCATGTACTGTATTTAAAAATATAGCAGAGTTTAATTCTGCTTTATTTTTAAAAAAAAAGTCCCACAATGTCTATCCACTTTTAATCATGTCATCCCACAATGTAGATCCATGTCAATCATGAGGCTCGCTAACCTGCCATAATTCTGACTGCTTACGCACATCTTGTCCCTTTGCTTCACTTCTGCCTAACCACTTCAATACCGGGCACTTACCACCCTTCCTGCCCAAGCCAATTTTCAGCTTTCAGTGCTGTCGCTGTTTAAATGACAATTGCGCGGCCATGCTACACTGTAGTGAAATGTCTCTATATCATTAGGTGATGTATACCCAACAGGGTAAAAAGTGAAAAAAAATGATTGTTAAAGTGAGTCCACGGACACAATACATGTGAAAATGTCCAACACAATGAAGTGAACAGTAACAGTGAAGTATAGCCGTGTAGATCATCACATGGAAATTGCTTTCAGATAGGTATGATAAGACTAAATACGCTTACCGGAACCGGTGGATTTGAGTAGAATCAGCTTGTCTGAAGAATCTGGATGGTATCAGCTACAAACATAACCCATGTACACAGCCGTCTAAGATTGGGGATCCCTCTATAGGTGGTATCCTGAACGCATAGAGGAGACCAAACTCCAACAGACCGCAGTGTTTTCAGACGGTGTTAGGCAGATTCCAATGGGTGTGCACCCTCTTGGGGGTGAGTGGAAGGCACAATTGAGAGGCTCAAAAAAAAAACACCAGAACATGGAAGGAAAAAGAAAACAATGCTCCACTGGTGCAGGTTAAAAATGTGGGCTTTAATTAATAAAAACCGACAAAGATTAAAAGTGATCACAATTCAAAGATAAAAGCTATATGGGGAGTAATGGAAAGTACCAGGCCTGACATGTTTCTTTTGACTAGGACTTCTACTGGGGAATCTACAATGTTAAACTTTTTCTTAATTAGCGCAACACCTTTATTTTCAGTCACTTTAGAATTTCAGTCACATTCTTGTGTAGCAGCTTATTTAATTATTTTGTGTTTAGGATTAAGTACAGTAATTATTTTCATCCACATGCTACACTGTACCCAAACAGAATTTTCATAATCTTGTTCCCACAAATAGATCTTTCTTTTGGTGGTATTTGATCACCTCCGCAGTTGACCAAAAATTTTGAAAACGTTTTTTCTTTTGTTTCTGTTATAAAATTGTGTAAATAAGTACGTTTTCTCCTTCACTGATGGGCACTGATAAGGCGGCACTGATGGGCACTGATAAGGCGACACCGATGAAGTGGCATAAATGAGGTGGCACTGACAATGGGCACTGATAGGCTGCACTGATGGGCACTCATGGGTGGCACTGGTGGGCACTGATAGGCGACACTGATGGGCACTAAAAGGCTGAACTGATGGGTACTTATGAGTGATAAACAATCAGCACAGACCCCCCCCCCCTCTGTCAGGAGAGCAGCCAATCGGCTCTCCAATACTGGCGTCTGTCAGACATGAGTGAGGAAAAGCTGATCAACAGCTTTTCCTGTTTACATCGTGATCAGCCGTGATTGGACACAGCTGATCACATGGTAAAGAGCCTCTGACGGAGGCTCTTTACCGAGATCGGTGTAGCAGTGTGTCAGACTGAGACAGCACACCACTGATCGCCACGATGCACTGACACACCGCACCACTGATCACCGCGATGCATATGATGTCCAGTCAGGATAATGCAACTACCGCCCGACCGTCATTCTGCTATAGGCCGGGCGGGAAGTGGTTAATGACAGGTCCAGTGGATGACAGCTCATACAGTGCCTTGAAAAAGTATTCATACCCCTTAAAATTTTCCCTATTTTGTTATGTTACAACCAAAAACATAAATGTTTTTTATGTGATAGTCCAACACAAAATGATATAAAAAAATTAAATGGAAGGAAAATGATAAATGGTTTTCACATTTTTTTACAAATAAATATTTGAAAAGTGTGGATTTGTATTCAGCCCCTCCCGAGTCAATACTTTGTAGAACCACCTTTCACTACAATTACAGCTGCACATGCACAAAGCTTGGTCAATAAAGACATGGATGAGCGAGTGAGTCCTGACCTCAACGCGATAGAACACCTTTGAGATGAAATAGAGCAGAGACTGCAAGCCATGCCTTCTCATCCAACATTAGTGCCTGACCTCACAATTGGCCTTTTGCCAGAAATTTAAACACACTCTTTTCTTTGTAAATGTCTGTATTGCTCTAGTAGGTAATATACACACCACAGATGCACCACTTTACAGTCGGGGTCAGGGCATTTCCAGGCATGTTATTTAATGGAATTTTGCATTTTTAATGTTTTGCTTCAAGAACTACTAAAATCAGCCCAAATGGTATTTTTTTATGTATTTCTTCCTTTATATATTCCCTAGGTTATTGCCCAGACCTCCCTTCCCATGAGATTTGCTCGACAACCTTTTGCTATTAGCCTGGAAATAGGCCAGACACGTTCAGTTCACCTTGACTTCAATGGGGTATGGATTCGGAACCTGAACTATGTTCGCCAAACCCTGCTTGAACCAAACCCAGGTACGTTTGGCTCATTACTAATCTTTAGTAGACTGACTATGCTTACAACTCTCCTGCTGCCTTTCCTTGATTCAGGCATACTTTATGTTAACATTAAGGACACTATTGTCACAGTTGACACTGCCAGTTGGTACAGAAATTGTCATGAGGCCCAATGATTTGTAGTTACACCTTAGCTTGCAGGGATACCTACCTTCATTATTGTGTTTTTTTTTTTGTTTATTCATTTCCCATTCATGATTAAAATAAAACAGAACAACTGGAAAAATGCAACAGAATGTTCTTTAATAAGATATTATGAAAAAAAGGCACAACTTGAGCATATTGGGTATTCTTGCATTGCACAGAATGCAGATAAAAGGTGCTGTAGGTCCCTCAGACACATAAGAAGCCATTAAGAAACAACCCACCAGCAACCAACAAAAGCTGAAAAATCACTTTTTGTGAAACTAAGTTCTTAAAAATGTTTGTCTTTTTTTTATTTTTAATAACTCTTTATTGATTAAAGCTGAATTGCAAAAAATGCTTTACAAATCAAACTATGCGTTAAGTTTCTTTACAGTATTTAAAGCGTAGTGCTGCTAAACTAACTGGTAAGTGGCAGGAAATCATTTAGTTTAAGACATTGTTGATCCTTTTTATTGTGATGGAAACACCATCAGCAATTTGCCAAATCTTTCAAGAGGCCCCCTTTATTAGAATAGCAAAGCAATCATTATGTCTGCATTGTATGCTCTGTGTTATAGTGATGGAATTGTGAAAGTGTTTGTCAAGCCACATTGTCTAAAATGACTGGGATGAGACTGTAATTGGAGTCCAGGCAGCTGCTGGGCAGAGTGTAAATTTAGCTTGTAGCGCGGATTCTGATAATGTTGGGGGATTATGAAAATCCAAGGAGCTTAGCTTTCTTTATCAGCACTGGTCCAAATGACAAGTTTTTTAAGTACAATCACACACTAGGAAAACTTCATAGTTACATCATGGAGTGCAACTTAGAAGTTCATAAGTGATGAACTATGACTTCACAACTCAGTGTAAATACTTGTATTGTTCCTATTTTTTATTTTTAGGTGGTGGGAAGGAGACCCTTGACAGTTTTTTACTCTTTATCTGTCCCATCAGGAAGATTTCTAATTACTTCCCGTCTCAGAGACAAAATAGGAATAACGAAGAATATATTGCAAGGGAAAAATATATTTAGAAAGTTATGACAAGAATAGGTCTCAATTAAAAGATTTCCCCTTTCTTTCCTTCCTATGTAAGTTTTAACATCTAAGTAGACATGTGCATTAGTTTTCATCCGAATGCATTTTCATCCGAATTTCAGGTATTTTCGTTATCGTTTTAACAAACGATAACGAAAGCACAGAAAACGAAAACCGAAAGTTCCGACATAAACTAATGCTTTATTTTCGTTTTAGTTGCGCTCGAATGTGCCTAACCTTAACTCTATTAGTCCAATATCATTCTACATAAAGGGAAAAGATTCAACATAGAGAGAAAAGATTCGACATTGAGAGACATTTTTTAGATTCTGTCGAATCTTTTTTTTTTAGAATATTCGACATACACCATAAGCCTTTAATGACAGATTCGACATAGAGAGACATTAAGATTCGACATAGAGAGACATGAATATTCGACATAGAGAAACATTAAGAGTCGCTTTTTTTTTTAAAGATTCTGTCGAATCTTTTTTTTTTTTCTTCGAATATTCGACAGACACCATAAGCCTTCAATGACAGATTCAACCTTAATTTGTATTTTCGGACTAATGCATTTTTTTTTAACGAAAAACTAAATAAATAAAAACGAATTTCGGGAGTAACTAAATAAATGTATTTTTCAGATGAAAACAAAATTACGAAACAAAATATTTCAGTGTGCACATGTCTACATTTAAGTACCCCATCACTTTCTGTATCAGTGTCAATAGTAACTAGGACACATATTGAGGGAGAATACCTCACAGCAGAGATGAGCGAATCTGCCCATGTTCTATTCTCTGTAGACATGTGCATTCGTTTTCGTATGAATACATTTTCGTCCGAATTTAAGCCCAGAATACAAAAACCGAAAGATCCGACATAAACAGATGCTTTATTTTAGTTTTCGTCGGTCGAATGTGCCTAACTTTAACTCTATTAGTCCAAGATTATTCTACATAGAGAGAAAAGATTCGACGTAAAGGGAAAAGATTCGACATAGAGAGAAAAGATTCAACATTATAGAGAGAATAGATTCGACAATATAGAGAGAAAAGATCGATGCTGGAATTGGGTGGGGTGGAAGTAAAATAAACATAATGATGATGAATGTTATTGGCTGATTGTAACCAAAAAGGAGAAGCGGTAAAATAGCTTGAATTAACTTTTACAATTATAACATGAACGACGAAGAACCAAAAAAGCATTGAAAAACATACAAACATACAAATGATGAAACTGTCATTGAAGGCTTATGGTGTCTGTCAAATGTTCAAAGAAGATTCGACGGAGCAGCTAAACTGTACAACGTTATAGAAAAATTCTAATGTTGGTTGACTAGTAATAATAATTAATAAATATAATTATTACTAGTCATACAACATTAGAATCCTTCTATAGCTTGTAGGCGGAACATTAGACCGGAAATGTACGTTTCGACGTACAGTTTCGCTGCTCTGTCGAATCTTCTTTGAACATTCGACAGACACCATAAGTATTCAATGGCAGTTTCAACCTTAATTCATTCGGATTTTCAGACAAATGCAGTTCCTTGCGAAAAACAAAATAAATAAAAACGAGTAACTAAATAAATGTATTTTTCGGACGAAAACTAAATTCCGAAACGAAATATTTCAGTGTGCACCTGTCTAATTTTCTGGGGTTCGGAGAGCCCTGTTTGAAATTCAGTGAATCTAAACTCAATCCCATTAAGTCTATAGGAGCAGAATACTGTCTGGGATACCTTAAAATGGAATTCCAGGCAAAGCTTAACACCTATTCTGACTATCCCGTGTAAGAAAGATCTATATATTTACCTATTTACAGGTTGATCTGGTCTGGTCAGTTGATCTCCCCTGTATCAGACAGTGACTGCTGTAGGGGAGAGAATGCCTAATAATGGCTGTTTATGTCTGGGAGTGGTGATGCCACCCGAAGGTACCTATGGCCCATCTGTTGTTAGCACTCCCTCCTCTCCTCTACAACTGCCATTGGCTGATAGAGGGAAGATCACAACACCCAACAGCAGTGGCCTGTAAATAGATAAGTATACAGATCTTTAGTCAAAATAGGTATTAGGAGGTTGGAAGAGGATATTTTTAAGTAGTTTTGATTTGCTCGAATGCTACTTTAAAACTATACATGGTGTTATGAAGCAGTACAATCTTTCAAGGACAGCCTCGGTGATGGCTTACCCTGGCAGTGGAATTGATTTTTGCAGTCAGCTTGGTTTACATATAGCAACAGTAACACCCTAAACGGATTCATTGCAATAAAAAAAGGCTTTTTTCAGCTGTTTGTTATTAGCTATACATAATTTTTCATCAAGCAGTATTGTGCCTGTTTTATCCAGGGTATAGAAATTAGCCAGTGATTTGCTCAGAATGTCCATATTCTTGCTCATGCAAAACTGTCCTGCCACTGGCCAATTTGTTATCAAACTCTCATTAACAAGAGACCACAGATGATGTAAAAGTGTAAAATTGTCTAACAGCAAGACAATTTTTTTGAGCAAGACTCAGCTAAAATTTTGGGGGGTGTGGTCCTACCAGGCATGTGAGTGGACCCCCATCATGGAGCTTCCAATCCTCTCCCTGACCCCTTTACCACTCAAAACTGGCACCGATAGACTCAGCTCCTTGTGAGGAATCCTGTGGTACTCTCTGATTCACATCTCCTGAAGCCATGACAAGATTTGTAAAAAAAATTATAGAAAGAATTACAGCGGGAGAAAGTGGCATCAATGACTTGGAAGACAAACTTCCTCCCCTGATTGCTGAATCCTGTTCAACCGCCCGTCTAGCCCACGACAACAGCGATAAAGCTGACGACATTGAAAACAGTCTGAGATGCATTAACATTAACATTCAATATAATGGGACAAAGGTCTTCTTTTACCCTGACTTTTCCGCTGAGGTGCCATGCAAAAGAGCCAAGTTAATGGATGTCAAGCAAAAGCTGCAGCACTTGGGATTTTCGTATGCCGTGCTATTGTGAGTCACTATTCAGGGTCAGGCATAACTTTTCAGTACTTTTTCAGTACAGCAACAGAGGTGGCAGATTGGCTAGATGTGAATGAGCCCTCGCTGCGGGCACAGCAATTGGAGGATGCAGATCTTTGACTGCAGATTCTCTACTACCACTGCAAAGCTGAGTAGTGTAAGATTACCCTGGCTGGGGACAAAAACAGGTTGTTTGTTTTCTTCTCTGCTCCCAACTACCTATATAGGTGTATTTGCGCAAGTGTTTTCCGAAGAGACTTCACCAGTATGATGATAGCATTGAAAGCTATCTGCTGGGTGGTACAAGGCATGTATGTAGACTCATTCCTGCACAGGTGTTCTGCCGAGCCTTATTATTTCCTGGCTGTTTTAAAAAAAATTGTGGCACAGTTGTGCTTCACCAAACTGGTTTTTGTTTATAATATTGTTTTTTGCTGGAGATGTCCCACAACTGTTGTTTTACTCTGGTACTGCTGGGAATGCTTTACTCCACATTGAAATTCATATATGGGGTTCCCCTCTGAAATTGCACTACTGACATTGGCTCCTGGTCTTTTTTGTCTATCTTTGCTAAACCATGGATAATACATCAGTAATAACCTGGAATGTCAGGGGCTTAAATAGCCCCTTGAAAAGGGCAACGGTGAACTCTGTCCTACGCAAGTATCACCCAGCAATTATTGGGATGCAAGAAACACATCTTATAAGAGACACTTTGTGCTGTCTGCGATACTCCGGGGTAGGAGGACACATATATCACTCAACTCACACATTCTATTCCAGGGGTGTAAGTGTGTTAGTGCATAAATATTTCTATTTTCAGGAATTCCAGTCAGCAGTGGACACTGAAGGCCGTTATATATTTCCCTGCTGTAGATTGTATATGATCACTTGTATAATAGCTGTGGTATATATCCCTCCTTCGTTCTCCATGGTGGTGCTGAAGGAGTTGATGTCCTTTATGTTGGCTAGATGTCCCTCTTTATGTGATGGGGACTTTAACAGTGTTCTGGATAAACATCCCCCAGCCTCCCATGTCCAGGCTACAGGTCGTAGTTTCATTTCTGACTGATCCCCCTATGTACATGTATTCATTCACCTAGCTTGTCTCTATTCGCTAAGGAACCAGGAAACTTCTTGTTCTGGATCACAATCCACACCTCACCATTTTCCCCATGTTGCATCACAAACTTGGCAGTGGTAAAGTGATAAAGGACTGCAAGTTTATCTCTCTGTCAATTGCTCTGCCTGCTTGGTCTGTGTCAGATACTGTTTAGCGCTCACCCACAGAGCACTAGACTTAGAGACCCAGGGATTGTGGGATATGTAATTCTTCACAGGAAATTTTATTTCTCAGATTATACAGTAAGGTAATGTGTTAACCTGTGCAGTGCCATGCCACATACCTCTTGGTTGAGCACAAACCAAAACTTCTGACACAGGGAAATGTAGATTTACTCTCTTATAATAGGTTCACACTATTGTGGGTGCCGGAATTCACGTAAATAGCATGTGCTCTGGCACCTATAGCCAAAATGCACTGCTCTTTAGCACATCGGACACCGACCACTGATGGTCCACCAGAAAATTTTGGTGGTCCCCAGGGACTGTGCCACAAATCAACATTGTGGCGGATGTATATTGTCAAATGTTATTTCCAGTGTTGTTCTCAATGCACGCTGGCTTCCAATGGCATTCGCTGATCACAGACTGTGGGAGGTAGCATGGAGCTCGTGCACGTGGTTGGATAAGAAGGTGATATTCAATGATGAGTCTGTGTAAGGTGTGATACATAGTGCTGGGGGGGGGGGGAAACCATAGCATTTTGTGTATTAGACAGCAGTGTGACCCAGTGGGAGGGGGCAGAGAGCTTGAGCAATGTGTGTATAAGGCATGTAAAACTCATATTAGTAGTCCGTGGGAAATTTTGAGTTAGTGGTCTGTGCAGCTCATTTTCAGATGTGTGGCCCCACGGGCACCGTGTGCTTCTATGCAGCTACCCTGCAGATGCATTTTGGAAAAAAGGTCATGGACCTCTTTCCTGCATTTCCCACAGGTACAACAGCCTGTTCTATACCTGTTCTAGTGTTACACTGTTGTTAAAATAATCTTATTTGTTACCTAGCAAAAGGTAGACTACTACATTGTGGAAACAAACTTCTATCAGAATGAATGAATGAAAGCAGACCTTTATAATAAAGCAATATAGCATACTGTATATAGAATGTTTATTTATTGGTAACTGTCCAATTTTTTTTCCTCAGCTGTTTGATAAAGACAATTGGACTGTGCTCTTTGCAGGCAGAACGCTGACAATGGTTGGTATGTGGACTGTGCCCAGGGGAACTTTCAGCACCTTACAGAAGGCTTTTCATAGTCAACGGAGTTAATACTCTGCTAAACTGAACCAGTGGACCTCACTGTCATAGAATGAGGGTCATAGCTTTTGTTCAGGCTTTGCATGGCATTGTAGTGATATAAGTTTCCAAAAAAACTGCTGAAATAGAAACAAGATCATTCTCAGTGGGATTATAACCCATATTTAGACATACAATATATTGTCAAAAGTATTGGGATGCCTGCCTTTACATGCACGTGAACTTTAACCACTTGCTTACTGGGCACATAAACCCCCTTCGTGCCCAGGCGAAATTTCAGCTTCCGGCACTGCGTCGCTTTAACTGACATTTGCGTGGTCGTGCAACGTGGCTCCCAAACAAAATTGACGTCCTTTTTTTCCCCACAAATAGAGCTTTATTTTGGTGGTATTTGATCACCTGTGCGGTTCTTATTTTTTGCGCTATAAACAAAAAAAGAGCGACAATTTAAAAAAATATATATATTTTTTACTTGTTGCTATAATAAATATCCCAATTTAAAAAAAAAAAAAAAAAATTCTCAGTTAAGGCCGATACATATTCTTCTACGTATTTTTGTAAAAAATCGCAATAAGCGACTGCTTTGCGCAAAAGTTATAGCGCCTACAAAATAGGGGACAGAATTATGATTTTTTTTTTTACTAGTAATGGTGGCGATATGCAATTTTTATTGGGACTGCGACATTACGGCAGACACATCGCACACTTTTGACACATTTTTGGGAACATTCACATTTATACAGCGACCATTGCTATAAATATGCACTAATTACTGTATAAATGTGACTGGCATTGAAGGGGTTAACACTAGGGATGAGGAAGGGGTTAAATGTATTCCCTGGGTGTGTTCTTACTGTGTGGGGGGAGGGGACTGACTGGGGGAGGTGACCGATGCTGTGTCCCTATGTACAAGGGACACAGATCGGTCTCCTCTCTCCCTGACAGGACATGGAGCTCTGTGTTTACACACAGAGCTCCACGTCCCAGCTCTGTCACCGCCGATCGCGAGTACCTGGTGGACATCGCGGCCGCCGGGTACACGCATCGGATCCTCAGCGATGCGAAGGCACTGTTTTTCCCCGCTGTGTGCCACCCAGTGGCAAGCGCGGGTAATTACAATAACATGACGTCCAAAGACGTCAACCCGGCACTTCAGGTCTGCGCTGTGGAAATCTTTTGTCCATAGCGCGGATCTGTAGTGGTTAATGAACTTAGTAGGGTAGGGTTTAATATTGAATTGGCCAACCCTTTGAGGTCAGGACTGACTCATCCATGTCTTTATGGACCTTGCTTTGTGACCTTGCTTTGTGCGCAGTCATGTTGGAACGGGGGGGGGGGCATCCCCAAATTGTTCCCACTAAGTTGGGAGTATGAAATTGTCCAAAATGTATTGGTATGCTGACTGTAACGGTCACCACCGTTTAGGATCTTCCATCAACCCACCCAAGACAGCTTATCCGACACTCCGACAAACCACCAGTCACGATCCATTCCATTTCCCAGAATAAAGATGAGACAAGCTCTGTTCTCTGAGTCAAATGTATGAATACTTTTAATGGTACACTCAGCTGGTTATATACAGTTTTAAAAACCAAATGAACAATGAATCAACTCCTCCCACCACATCAAACAATGAACTTCATACACATTCTTTTAGATAATGACATTCAGGTAAGTTAATTATCTCCCGACGTCCCGACTCTGACAACAGCTATTCTCCTGCATAATACACATTCCTATGTCAGACGTTCTGGCACCGGTCTGACATAATTAACATGAACTAATTACTACACCTGAGAAGTCACATTCCACATCTATTCATCCATAGTATCTTTACACCATACAGTGTCATTAGCATACACAATGAACAGGTCTTGGAAGTAGACGTAATTAACACAATGGACACAGAATGCAATCACAGCAAAACACTTTAACATCCCATAATAGGCAGCCAGGCTGTCTACCAAGCTCCCATTCACATCTCCCCAGTACAGACTCAATTAGCATCTCAACAGCCCGTTACACAGAGGAATGAGTCACTATTGAACGGTAGGGTCAGAATAAGCCAACAACTTGTAATATCTCAAGATATCCTGCAATACATGAATTATCATTTCTCAGTCACCCTATGCTCAAAAGGGGCACAGGGTGACCCTAGACCCAAGAGTCATTAGTGACGCTGGCACAGGAGTACCCCACATCCTTCAAAAGTCTCTGGGTGTCACGGCCCATTCTGTTTCACTAACGCCTAGAGTTCCCTTTACTGAAACTAAGGGGCCAAGCCCAACCCATGAAAAACAACCCCACACCATAATCCCCCCTCAACCAAATTATTTGGATCAGTGCACAAAGCAAGGTCCATAAAGACATGGATGAGTGAGTTTGGGGGGGAAGAACATGACTGTCCTGACCTCAACCGGATAGAACACCGAAATTAGAGCAGGAACCGAGAGCCAGGTCTTCCCACCAACATCAGTGCATGATCCCACAAATGCACTTCTGGAAGAATGGTCAAACATACCCATAGACGCACACCTAAAACTTGTCGACAGCCCTCCCAGAATAGCAGAAGAGTTGAACCTGCAAAGAGTGGGCCAACTCAATATTGAACCCTATGGACTTAGACTGTGATGCAGTCTGGGATGCCAGTCTGCATGTAAAGGCAGGCATCCCAGCAGTAGTTATGATAATCTGCAGATGCATAGTACTTCTACTTAATGGGCAGTCTGTAGAACGTTGCAATCTAACGTTCTCCACCTTGGGGAGAAAGGGTGTCAATGTAGCATTTAATGACCCCCACCTCAATAGAATACAGTTAAATGAATGGCATACCTGACAATAACGGCTTTCAAAAATGGATTTGGGAGCTCTATTTTGGTTCCTTAACCTACAGGTTTGCTTACCACTCATCAAAAGCACTGTACACATATGTAGAGGGTTTTAGGCTAACAGGAACATGGCATGGCCATGAGGGAAGATGCTCATGGCCTTGCTATGCTCATGTTACCTGCTGTATGAAAAGCATTGCAGCGGAGTGCCCATTTACTTAGCATGCTCAGATGCAGGTTCAGACCTCAAAATCTATCCTAATACAACTCCCTGGGTTTCTGGACATGCCGAGAGAAGATACATTCCCCAGAGAAGAAAAGTTCTACACTTGATAAAGCACAGGTACTGTAGCTGGGCAAGTGATCTGCAGCCAGGTGAGAGGCTGTTCACTGTTAGAACCGGCAATCAGGCAGCAAAGAAGGGACCTAAGAGCTTGCAGCTTTTCCAGAAGGCTCAGTCACTGGTTGAAGCCCATCACAAATTGCTACCAGAGTACTCCAGTTCCAGTAAGTGGCTTTTTTTCCTTGGTCCTTGAATCCCTTCAGCTGTTCGCTTGTGCTACTCTGGACTTTTTTGAGAGAATTGCAATTTATGAGGACAATAAAAATGTAATTGTTGCTGCGCCTATACCGTCTGTGCTGTATATATTACACCATCAACATATAAACTTTATACCATGACTTGCATAAGATATCAATAGAGTGCTTTTATATACATAACTTCCTTCAAACAAAGGGCCAAATTCACGTACATTGGCGCATATTTTGACCAGCGTAGCGCACCTCCTTTACGTTAGACCGGCGCAATGTAGAGGCGCAATCACCGTATCCTCGTAGTATTTGCAGAGAAATTTACGCCGATGTAACGTCAATTCCGAGGCGTAAGGCGGAGTAATTCAAATTGGGAAGGACGTGGGCGTGTTTCATTGAAATGAGCCGTGACCCCATGCAAATGAAGGGCCGGCTGGATCGTGCATGCGCCCATGAAGCAGACCATGGTCAGCACCTCTGTGCGCATGCTCACAACTCGGGAACGGCGCAATCAGTGAAATTGGAAGTGGACCCGGCCAACTTAGTGAACTATGCTTAAATAGACAGACACAAATGCCCTTCCTTTGCAAAAGTACATCCCTTTGTATCCCTTCCTATACAGCAAGGTGCTTTTGTTCTGTTGTTTATTAGCGTTTGTTTGTTTGTTTGTGACGTGTCTTTGAGATATTTGGGGACTGTTTTGCAGAGTGATTTTTGTCTTTTCTGTGTTTTTTTTTTTTAAATAATATTTTTGCTGGGCTTTTTTTTTTTTGCTGGTCATTTTTTTTATTTTTTTTGGTTCTGTTTGTGAATGATTTTGGAATGTGGGGGTGACATTCCTGCCAGAAAAGGGGTGTCACCCTCATTTGTGGTGGAGAAGTGATCCCCAGGTCCGTGTGAATGGTGTATGAATGTACAGTGACATAATTAGAGCCGTGGCGTTGCTGTTTACAAGTCCTGCATGGTGGGCTTGTGCTAATCCAATTTGATGTGGTGTCTGTGTGTGCTAGGGACCACAGTGGTGTGCATGCATGCATTCTCATTGTGCCATGATTAATGTGTGTGTTTAACATGCAAAGATGCCTAATGTGAGCTGGCTGCTCTTCCCTCAGAAGACGGGGTAGCCTCGGTTAGGGGGGGATTGTCTGGTTCAGGGGTCAGGTCATCACTTATGTCAATCTCCAGGCCCTTTCTCACTGCGAAGTTGTGCAGCATGCAACATGCACCAATGATCTGGCATACAAAGTTTGGGGAATAAAATAGGGTACCATGGGGGGTTCCGGATAGGAGTCATGAGATGGGGTCGCAGTGCATATGCAGAGTCACCTTGAAGGGATAAGACAGGAGGATGTTAGTAGTGCATGTGCCCCTTGTGATTTCAGCATCATGGGGGGGACAGTCATGCCTGCCACCCATGTCACTCACCAACCAGGCAGCTGCCCCCATACATGTTCTGTTCAAAATCTGTGGGGATGGGGCTAGGATTGTATATGTAGCTGTCATGGGTGTCATGGGTGGTGTCATGTGTTGGGCTGGTGATGTCCTCCTGCAGGGTTGTGGTTAATTCCAGGATGGCATGAGGGGTGAATCTGAAGATGCGAGACACCTCAGAATCACTCATGCCAAAGATGTCTATGCGTGTGTGATATATCAAGTGATGAGTGAGGGGCTTGTATCAGATAAGAATATTGTATCAGATTAGATTATTATATCCATCAAGGTTTTAAAGGGCTATTGAAAGATAGTGAGACCGTCTTTGTAATTTGTATGTATGTTATGTATTGATGTATATATGTATGTATATATATATTTTTTAATGTTTATAAAAGCAAATAAAAAGTTTTTGGAAAAAAAAAATCCTCTCCCGTGCCCTCCTCCGTGCCCTCCTCCGTGCCCTCCTCCTTTGCTCATCTAAAGTCAGTAGTATAGCTATGAGCAAGGATGCCCCTGGCATGTTGGCATACAGTTTGTTGTGCAGCAAGTGTGACTGCTCAGCTCCTCACTAACAGTGTTGCTTTAGCTGACATGTAGACGGATTGTCTAATTTTATTCCACCTTTTATATGGACTAATCTTAGACAGGACGTGCAGCTGTTGCGCACAGCACGTAGCCTGCGCTGCACCAACTTACTTTTGTGGATCCCCGTAACTCCCTCATTTGCATATTTGAATAGCAAATCAATAGTGTGTCTAGCGCAGTTTTGCGCAGACGTATACGCCGGTCTATCGAAATTACGCCGGTCCAAAAAAAGTAGATTTCATGCGTATATCGTTTTAGGAATGCGGCGCATCGATAAGCATGCGCAGATTTAGACTTACGCCGCGCATCTCCTGTAATGCCGGCGTAATGGCTCTGTGAATCTGGCCCAAAATTTTCAGTGCAAACAAATAAGGTATAGTCCTTCAAAAAAAGTTTTTAACCTCCCTGGCGATATGATTATTTCAGATTTTAGGTGCTGAAAGCGGTACCATTATTTTGCAAGAAAATTTGGCATTTTACATTGTAGGCCTATAATCCTTAGGAATAGCTCACTTAAATCTGTCCGAACAAGAGTCTTGTAGACATCTCGGGTATAAAAAAGTTTGAAAAACAAAATCATAAATTATAATATAATAAATAATTATAAATAATTATAACAAATAATAATATAATTATAATAAAAAATATTCAATAATGTGATCAACTTAAAATCACTGAAATGTTCTCAGTTGCAGAATTGTCGCTGTCATTACTTTTTTTTTTATGATGAATTTCCCCACAAATCGCTATCGCTCAATTCTGCAAGTGATTATAATTTATTATTGCTGTTTTCTAGCTGGTCTAAAACCACTTTTAACATAAAAGGACACTTTTTGTTTGCTATGGACAATCTACAGTTTCCAGGCAGAAAGAACAGTTTGTATTTTATAAAAGTGCATGCAGAACACTTGGCAGACCCCTAGGGACAAAGGAGATGTGTATTTTTTACAAACAGTACAGTAATCTATAAGATTACAGTATACTGTATGTAATGTGTTTGTTTATTTATTTTTATTTGGCGCAGTTCTCCGCCCCCGTGCATCATAACGTCGCAGGGAACGGAGATCGGTGGCACACGGGCACTGTAAATCGAGCAAAGAGGACACCGCTCGATCACACAGCGTGGCTCAATCGCAGGATCCAGGGACAAGGTAAGTAAACACTGCCTGTGGAGCCAGACTCGGGAATACCGCCAGACAGGTTTAAGGATACTGTAAGTTCACCTTTTTTTTTTTTTCTAAATTCCAGCTCCCCTATGTACCAGTATAGCATTAATGTACTTTTTTTGAAAAAATATAAAAGCTTTTCATTAAATCTACAGACACTTACTTCACTTGTCCTCATCGGTGTTTCCAAACGTATCCATTCATTTTGCCTTACTTCCTGGTCAGACTATAGGTCACGACACAGGAAGGAGTTGACCAGCTGACCTCATTAGCACACACCCTGCATCATTCACCCTCCTACCTACCCTACTATTCCCAGCTGCACATTTTTTTTTTAATGAAATGTGCTCATGCAAGCGATTACTGGATGCCAATCCACGCTGTCGACTCTCACCACCAAGATCAACATGTCCAGCTGGAGATCGTCCTAATCCGGACTTCGATAAGATCCGACAGAGGGTAACGGAGACTGAGCGCCGGTTGGGTGACACAGAGGACACAGTCCCTGACCACACGGCCTCCATGCACACCCTGCAGGTGAGAGTGTGTTCCCTGCGTTAGGACGGGTTAAGATGGTTACTTGTTCAAATGAGGGCATGTATTTTATATATTTGCATAGCTGCTGACAAAGGTTATCTTCTCACTGGGTACTGTGATGGGGTGCTGTGGAGGGACTTGGAACCGACCCCCCGGGGGCCAGATGCTTTTGTATACTTGGTATTACCATACCGCCCAATCTATTTTTACCCTCTATCATGGTTTCTTTAACCATTATCTCATGGAATGTCTGGGTCCTTAACTCCCGTATTAAACTCTCCTTGGTGTTTAATTTCCTCAAAACATACCACCTGGACACCCACCATACAGGCAGTAAAGTCCTTGGCCTTAAAAAAAACCCTGGGTGGACCACTACTATCATGCAACTTACTCCTCCTACGCCAGAGGGGTAAGTGTGCTTATCCACAAATCCTTCTCTTTCACTCTGGTAGACTTGCATCAGGACCCTGGGGGGGGGGGGGGGTGGTAATTTGTTATTCTGCACGTTGTAATTGCAAATTTGCCTATGGCGGTGGTGGGACTATACATCTACCCACTGGCATCTTTGACAGTTTCAAATAAGATTGCTCAGTACCTAGCAAATATTTTGGTTGATAATGTGGTCCTGGCAGGGGATCTCAACATGCGCCTCCCTATCCTGCATTGGACAGGCTGACACCAGGAGGGGCCGTGGACTTCCTGCTCTCCTGCTGGGCCTCCACTTTTGGCCTCACCAGTGTCTGGTGTTGGAAAAATCCTCTCTTGAGAAGGTTTACTTGTCAATCTGCCACTTATGCATCCATGTCCAGAATAGATGTATATGTCAGAAATATCTATTTTGCCTAGGGGAATATCTGATCACAGGCCTATCCTGCTACGCCTGAATGTCTGTCCTGCTCCCACTGACTTCCGGTGGCGCCTGTCGCGGTTCTGGGTCTTGGATGATAGGCTTTTCCCAGGTGATGGGCTCTGGGGCCTTCATCTGGGATGACATGCTGCTCTTACTGACCACGTGTACCACCGCTGCTCCAGGAGACTTGAGGGATTTAGAGGTGTTCCCCTGCTTTTGTGTCTTGGTTCTATTCACATTTCCCACTGGGATAGTTTCAGGAGATATTGAGCTAGTTTGGGAGAGTCCCATGTTAGTAAAACAGGATAAAAATCCCCACGGTGGTAGCAGAGTTCCTCAACTAAGCATCCTACACTGCCGCCATCTTGGTCACGCCACCCCATTTATAACTATAAGCCCTGGTTCACACTGGGCTGCGGGAGTGAAATCGCGCGATTTCAGCTGAACTCGCGCAATTTCACACGCAATGTAAATCGCGTCCTGAAATCGCAAAAAGTAGTACAGGAACTACTTTTTGAAATCGGTGCAGCGCCGCAGATGCAGCGTCGCACCGATTAGGACGGTGTCATTGCCAGCAATTGCCGCCGATTTAAGATGCGATTTTAAATGTCGCATTTCAAATCGAACTAAATCTTACCCAGTGTGAACCTGGGCTTAGTGTAGTTCATTTAGTGGTTTTCAACAATGTGATCCAGATGACAGGTGCTAGTGCTTGCATTAATTATGGGACTCCATAGCAATAGGATCCAAATGAAAGTGCTGGTGCTTCAGTAATTCCCAATCACCTTCCAAGCTATGCATTCACCTTTATTTATGACCTCCCTTACTAGGTAAAATCTTGACTTGCATAAGGTATCATTAAAGTGCTTTTGCATGAATAACTTCCTCCAAACAAAATTTAACGTCCAGCAAGATAAGCCGCAATCATATCGCGCTAGGGGCCACGCAGCGTGGCGATCCCTGTTGTGGTGTGTCAGTCAGATACACCGCAACACTGTTCTCGGTAAAGAGCCTCTGACAGAGGCTCTTTACAACGTGATCAGCTGTGTCAAATCACGACTGATCACAGTGTAAACAGGAAGAGCCATTTATCAGCTTTTCCTCACTCGTGTCTGACAGATGTGAGTAGAGGAGAGCCAATCGGCTGCTCTCCTAACAAGGGGGGTCTGTGCTGATTGTTTATCAGTGCAATCCCCCACGGATGCCCACCCAGGACCACCAGAGATGCCGCCTCGACCACCAGGCATGCCTACAAAGGACGCCCACCAGGTATGCCACCCTGGACCACCAGGATTAAGCCAATTAGTGCCCAGGCAGATGCCAATTAGTGCCCATCAGCAATTCCTGCCAGTGCCAGTGTCATCAGTGATGCCCATCAGTGCCATCTATCAGTGCTACCCATCAGTGCTGCCTATCAGTGCCCATCAGTGCCGCCTATCAGTGCCCATCAGTGTTGCCTATCAGTGCCCATCAGTGTTGCCTATCAGTGCTCATCAGTGCCACCTATCAGTGCTGAATATCAGTTCTTCCTATCATTGCCCATCAGTGCCACCTCATTTGTGCTACCTCATCGTTGCTGCCTTATCAGTGCTCGTCAGTGCAGCCTCGTCAGTGCCCATCAGTGAAGAAGAAAACATACTTATTTACAAGATTTTATAACAGAAACAAAGAAAAACATATTTAAAAAAAAAAAATAGGCCTTTTTTATTTGTTTAGCAAAAATTAAAAACCGCAGAGGTGATCAAATACCACCAAAAGAAAGCTCTATTTGTGGGAACAAAATTATAAAAATGTTGTTTGGGTACAGCGTAGCATGACTGCGCAATTGTCATTTAAGAATTACAGCACTGAAAGCTGAAAATTGGCTTGGGAAAGTGCTCAGTATCGAAGTGGTTAAAAACTGATTTGGGTTATTTTCACCCAAAAAATGTATCAGAATACTGTACATTTAGTCCAAAATTTATGAAGAAAGATTATTTGCAAAATTTTATAACAGACTTTTTGGTGGTGATTAAATACCACCAAAAGAAAGAGCTATCTGTTTAAAAAAAATAACAATTTTATTTGGGTACAGTGTTGCATGACTGATAAATTGTCGTTCAAAGTGCTGAAATCTGAAAAATGCCTGGGCAGGAAGGGATTGAAACAGTCCGGTCGAATCTCCCAAGCACACAAACAGCAATAAAATATTTCCCAAGTAAAGTAAAAAGTAAAAAAACAAAATTTAATATTTCATTTTATCAGCAAATAATATGCTAGACGGTAGCAATATAATACAAGAAGGTAATATTTATTTTATTTATTTTTAATGACAAAGAGACAGAAGTGGTGTGTAAATGTAATTTGGAAAAGGTGAGTTTATTTTATATAATTTATATAATGATCACTAAATATTAAAAATGGTAAAAACACATCAACAAAGGGGTGATGGGTCCTGCAGGATGATGCTGTCTGATCCATCTTCTGACCTGAGATAAAACATACAACAAAGTATAAAGGTTACCCTTTATTTATGCAATGCTGACATATTCTACAGTTCCTTAACCACTTGCTTACTGGGCACATATACCCCCCTCCTGCCCAGGTGAAATTTCAGCTTCCGTCACTGCTTCGCTTTAACTGACAATTGCGCGGTCGTGCGACGTGGCTCCCAAACAAAATTGAAATAAAACAGTAACGAAAATACGAAACGATCGGAATACGAAAAAATCGCGTCATACGAGAAACGAACGGGAGCAAACAGGAAAACGGGCGTCTTACGAAAAACGAACGAAAATGAAAAAACGGAACGATACGAAACAGAACAAAAAAAAAAGATTTTTTTTTCTGTGCACATGTCTAGTGATTTGCAGGCAGTATTTTTAGCGCTATAGTGCCTGCAAAGAGCCTCAGTGTGAAAGTAGCCTAAGTCATTTCTTCATAGCTGAAATTCTGTTTTAGGAGGCCATGATATGCAATAACACCCAAGAAAAGCAGAACAATGTAGGAGTGTAGAGAATCCTGCCATGGACTTGAAGTAAGGCTGTGGCTGCTACCATGTACAGGCCTGCACCATCCTGGTGTACTTGTTGATGGTCATTATCCTGACACCCTGCCAGCAGTGAACATCTAGCATTAACCAATTTATTTTGCTGCCCGCTGTTTGATTTTGCCATTAAATGCCTGCTTGCCATTGCCACAAACACCAGACACACTCAATGGTATTTCAATTAGGGAGGGATTACAGTCTACATAATTAACAGTTTAACTGTAATGGTACCTTTTTAGGACTGTACAGCGCCAGAGGATTCAAATTTCTTTTTCCTGCCCTCCATTCCGCTCAGGGCATCAACATTTTTTCTCCAGTCACCAACTTCCAGTTTATCCTGTGTGGCACAGGGAAACACAGATATAGTTTTTAATAAAACATAATAAGTATAGGCAACAGGCCAGGTGTACATCCACCCATATCCACATTTTTTTTTTTTTTTTTTAGATACTGCAAGTTTTTTTAACATTTGTTATAACGCATTTACACTATTGGAAAACACGGTGTGAAAGTTCACAGAAAAATAGACAAGTCCCATTTTTCAAAGCTTGATGCACTGCAGAGATCTGAACATGGCCTTATTGAATAACATTGTTTTTTTATGACACAAGCAATGTTTTGCTTTTTAAAGCATGCCTTCTGTCAGCTCAGGTAGAAATTTTGTGCCCCAGAAGAACCTGGTACACAAACATACTAGGACATGCCCTCTGGCCTCTTCCCAACAGGCCAGACCTGCTTAAGGTCCCCCTGCTCCATCCTGCTTCACAAACCCTGACTTTAACAGTATGGCTGTAGACAGAAAAGTCTCAGAATATGTCGTTAATACCTTGCAAAAAAAAGCCACTGCTAAAAAGTTCTACTATCGTACCTGGAAGTGCTGGTGTGATCAGAGGCACTTAAATCCCAGATATTACTTTGTGCCTGCATTCTGACCTTCCTAAAATTAGGTCTTAACCAGAAATTGGCCTTAAGAACTCTGAAAAGATAAATTTCAGCCTTGTCCATTCTTTAAAAAAAAAAACTTTGGCTTAGCTCCTCTTTTTTAAAACTTTAATTTGAGGTGTATCTCAAGTCAAATGCCCTTGAAGTGCCCATTACTTTGACATATTTAGACATCATGGTGCCATAGGCATAGAGAATTATAGAAAATAATATTATATATCCCCAGTGGAACCAAGTAAAAGTGGTTGTAAAATCCTAGAATCCTCTCTATTACAGTATTATGTAATATAATTGTTGCCAAATACCTTCTTATAGCACGGCTAGTCGCTTCCATGACCCGCCAAAGCTCTTTTCCCCAAGCACTGAAGAGGGGGGCTGAGATCCCCCGCTAACAGCTGGGAGAAGAGGCAGAGAGCAGCGGAAAGTCATCTGAGAAGATAGTGGCGCTATAACGAAGGTATTTGTCACAATTATATTACAAGAACACACACACTGTACATTATATACTACTGTGATAGAGTGGATTCTATGACCACTTTAAACACAGGCTTATTTTCAGGGTAGGGCTTATATTGCAGCCCTCCCCAAAAACCACAGTAGGTCTTATTTTCGGGGAAACACGGTAGAACAAGAATCTGTTATACTGTACAGCTGCAGCGTATGCAACAAAAGAGACGTGGCATCTGCAGCTCCTCAATTCACATATTTTCTAGATGTATCCTCAAGTATCAAAAGATGGCAATGCAAGGAAAATGTACAAGTAAAATAATTACAATTTGTACATTGTTGCCATTTCTAATGGCAATAACTGCTTTATGGAAAATGTAGCTCTGCAAACACACAGCCATACAACAATACAACACTTACCTTATCTGTTTCATCTTTTTTGGCTTGCTTGACTTGTTTGAGGTTGGCCCTTAGATCCATGGCTGCCTTGTGTTTTGTGCCCAGAAGTGCTCGCATCATGGCATCTGCTGACAAGCGTACCCTCCGCAGTGCTGGGCGTTTAAACTTCCCTCGGAGGTCCAAAATCTTCCGATTCAAGTCCTCAATCTGTAAAATAAAAAGGCAATAGGCAACATTATTTGAGAAGAAATGTGACAGACAGTCAAAAAGTAACATGAGATTAGGGTTGTCCCGATACCACTTTTTTGAGACCGAGTACAAGTACTGATACTTCTTTTCAAGTACTCGCCGATATCGATTACCGATACTTTTTTTTTTTTATGTCATGTGACAGTGGCACGGAGAGAAGACGGGCACGGAGCGGGGGGAGAGAAGACAGGCACGGAGCGGGGGGAGAGAAGACCGGCACAGAGCGGGGGGAAAGAAGACAGGCATGGAGTAGGGGGGAAAGACGGGCACGAAGCACGGGGGAAAGATGAGCACAGGGGAAAGATGGGCATGGAGCACGGGAGAAAGACGAGCATGGGGGAAAGATGGGCACGGAGCACGGGGGAAAGACGAGCATGGAGCAGGGGGAAAGACAGCACGGGGGAAAGATAGCACGGGGGGAGAAGACTTGCAACTCCCCTGCCTGCCCAGGTATCGGGTGAGGCATCGGAGCATTTCCCCTGAGTACAAGTACTCTGGGAAATGCTCGGTATCGGTACCAATACCGATACTAGTATCCGTATCGGGACATCCCTACATGAGATATACTTTATATTCCCATATCACACATTTCTGGATAAGCTCTTGGATTTGGATTTTTGGATTTGGGTGCTCGTAGCAACAACCAGCTGGATACTGGTGCCTCACATTTATCACATGCCTGAAGAAGGGGCCTTGCGTGGCTCGGAAATGTTGCGTTGTGATGTGTCGTGATCATGCAATAAATCATCCGTTTGGACTCTATTTACGTAGTTCCATGGTGTGCTGGCAATTATTTCTAGTAATATATGAGATAGAATAAGGATTGTACATAGAACAATATCGGACCTCTGAAAAGTATAAGCATAAGGATGCTTCAATAGCGGCCTTCAGCTCTTCTGCATTGTTTGGTCTCTTGGCAATGCCCCATAGATTCTCTATGGGGTTCAGGTCAGGTGAGTTTGCTGGCCAATCAAGCACAGTAATCCCACAGTCATTGAACCAGGTTTTGGTGCTTTTGGCAGTGTGGGCAGGTGGCAAGTCCTGCTGGAAAATAAGTCAGCATCCACATAGAACTCGGCTGTGGAAGGAAGCATGAAGTGCTTCAAAATCTCCTGGTAGATGGCTGCGTTGACCCTGGACTTAATGAAGCACAGTGGACCAACACCAGCAGATGACATGGCTCCCCAAATCAACACAGACTGTGAAAACTTCACACTGGACTTCAAACATCTTGCAGTGTGTGCCTCTCCATTCTTCCTCCATACTCTGGTCTTGGGTTCCAAATGAGATGCAAAATTTGCTCTCATCAGAAAAGAAGACTTTGGGCCACTGAGCAACAGACCAGGTGTGTTTTTTCTTTAGCCCAGGTAAGACGCTTCTTACGTTGTTTGTTGTTCAGGAGTGGTTTGACAAGAGGAATACGACCATTGAAGCCCATGTCCAGGATCCGTCGGTGTGTGGTGGCTCTTGATGCACCGACTCCAGCCTTAGTCCACTCATTGTACAACTCACCAACACTTTTGAATGGCCTTTTCCTGACAATCCTCTCCAGGCTGTGGTCATCCCTGCTGCTTGAGCACCTTTTTCTTCCACACTTTTCCCTTCCACATAACTTTCTATTAATGTGCTTTGATACAGCACTTTGGGAACATCCAACTTCTTTTGCAATTACTTTTTGAGGCTTTCCCTCCTTATGGAGGGTGTCAATGGTGGTTTTCTGCACAACTGTCAGGTCAGCAGTCTTTCCCATGATTGTGATTCCTATTGAACCAGACTGAGAGACCAGTTAAAGGCTCAGGAACCCATTGCATGTGTTATGGCTTAATTATCTGATTACAGTGGGACACTTTGATCCTAGAATATTACAACTTTTCACAATATTTAACATTTTCTGAGATTGTGGATTTGGGGTTTTCATGAGCTGTAAGCCATAATCATCACACTTATGACAAATCACGGCTTGAACTATCTTGCTTTGCATGTAATGATTCTATCTCATATATTAGTTTCACCTTTTAAGTTGCATTAGTGAAATAAATAAACTTTTGCATGATATTAAAAATTTTCGAATATCACCTGTATGCCTAAAAAGGACCTGCACTAGCATGAGCGAGCCTGAAATGCACTTTTTCAGGTATGGAGCAGCAGCACCTCAACCTGTAGTTAAGCCCCATACACACCATCAGATTATCTGCAGATTTTTGTCTTCAGATTTACCAAAACCATGTAGTACAAGGGCCTGCCTGATTGCATAAAAAATTGAAACTCTAATGCCGCGTACACACGATCATTTTTTGCGATGAAAAAAAAAACGTTGTTTTCAATCATGAAAAAAAAACGACGTTTTTCAAACTTCATTTTCCAAAACGACGTTGCGTACACACCATCGTTTTTCTACAAAGCTCTAGCAAAGCGTGGTGACGTAAGACACGTTCGACTGCACTCTGTTCCATTGAAGCTTTGTCTCATAACTTACCTCTGAGCATGCGCGGGTTTAAAAACGTCGTTTTTAACATAGTTTTGCCCACACACCATCACTTTTTATGACACAAAAAACGACGTTTTAAAAAACGACACAAAAAATTCAAGCATGTTGGAATTTTTTTTGGGTCGTTTTTTTGAAGACAAAAAACAATGGGGCAGATTCACAAAGACGTAATATTCCGCTGCGTAATCGAAATACGGTACGCTGCCGTATTTCACCAGACTCTACACCGAATTCAGGTAGTTTTTTTGCGCGTACGCTATTGTGTCGTATTTTTTTTCCGCCGCGCAATCGAAATACGTGATTAGGGGGCGTGAAGCATTTAAATTAAGCGCGTCCCCGCGACGATCGAACTGCGCATGCTCTGTTCAGGAATTTCCCGCCGTGCATTGCGCGAAATCACGTCGTGACGTCATTCGTTGTTTGAGTAGCGGCGTTTACGAACATTCCTATTCCCGGACGACTTACGTTAAAAATAATAAAAGACATCGGAAAACGTTGAAATTCGACGCGGGAACGACGGCCATACTTAACATGGGCTGTCTAATATTAGACCAGCAAAAAGCAGGTATAGTGAAACGGAAAAAAAAGATGACTAAAGGTGCCGTAAGAGATTGCGTTGAAAGTGCGAAATTTTGTGGATTGCAGGCAAAAGCTCATTAGCATACCCTGACGGTGAAAAACAACAGGAAGTCCGCCCAGTGGCCGCAATTTTCTGGCAGCGTAGATCTGAAGGCGTACTAACACGTAATACAGTCGAAATGAAGCCCGCAGGTGTCTTTTCATGGTTTGAGGATTTCGACTAGCGTAAAAACGCCCGTAAGTCGAAATTACTCCAGTCTAACAACATTTACACAGGCGTAATCGCTTTGTGAATCTAGGCCAATGTTTTGCCCACACACAATCAATTTAAATGACGTTTTAAAAAACTTCGTTTTTTTTCATCGCAAAAAGTGATCGTGTGTACGTGGCATTAAGGTTTGACCTCATATTATATGGTTTTGGTAAATCTGAAGACAAAAATCTGCAGATAATCTGATGGTGTGTATGGGGCTTTACATTTAGGAGTAGGGAAGTGTCACGTTATTGCCCGTTGGACTGTAAGATGTCTACATTTACACCTTTATTAACCCCTTGGCGCCAGCCATATGCAAATATGCGGCCTTTCGGCACCTGGTCCTTAGCGCAAGTAGCTGAATTGCTTTGTATACACCTGTGCTGAGAGCACACTCCCAGCACAGTTACCGTCGCCTAACCTAACCGAAAACTCCCGATCACTTGTCATGATCGTGAGTTTTTGGTCATGTGACCCTAAGCCGCACCCCACCTCCCGGCATCATTAACCTCTTAAAGATCCCGGAGAGGCCACCACTAAAGTTAAGTGTTGAAACTTTGTGCTTGCCTGGTGTAAAGTCATTAAGGAGGTGTATTATAAGTAACATACAGTTTAAGTGAGTCTTGGGGCATGAAGACATCACATGGAATGGAGTAATGTGAAGTCATAAATAGTTAGAAACAGCCCATCGGTAGCATGTACATGTTATAGGTGGCATGGCTTATAGCAGAGAAGGAGGTGTTGTCGGCACTTCTTATATCGGAGTTCTGTCTCCCATAACATTAGGAGAAGATTGCGCCACAGAAGTTTCCCATCCTGTACAGAGGTATGGAGGTTTGAGAGTTAAGATGAGTGCATATGTGTGCGGCAGGGTTCACTCTGCTGTGGATTGTAGTGGAAAACGCTGGACAGGTTGTTTGTATACATTGGCTCAGTTACTGTGAAGGTGTACATTGTCACGGGGAACCGAGAGTTAACTGGAGAACAGTTGCAGTGCAGTGTACATGGCATATGATCATCGGTTCACAGACTGATGGTCTGATGTGCGTACACACCATCAGTTCAAAAACTGATCGTGTCAGTACGCGGTGACGTAAAACACAACAACGTGCTTAAAAAAATGAAGTTCAATGCCTCCAAGCATGCGTCGACTTGATTCTGAGCATGCGATTTAGTTTGCATGTGCTGCGCTATATAAGTTTTCATTCATTCATTCATTCATGCGTGGGTTTTTGGACCGATGCTTTTGCGTACTAACCATCGGTTTGGACCGATGGTCAGGCGTCCATCAGTCCGATTTTAAAGCAAGTTTTAAAACTTTGGTCTGACGGACAACAGACCGATGGGCCGTACATGGTCGGTTTGGACCGATGAAACTGGACTTAAAGGGGTTTTAAAGGTAAAAGTTTTTTTACCTTAATGCATCCTATGCATTAAGGTAAAAAAAACATCTGACGGCACCGCCCCCCCCCCCACGTTTTACTTACCTGACCATTCAAAATTCCCGGGCGCATCCACGTCATCCTCTTCGGTTCCCAGCCTGGCCGTTGATTGGCTAGGCTGGGCAGATTGATAGCAGGAGCTCGCTCGCAAAAGCTTTCCACCGTGCGAGCTCCCTCGCATGAAGGTAGAAAGATTTTACAAGGAGCAGCCGAAACAGCCGCCGAGGGACCCCAGAAGACAGCTTTCCGGGGGACACTGTGCAAAACGAGCTGCACAGTGGAGGTAAGTATAACATGTTTGTTATTTTAAGAAAAAAACATTTCTGACTTTAGTGTTGCTTTAAGTCCATTTTCATTGGTTTGGACCGATCGTGTGTATGCGGCCTTATGTGTAGAGGCCCGCCTTAAGGTCACGTATTCTCCTACGGCAGACTCAGCCTTGTCGCAGGGTATAGCGAATCAGTAACAAATTGACTAACCTAGCACAGAAAAACCCATCCCAATTTAGAGCACTCATGTGATCGATACCCAACGAGGAGGGAAACATGGAGGACGTGACTGACAACCACCACCTACTTAGATACCTCTGCATTGGCCCAGCCATGTTGGGTACTTCCAATCACTCCTCCTTTTCCATGTGGCAGTGCCCCATGATTGGCCTAGTGATGTCAGATGATTAGTGCTTCTTCTGGCAGCTAAACAAAGTGCTGAGGGTGCAGAATATATACTGCTGGAGGAACGATGGAATTTACTTGATTTTAACACCTTTAAATTAGCACCAAGCACGTTGATAATTATAAACTCCATATTGTGGTCGCTATGTAATTATGACATAGAAAACCAGTTCCTTGTGCACATCTGCTATCTTACAAGAACAGAAACATGGGAAGTTGCAATGAGAAAAGCAGATATGAAACTTGGACTCCTTTATATCATAAAAAGCAAAGGCCCTTCTGGTAAGCACTTCCCCTCAGGATGTGGTTGTAATTTTAAGAAAGACAGTGTGGCATCATAATAGAACGAGACATAGATAAGGACTAGAGTTCCCAATTTCAAATTTAACCTCTCGTCACATTCATGACACAAAAACATTTGGGCAGACAGTTGTGAATTTTAAATCAGACTAATTAAAGTATAGCATATATTGGGGGTTATTTACGTAAGGCAAATCAACTTTGCACTACAAGTGCACTAATGTTCATCCGCTGACACCCGCAATCACATAGGGACCAATGTATGTCCCGTTTTCATCCGCAACGAATGGATAAAAATGCGGACATACGGTCCGCACATGTGAAAGGGGCCTAAAGCCTAGTACACACGGGACGAATGGCATCTGTCCAAGGGTCATGATCGAAAAAGGTCTGCTGATCGGCTCCCATTCAGTGCACAGAGGGCTAACCGAAGTGTTCTGGCCGGGGGAGATCAATTTTTTTTTTCATTCAGCCCTGCTGGGTTGAGTGGAAAACACAAGTAATGTGTACCAGGCTTTAGACATAAAGGCCCGGATTCACAAAGCACTTACGCCGACGTATCTCGAGATACGCCGCGTAAGTGTAAATATGCGCCGTCGTATCTGTGCGCCGTGCCCACAGAACTAAGATACGCCTAAAAACTGACTTCATCTGACCGACGTAACTTGCCTACGCCGGCGTAGAGTGGGTGCATAGTTACGTTGGACGCATTTGGCACTCCTATTGATTTTCGATACAAACATGCAAATGAGGGAGATACGCCGATTCACGAACGTACTTGCGCCCGGCGCATGTTTTAAGCGATTTGCGTAAGGGTTACGTCCGGCGTAAAGTTATTCCCCATATTGGAGGCGCAACTCATGCAAAGGTATGGACCAGGGAACGAAAGCCGTAAAATTTTACGTCGTTTAGGTAGTACGTGAATAGGGCTGGGCGTAGGTTACGTTCACGTCGTAGGCAGTGATTCAACGTATCTTAGGCAGTTGTTTCAACGTGATTGTAAGCATGCGCACTGGGATGCGTCCAAGGTACGACGCATGCGCAGTTCATTTTAAGTACTTGTCTGAAGCTCAGCCCATCATTTGCATGGGTTCACGCTTCATTAAAATGTATCACGCCCACTTCCAGCCCACTTCCACCTACTTTGACTTACGCTGACTTACGCCGACGAATATACTCTACGCCGGCGCAACGTTGGGAGCATTTGCTTTGTGAATTCCATGCTTCCCTCGGTGCGTTGCGCCGGCGTAGCGTAAAGAAGATACACTACGGCGGCATAAAGATGCGCCGATGTATGTGAATCCAGCAGAAAGTGTGTTACTGGGCAGGTCACCAGGTGAAGTAAAGAATGAAATAAACTTAAAAAAAAAGAAAAGTAATGCACTCACCACATTTAAAGGCTAGTAAGCTGTAATATAACTTTTGTTTTTGGACTTAATGCTTATTTTAAATGTAAGTATTTGCTATGGATATTCGGGGGCCTTTAAAAGCAATTGATATTATAACTATAGTCAGTTATAAAGTGTTTCTTTCTATGGCCCCTTTCACACCTGCAGACCGTATGTCCGCTTTTTTATCCATCCGTTGGCGTATGAAAAAGTGACATATATTGGTCCCTATGTGATTGCGGGTGTCAGCGGATAAACATCCGCTGACACCCGTAATCACCCGCCTCCGCATAGATCCGATTTTGCAGAAGGAAGAAGATCCTATTTTTTTTCCGTCTGCGGATCGGATCGGATGAACACGGACATACGGTAGGGAAGAGCGGAGAAAAGACAGGGCAATCCCTGCACAGTGTGCGGAGACCGCCCTGTCACCCGACGGCTCAGCGGGGAGCTTACGGAGCAAACGGAGGCAAATCATTACTGATCCATGTGTCCTATGTCCTATGCGTCCCAGCAATTAGCTGATGTTAAAGTGATATCATTTTTTGGCCATCTCAAATACCTGAATTTACAAGCTTTTAAAAAATATTGGGTTGTTTGATAGACAGATCTGGTTATTTGTATATACAGTTTATCAAACATGTTATATTTTAGAACTGTTGCTATTTCATTTTTCATGTTTGTATCATTTATGTACTGTAGAATTAAATATTCAATTACACTTTAAACTTTCTGTATTTATTAGACAGAACGCATTGTCCAGCATAATGCAAGCTTGTAAACAAGCAATAGCGCCATCTTGTGGTTGATTTCCAGAATAGTTACACACTGACATGTAAAATTAAATTTCTTGACCAGTTTAAAAACTATTCTATGTATGAAAATGGCTAAGTAATTTTCTAGCAAAAAAATACTGATTTTAACTTGTAAACAACAAGTGTCAGAAAAGGCTTGGTCCTTAGGTGCTTAAAAAAGGGGTTTGGTTAAATAACGCCTAAAATTTTAAGCCCGGATTCACAAAGCACTTACACCGACGTACTGTAATTCACCTTTTCCTGGCGTAGCGTAAATATGTGCCTGGCGTATGTGTGCGCCACAGTCACAAACCAAGATACGCCTAAAAAAAGGGCCATCCTACCCCGACGTATCTTACTCACGCCGGCGTGGCGTGGGCACAAATATGGTCTGGACGTATGTTGCTTCTCCCATTGATTAGGAATTCACATATGCAAATGAGGGAAATACGTCGATTCACGAATGTACTTGCGCCCGGCGCATGATATACGTGGTTTGCGTAAGTTTTACGTCCGGCGTAAAGTTATTCCCCATAAATGAGGCACAACCCATGTAAAGGTATGGACCAGGGAACACAAGCCTACGTATTGTACGTTGGACGTCTGTGAATATGGGCCGACGTGGGTCTGACTGGGCGTAGGTTACGTTCACGGCGTACACAGTGATCCGGCGCATCTTAGGCAGTTGTTCCGACGTGGTTGTGCGCATGCGCACGGAGCACCTGTGCAGCTCAACAGGGAGGGAGAGACAGACAGAGAGAGAAAGAGAGAGGGGTGTAAGAGAGAGAGGGAGGTGAGAGACAGGGGGATGAGAGAGAGAAAGGGAGGAGAGAGAGATAGAAAGAGAGAGAGAGAGAGAGAGATAAAGGGGAGAGATTGAGTGAGAGAAAGGGGGTGTAAAAGAGAGAGAGAGAGAGAGAGGGAGAGTGTGTGTGTAAGAGAGAGGGAGGTGAGAGACGGGGGGATGAGAGAGAGAAAGGGAGGAGAGAGAGATAGAAAGAGAGAGAGAGAGAGAGAGAGAGAGAGAGAGAGAGAGAGAGAGAGAGAGAGAGAAAGGGAGGTAAAAGAGAGAAAGGGAGGTGAGAGAGAGAAAGAGAGGTGTGAGAGAGAGAAAGGTAGGTGTGTGAGAGAGAGAGAGAGAGAGAGAGAGAGATAAAGGGGGGATGAGAGATTGAGTGAGAGAAAGGGGGTGTAAAAGAGAGAGAGAGAGAGGGAGAGTGTGTGTGTAAGAGAGAGGGAGGTGAGAGACAGGGGGATGAGAGAGAGAAAGGGAGGTAAGAGAGAAAAAGGAAGGTGAGAGAGAGAGAGAGAGAGAAAGGGAGGTAAAAGAGAGAGAGGGAGGTGAGAGAGAGAAAGAGAGGTGTGAGAGAGAGAAAGGTAGGTGTGAGAGAGAGAGAGACAGAGAGAGAGAGAGAGAAAGGGAGGTGAGAGAGAGAAAGGGAGGTGAGAGAGAGAAGGGAGGTGAGAGAGAGACAGAGGGGGTGAGAGAGAGACAGAGGGGGTGAGAGAGAGGGATTGGGGTAAGAGAGAGAGGGGGAGAAAGGAGGGGTAAGGACAAGAGCAGGTGAGAGAGAAAAAGAGGGAGGGGGTGAGAGAGAGGTAGGGTGAGAGACAGAGGGGCTCCCCTGTCCCCCCATCCTACTCCAGGAGACCCCCCAAAAATTGAACCGGGAGATCCCCCTACCCCTCCCCCAGCAAAATTTCAGCAGGGTTCCTTGAGCACTACATGAGCCGTGGTAAAGTAGTCAGCGTCCAGTCATCTAATAGTGTTCAGCCTAGTGTCCAGTCACCTAATATTATGAACTCTATATTGACATCTGCGATGCTGTTTGCATGTATAATTTTGAAATCCTAAAGGTTTAGCGATGAGCAGTATCACCAGCTTCCTACTGCTGCCACCCAGCTTCTTTTAAAATGTAACATTCAAACAGCATCACACATGTCAACATATTATATTTATTTATATACGCTCACTTTATTGCTAACATTACTATTAAATTAAAGACGTAGCAGGGTGTAGTAACGTGTGCACAGACGCTTCTTCTGACTGCAGATTAGCAAACCTGGTAGCAGTGGACACATGCACAGATGTGTGTGTTACTTCCGGGATCGGAGGCCACCACCGCCTCCGCTCTCCTCACGGTCACTAGCAGTCTCCTGCTGGTTGGGTAAACGCTTCTTCCACCTCCTCATCCGCTCCCATCCTGGGCTCCCCCCATTAAATATACTGCCCCATATGTGACAAAAAACAGCCAACGCATTTCACACTTGGTTAGTGCTTATTCTGGTCATGAATAAGCACTAACCAAGTGTAAAACGCGTCGGCTGTTTTTTGATTCTTGCTGTGTATCTGTGGTGCCTGCTTATGCTTATTTAATAAAGACAACTCAAGAGTTTTCCGGTGTGCGGCCGTCCCTCCGTTCTTTGTTATTTCCATTACATATAACTATTCAAGCAGATCTGTAAAGTTACAGATAGTTCAGTTTTAAATGCTTTTGGCACTATTTTGTCATTAGTTATTGTTTTCTGGGTGAAAGATTGTACAGTACCTCAATAATACTTTTATTCACTTTAGCTTCCATGTCATATCTTTCTTCATCCACAACATCAATCCTGGCATGAAGCTCTCTGCACATATCCTATAAGAACGACAATGTAAAATCATTATATAACAGCACAATCCACTTCTGCTCTTATCTAAAACAAAAGCAGGAGGTTGTTTTAATATAGCATCCCCAAGTACTATATCTCGGCTTCATTATCACATTTGCATACATTTTCTAGAACATGTGTGTCAAACACAAGCACTGCGGGCCAAATCTGACCAGCTAGGCCATTTCATGTGGCGATCTTACCCAGGGCTTTTTTCAGCTGGAACATGGCAAAACTTCATGCGGTCACCTCGGGCTCTCGCCCTTTGCTCCCTGCTTACCACTGTCACTTGTAAACACAGAAGCCTTTTGTGTTTACAAGGACAATTTTCCTCTCCACTGCTCTCACAGATCCCTGCCTGCCCTGCACTCACTGAGGGAACAAGGGAGATGCAGTGTAGGATGGGGCATCACATAGTAAGCTGAACTGTGATCCCCACCTGTGTCCGGAGTGCACAGATGCCAACCAATGATCTCCTTGCAGGTGAGAGAGAGGGGGGTACTAGAGCCAGGCTGGGTAGGTGTGATGCGAGGAAGCTTTTTGGGGTGGGGGGTAGGGCTGTGGGCTGTGGAGGGAAATATGTGCAGTGGTTGGAGATGGGGGGGAGTGGAGCAGAGGTCAGAGCTAAGAAGAGTGGAAGTGGACAGAGGACAACCTGTGAAAGACCTGAACCTTGCACTCAGTACACAGCACACCAATGAACTCTGCTCTCTGTACATAGCGCCTCCCTAAACCTTGCACATAACACACTCCTGGTATGCATTACCCCTTTAGGACTCTCCCACTGCAATTTAACAACATCCACCATTGGATGCTGTTCGTGGGTTGGGTGAGTGGTTGAGTTCCTGCACTTATTCTGTGAGGAAAAAAAAAATGGATAAATTCATATAGTCTTAACGATACAACTGGCCCCTTGGGGGGAGCCATGATGCTGATGCGGCCCAACATTAAATTGAGTATGACACCCCTGCTCCAGAATAATGGAACAGCAAAAAAGCAGTCAGGGTACAACTTTATGAAGAATCGGTATGTAGTATTTATACTTACCTTTCATAAAGAGGATATCGGGGAACTGGAGAAAGTGCAGAGAAGGGCAACCAAACTGATAAGAGGCATGGAGGAGCTCAGCTATGGGGAAAGATTAGAGGAACTGAATTTTTTTTCTCTCTTGAGAAAAGGAAATTAGGGGGGATATGATCAACATTTATAAATAAGGCGTCCATATAGTGAACTTGGTGTTGAGCTATTTTCCTTAAGGACATCACAGAGGACAAGTGGGCACTCTTTATCTCTGGAGGAAAAGAGATGTAATCTCCAAATGCAAAAAGGCTTCTTCACAGTTAGGCCTCCTCAAGCCTAACAAGGAACTCGATGAGGAAAACGATGTGTTTCGCCCAACGAGTTCCTCGGTCGTGTGTACGAGGCCTAAGAGCAGTAAGAGCTGTGAAAATGTGGAATAGTCTCCCTCAAGAACCGGGTCTTTTTCCGGCGTATAAGACGACCTTTTGGATGCAAAAAAATGCAACCAAAGTCAGGGGTCGTCTTATACGCCGGGTCTGACTCCGGTCAGGCTGCGGGAACGATCTTCCTACCTTATTTCTGGATTCCAGGCTGCGGGCATCCATAAATCAAAAGCCGCGCCTCCTCCTCAGATTGTTCCGGAACACAAATTTTCCCAGCAGGGCCTCTGTTCTGTGTTTCGCCTATCACGGATGCCTTCTTATCATCGGACTAGAGGACATCCGTGATTGGCGTGATTCGGACGAGAGGACTTTGATTTTGATTCATGGATGCACGCAGCCTGGAAGACAGAAATAAGGTAGGAAGAATGTCTTGGTCGGCACAGTGGGGACAAGTGATGGCACAGTGGGGGCAAGTGATGGCACAGTGGGGGCAAGTAATGTAATAGCACAGTGGGGCATGTAATGTAATGGCACAGTGGGGCATGTAATGTAATGGCACAGTGGGGCATGTAATGTAATGGCACAGTGGGGCATGTAATGTAATGGCACAGTGGGGCATGTAATGTAATGGCACAGTGGGGCATGTAATGTAATGGCACAGTGGGATTTGAAAAAAAGCCTGTTTCTGTAAGCGGTTGTTCCTGTCAGCGGTTGTTCTTGCTACCCCTCAGCTTCCAGAAAGATTAGTAGGAAGGGGTAGTCTTATATGGTGAGTATATCCCAAAACCAACAATTTTCCTGGAAAAATAGGGGGTCGTCTTATACGACCAGTCGTCTTATACACCGGCAAATACGGTAGTCAAAAAAGGCCTGGATTCTTTCCTAAATATACATGTCATGGACCTTGAGATACTAAAGTGTTTCTACTTGACATCTGTTACACAGGAGAGGGTGGCTAATAAATCATAATTCATGTATTGCAGAAGATGAGACATTACTGACAGTTCATTGCAGGAGATACTGGACATATTACAAGTGGTTTATTTTGTTCTGACTAAGTCAATAGGACAATGACCCTTCAATGCTTAGAACAGACTATTGAAATGCTAATTGAGGTTGGCTCCTGAAATTGATGATTAGGTGTGAATGTCTTGTTGTCAGAGACAGAAGTCTGTCTAAAGATGTGGATTGAAGGGACTCTATTGTGGGTGTGAAGCTTTGTGTATTGAAGTTCACAGGTCTCTCTTCAGATGTATTAAATTAGCATGTCAATTATGTTTAGTAAAGGAATGTATTGATGCTCAGGTGTAAGTACCTTTCCTTTAGAGACAGACCATCTGTCTAAAGATGTGGATTGAAGGGAAATCATTGTGTGATAGTATTTTGTTTTGATGTCATTATCTAAAGGAATGTGACCTCTCTGAGGTAGTAATTAAGTCATGTTAAATAGTTGTTCTATTCAAGCTATGGGACCAATAGGAAACCGGATGTTGGGGGTGGGATGTTCCAAATTCTGTATAAAAGTGTGCTGTGTACTTTCAACAAAAGAGTCCTGTTTGAACATACATACAGCCTGCCTGGTGTCTGTTCTAATGGGTCCAAACGACACATAGCTGTAGTTCGGATCCCGGAACCTTGGATGACTGGACCATCAGCCGTTGCAATGGGCAATCTGATCCAATAGAAGCAGAGGAGTGTCGGGAGAGCAGAACCGAGCGAGCAAGGGTCTCGTCACAATACATATATAATAATATGTAAATATAACTGGATATTAACATTTATAGGTAAAGTTGATTCAGGGAATATCCGATTGTCTCTTGGAAGGAATTATTTCACCTGCTGGAGTAAATTGGATCATGCTTTGCTGTTTTTTTTTGTTTTCCTCTAGATCAACTGTGGGTAAAGGATTGTGTATACCAGACTAATGTAACAATGACAGAAAAACTTACATATCGCAATACAGGGGGAGTGGCTATTGCCTCGTCGCCTACTTTAGACAAATTCAGCTGTGACAGACAATGCACCAATCTTATTTTTTTTTCTTAATGCTTCCATTTGTACCTGAGTAATAAAATCACATTTACCCCATAAACTATGAGAGCTTTTATTCTAAGAAAGCATTATATGTCATCTTACAGCACATTGGCCAAATTTAAATACATAAAAACCTTTGTGGAGTTGTTCCTAAATGACAGACTGATCTTCAGAGGGATTACCTGGCATTGTATTAGTCATCAAGAATCATTTGGCTATATAAAATGACTTACGCATATGTCTAAACTTTTAAGGAAATAGCTAAATTTCTAATTTTCAAATAGTTGGAAACATCAGGAACCACCTCAGGACAATCACGCCAAAACTATGTAGAAAGGGTATTTTAAATAATACTTTATTTTTTCAGTTTTGAACTAGATCATTTAAAAGTGCGTTCTTCTATAAGTATTGTGTGTGTCTTTGTACTGTGTGTATATAATGTATATTGTACATATACAGTATGTATGGTTCCAAGGGCTCTCTACCCTGAAATTTCTTATTGCTTATTACAATTCTTTACCTGAAGCTCAGAAACTGACAATCCAGAAAGTTGAAGAGGTGCACAGCGCTCAGCCAAGACTCTCTCTTTCTCTTGGGCTCTATCTTCCTCTTCCTGTTCCATCTCATGCTTAGCAATTTGAAGCATCAGACCCTTAATCCAAATAAAGGAAAATATTACATTCTCTTATTGACTTCAGTTAGAGAAGGCAACCACCATAGGCATACACAGGGGGCGAGCCGGGTGTGTGTGTGGGCACACCTAATCACCCCATGTGCATTAGCATTATTGTTCTGTGTGCCAGTGGGTGGATGGGAAATATCTTATAAGGGCTACTGTACTACTTTCACTGTACTGGCTCTGCCATAAGAGAGTGTGTATGTATATGTATATAAATATATATTGGCCTCTCAGCCAGCATTTGATATGACAGCATTTTATATGGCAAACTGGCGGCAATTGATGGGGCAAACCGGCCGCATTTGATTTAGCAAACTGGCGCCAATTGATGTGGCAAACTGGCGGCATTTGATGGGCACAGTGGCTGCGTTTGATGGCACAGTGGCGGCAATTGATGGGCACAGTGGCTGTGTTTGATGGCACAGTGGCGGCAATTGATGGGCACAGTGGCTGTGTTTAATGGGCACAGTGGCTGCAATTGATGGTTTTTTTTTTCATTTTTTTTTTCGCCCCCCCAAAAATTTTGAGCACCAGCCGCCACTGAACCTAACCCTCTTCACAACGTTATCTCTGACCTTTCTGATGTTCCTTGGCCTTTTTGATGCTGTTTGTTCACTAAGGTTCTCTAACAAACCTCTGAGGAACAGCTTTATTTGTATAGTAGTGATTTTACAAAGCCCTATTCCACATTGAGAAACACAGACGTAAGACACTACCTCAAGTATCTTTGAACAAATATTAAAATACTCTCCCATTATAATATTCATGGTTTACTCCAGGGGTCAAGTCCTGGGAAAAAAAGTGTGGTGTGTGTGTATATATATTTATATATATATTTAGTGGAAGTTTACAAATTGAGGACAAATTGAGGACACATCTAAAATTCACATGCATTAAACAAATAAATATAGCACAGATGTAACAACAAAATAATTTAATCTGTATGCTTTACTAACAATAAAACACACCACACTGTGTGATAATGGTTCCCTTGCAGGGAATTTCTAAAACAAGTTGCAACAACTGGGGGCCCCTTCTGCACTATATTTCTATGCAGGCTCCGATGTGTGGGGCCCCTGCTACCCCAAGGCGTCCGCAAACATGTGTTGGTCTGTGCAGAAGAGTAAAGCTGGGCGTGCTGAGCATGCTGGCCTGGGACCCCTCTCCTCTGGCTGCCTGTTGTGATTGTGCCCATCAGTGCCCATCAAATGCAGCCTGATTAGTGCCCATTATTGCAGCCTTGCCAGTGCCCATCAAATGCAGCCTGATCAGTGCCCAGTAATTCAGCCTTACCAGTGCCCATCAAATGCAGCCTGATCAGTGCCCAGTAATTCAGCCTTACCAGTGCCCATCAAATGCAGCTTGATCATTGCCCATCAATGCAGCCTTGGCAGTGCCCATCAAATGCAACCTGATCAGTGCCCATCAACTGCAGCCTAGCCAGTGCCCATCACATGCAGGCTAGCCAGTTCCCATCAAATACAGCCTAGCCAGTGCCCATCAAATGCAGCCTTGCCAGTGTCCATCAAATGCAGCCCGATCAGTGTGCAGCAATGCAGCCTGATCTGTGTCTAGCAATGAAGCCTGGCATGTGTCTGAATCTGGGATTTGAACATACCAGCGCGACCCCGTCCTCCCCTCCCTCAGTCCGCCTCTTCCTCCTCCAGTGACCTCTGTAACAAAGTTCCGGCTCCTATAATTTACATCACACTGATTCAATTTGCCATTGGATGAGTGTTCCCCCATCACTAGAGCCGGGACTTTGTTACAGCGGCCACTGGAAGAGGAGGAATAGGCCGACCGAGGTAGGGGAGGACGAGTGCACCTGGATGACAATGAGAACGCCATTCCTGCTGTGGAAAAAGTACAGGAACGTTGTTCCCATGCGTTCCCGCAGGACTCGAGCCCTGGTTTACTCCAATATATACAAATAAAATCACATTACCTTCAACTGCAGTTTCCGGGATGCAGTAATCTTTGGTTTTCTCTGTTAAAATAAATCACATTTGTTACATTATTTAAGCAGTTTCAATAACACAGTAATATGCCATTTTTAAATGGAAAACAATATTGAACATGATTGTTGTTTAAAGCAAGAAGAGCCCTCTTATTTTTTCAGTCAGTGGGAGAAGAGTCCCCTTACATTGGTGGCCAGTGGAAAAAATACCCCTACTGTGGGTCAGAGTAGTTCCCTGTTATGTTAATGGTCATTGGTATCATTGATTGCTTATATAATAGACAGAAATATTAATTTCTCAGGGGACTGCTAGCAATCGTAGAACGAGCCCTAGGCTTCCGCATAACTCTAATTAGGGTTCAAGTCCAAACTAGCAGTTCAAGTGCAACCAATAAATACCATTCAAGTTTAAATTCACGGAGGTCATCTCATTCCTCATTCTTTTACAGCACTGTACTCAATAAGCTTGATAAAGATCTCCGTACACACAATCGGTTTTCCCGGCGATAAAAAGTCCGCTGGGAAAACCGAGGGGAAAGCAGAGAACCTGCTTGGCAGCTTTTCCCCCCTAAGTGTGGTGTGTAATACTGCGCTGCTATAAAGTGAATAAAATTAGCTGCTAAACACGGCTACTGAAAATTAGGAAGCAAAAACAAAATATAGAAAAGGTAGTGTAGCGCTCAAGAGAAAACAAAATATGACAATGAGGTCAAAATTGCATACATGTAAATAGTGTGTAATACACGTGGAATGGTGATCAGTGCATTAAACAACAAAGTCCGACAAGAACCTCATAAAGAATAAAAAACATAAAGTTCATAAAGAGGGTATTCTTGAATTCCAGTGACAGAAATAAAACTTGATTTTCAAACGTGAAGAAATATCCCACCACCAATGAAGATGCAGGCTTACCAGAGGGAGTGGACTCTAAGAAAATTAAATTTCAAGAGTCAATCAGGCTTGGTAAATGCTCAGATCCTGATGCAGGATGTCTTCAGAGAGGGGATCAGCAGATGGCTATGATACAGAATCCAGTAACCACGAGACTAGCTGTAAATCTCTTGTTCACGGAATAAGGAGATGGTCGTCCGTGTCAAAGATGGCATATGTCTATGGAAAGGAGAAGAGGGGACGCCATAGTGTGACACCGTAAAATCAATATGAAAATGTATTAAATGAAAATACAGCGCATATCATTGGAACGGTGACAACGTGTAATGATACGAAACGCGTCAGCGATGACTCCATCGTTGCCACCATTCCATTGATATGCGCTGTATTTTCATTTAACATGTAAGTGCAATTTTAATAAATGTTCATATTGATTTTACGGTGTCACACTATGGCGTCCCCTCTTCTCCTTTCCATAGACATATGCCATCTTTGACACGGACGACCATCTCCTTATTCCGTGAACAAGAGATTTACAGCTAGTCTCGTGGTTACTGGATTCAGTATCATAGCCATCTGCTGATCCCCTCTCTGAAGACATCCTGCATCAGGATCTGAGCATTTACCAAGCCTGATTGACTCTTGAAATTTAATTTTCTTAGAGTCCACTCCCTCTGGTAAGCCTGCATCTTCATTGGTGATGGGATATTTCTTCACGTTTGAAAGTCAAGTTTTATTTCTGTCACTGGAATTCAAGAATACCCTCTTTATGAACTTTATGGTTTTTATTCTTTATGAGGTTCATGTTGGACTTTGTTGTTTAATGCACTGATCACCATTCCACGTGTATTACACACTATTTACATGTATGCAATTTTATCCTCATTGTCATATTTTGTTTTCTCTTGAGCCCTACACTACCTTTTCTATATCTAGCTTTTTCCCCCTACACACAGCTGGTTTTCCTGATTTCCTGGGAATCCCGGCCGTGTGTATGCTTCACCGCGGTGTTTGCCATTGGAAAACTGTCGGGAAAAAGCCCTCCGGGAATCCCAGCAGGAAAAAAGAGAACATGTTCTAATTTTTTCTGCCGGGATTTCGGGCGGTTTTCTTGTTGGGAGCATACACACGGCCAGTTTTCCCGGCCAAAAGCTTTCATGGAAGTTTTCCCGTTTCCCGTCGTGTGTACGAGGCATAGGATGTAAATGCTACTGATTAATATTGCTATTCCAGAATGAATACCAGTTTATCAGGAAAAACATTGGATTACTGTCACATAGTATAGAAATGAGAATACTTTAAAAATTAGCAACACCCTTCGCTTCTCATGTATTACCAGGCTGGAAGGTGTCTTGACTTGTTCTAGCAACCCTTTTAAGAGAACATCTTTATTTCCAATTGGCACTAAATTGCAATAACAGAAATATTGCCACATTTCCGGCTTCAAACATAAAGATATAAAACTGTCATTTTTTGTGAAGAATCAACAACAAGTGGGACACAATCATGAAGTGGAATGAAATTTATTGGATATTTCAAACTTTTTTAACAAATAAAAAACTGAAAAATTGGGCGTGCAAAAATTATTCAGCCCCCTTAAGTTAATACTTTGTAGTGCCACCTTTTGCTGCGATTACAGCTGTAAGTCGCTTTGGATGGAGAGAGTTTGTGAACAGCAGTTTTCAGTTCTTTGCACAGATTCTCGATTGGATTCAGGTCTGGACTTTGACTTGGCCATTCTAACACCTGGATATGTTTATTTGTGAACCATTCCATTGTAGATTTTGCTTTATGTTTTGGATCATTGTCTTGTTGGAAGACAAATCTCAGTCCCAGTCTCAGGTCTTTTGCAGACTCCATCAGGTTTTCTTCCAGAATGGTCCTGTATTTGGCTCCATCCATCTTCCCATCAATTTTTACCATCTTCCCTGTCCCTGCTGAAGAAAAGCAGGCCCAAACCATAATGTTGCCACCACTATGTTTGACAGTGGGGATGGTGTGTTTAGGGTGATGAGCTGTGTTGCTTTTATGCCAAACAGAACGTTTTGCATTGTTGCCAAAAAGTTTGATTTTGGTTTCATCTGAGCAGAGCACCTTCTTCCACATGTTTGGTGTGTCTCCCAGGTGGTTTGTGGCAAACTTTAAACTACACTTTTTATGGATATCTTTAAGAAATGGTTTCTTCTTGCATAAAGGCCAGATTTGTGCAGTATACGACTGATTGTTGTCCTATGGACATAGTCTCCCACCTCAGCTGTAGATCTCTGCAGTTCATCCAGAGTGATCATGGACCTCTTGGCTGCATCTCTGATCAGTCTTCTCCTTGTATGAGCTGAAAGTTTAGAGGGACGGCCACAGTGCTCCTTGGGATGTTTAAAGCTTGGGAAATCGTTTTGTATCCAAATCAAGCTTTAAACTTCTCCACAACAGTATCTCGGACCTGCCTGGTGTGTTCCTTGTTCTTCATAATGCTCTTTAAACAGACCTCTGAGACTATCACAGTGCAGGTGCATTTATACGGAGACTTGATTACACACAGGTGGATTCTATTTATCATCATTAGTCATTTAGGTCAACATTGGATCATTCAGAGATCCTCACTGAACTTCTGGAGAGAGTTTGCTGCACTGAAAGTAAAGGGGCTGAATAATTTTGCAAGCCCAATTTTTCAGTTTTTCTTTTGTTAACAAAGTTTGAAATATCCAATAAATTTCGTTCCAATTCATGATTGTGTCCCACTTGTTGATTCTTCACAAAAAATTACAGTTTTATATCTTTATGTTTGAAGCCTAAAATGTGGCAAAAGGTCGCAAAGTTCAAGAGGGCCAAATACTTTCGCAAGGCACTGTATGTACAGACACACAGCACAATTTGTACAATTTGCTGCCCCCGGTTTTGTCACAATTGCATGCACTGCATGGCATTATTATTATCATAATTTCCTGTGTGTTGCCGTGCATTGCTACAGTTGCCTGTTTGTAGCCTACGTATTTTCGTACCTTAATTTTCACATATTGTTGTTTGACGCCCATGCATTATCAGTTATCAGTTAGCAAGTTAGGAACATATTACTATAATTTATTGATCTGTAGGTCTTTGATATGAAACCACGTTATTATTTACATATTTTGCCCCATATACTATGTGCACCACTATTACAGCCTTTTATTTGTTGCAACATGCTATTCACTGACTGAATGCTAAGGGTATCTTGGGGGGCACCACAGGGCATGCAAAGCAACATTTTTTTCAAAGGTTTTCAAAAGGTGGTTTATTTTATTTTTTTAAACAAATTTCAGCTAAGCATGGCCACAATGGGTAATTAGAGACCCATTTCATAGAAATTTTGTCAAAGGCAAAATAAGTAATTTTACAGTGAAATATATTTAGCTGGAATCATATTTCTCATGACTACCCTGGAATAGCTAACAATGTCTTACCTTAGCATGAGGCTCGGTGGCATAGGAGCGGTAATTGGCTGATGATTTTCGTCGGATAAGTGGTGGAGCAGTGACTGGAGGAGGTGTGGGTTTGGGTGGCTCTGGTTCTTCCTCTTCAACTTCTTCTTCATACTCTTCTTCCTCCTCTTCATACTAGATGGGAAAAAGTTATGTTTAAATTTTAAATATCTGCTAAGAGAAAAGACTGTATTGGCTTTTTTATTTATAATCACACACCACTCTGCTCAAAATTCTGCTCTATTACAAAGATATAAAAACTCCTTATAATGATGTAAATATGTATATATAAGGGAAATAAAAAATATATTTTTTTTAGCTTGCGCATGATTTGATAATAGAAGTCAGCAGAGCTTTCACAAATTTGCTAAGCTCTGGAGGAAGTGCAGAGTCTATTTGCCTGTAATAAATCAACCCCATAGTAGACAAGAGCCCTCTGGTTTTCTTTGTCTCCCTGTATAGTTGCCCATCTTCTCCCTGCTCTGGGCAACTATGCTGCAGTTTAGAGGAGAGCTGGGCTGTGTGGTTCCCAGCTGATCTCGCTCTCTTCATTCCCTCTCTTGTCTGGACTGTAATACTGCAGTGCTGGCTAGAGGCTTCTCTCATCCCTGCGGGATGTTCCACCACTGCATGAGAGAAAGAGTGCTGCACAGAAAGGTCTTGCTGCTGGTGACTATCTGCCTTCATTAGAGGGAGAATGAAGGGAGAATGAATCTGCTGCTGAGGCTACCAGAGACTGCATGTGTGTGTGGGTGTGACCCAGTATTGGGAGACTCAGGCCTCGTACACACGACCGTTTTCCTCGACAGAATCCATCAAGAAACTTGGTGGCAGAGCTTTTTTGCCGAGGAAAGCGGTCGTGTGTATGCTTTTCATCGAGAAAACTGACGTGGAACTCAATGAGAAAAAAAGAGAACAAGTTCTCTTATTCCTCGTTGGGAGTCTCAATTTCCTCCTTGTGCTTCCCGTCGGGCTGGTTTTCGACGAGAAACACGTTCGTGTGTTTGCTTAGAATCAAACTTCCCCTTTATAGTGCCGTCTATGTGTTGTACGTCACCGCGTTTGAGAACGACGAGATTTTGTCTTGACAGTGTGTATGCAAAGAAAGCTTGTCAAGATTCTCGACAAGCCTAACAAGGAACTTGTCAAGGAGAACAATGTGCCTTTTACGACGAGTTTCTCAGTCGTGTGTACGAGGCCTAAGCCTCGAGGACCTGGCCGCCTGATCTGCTAACTGCCAAGCGTGTGGAACAGGAACTGTTGCCTGTCAAAAGTGGTGAGAGGGGACACAGATTTAACCCCTTGCTACACTCACATACACTCCTCCATACTTCGTAGCTCTACAGCTTTACATCACTTACTCTTAAAGGAACAGGCTTGTGTGTGCCACCAACAAAAGGGCCCCACCACAAGCAGGTCAATGCTAGCATTAGGGCGCCAGGTACTTTGCCACCAGCTTTAAGGGGTACCCTGCTCAGGAATACTTACGGATACCCACATCTGTGGTATTCTAACAGCATGTACTTAAGAATATTAGCGTTGTGTTAATTGAGTCTAATCTAAGTCAATAATAGTTGTTTCATTTAAAATTTGTCTCAACGCTGTCGCAGTTCAGTTAGTCTTTCTTGTGGCAGGCTAGTGCTCACTTTATTCAGTTCTGCCATTTTGAAGTGTTTATTTGCTTGCTTCCATGTCTTGTATTGTTTATGTGTTTTTTATAATACATTTACTTAACCTACTGATGTCATATCTGATCAAACGTGTTGGAGGGAGCCCCGCTAATTACCTCACATCCCGTTACATCACTTCTGGTGCCGTGGAATGCACATATTGAAACTAGGAAGTAAGGAGCTAATAGAGGACTAAGGCCGTGTACACACGATCAAGAAAACCTTTTTTTTTTTCAGACGGAATTTTGGCTTAAACTTGTATTGCATACACACGATCACACAAAATTTAGACCGTCAAGAACGTGGTGACGTACAACACTACAAACGAGCCGAGAAAAATGAAGTTCAATGATTCCGAGCATGCGTCGAATTGATTCTGAGTATGCGTGTTTTTTTTGCGTGTCACAATTGCATATAGACGATCGGAATTTACAACAAGAACTTTTCCCCTCTGAAAATTTAAGAACCAGCTCTCAAATTGGAAATTCCAACAGCAAAAAGGCTCACATCCAACTTTTGTTGAAAATTCTGTTTGTGTGTATGCGGCATAAGAGTTGGATCTCGATTATTTACAGGTTAGTGAATTGCAATAAATATAAATAAATAAAAAGTGGCATCACACTACTGAAAGTCCGCTTCTTATGGTGGAAGTGCTGGCAGCTGATGGAGAGTTTGCTGAAAACTGGATAGAGTAAGCCGTGGAGGCATGACACAAGACCAAAAGATTTTCTTTATGTACATAAGGGGTCACAGAGTTTTGGTGAGTGGCACCTAATAAATGTAGTGGAAGGTGATGCACAAGCACCAGAGTGATTGTGGAGCAGGTCACAGTTTTATGCACTTTGAATACATTTTTGAAACTGCTTTGGACTTTATATTCTGAACGGTAGCAAAGAATCAAATGTAATTTGGAGTATATTTATTATATAAGGACTTGAGTGTATAATTTAAAAACGCTGCACCAATTCTTCGTTTATATAGTTATTTTTAAAGCGGAAGTAAACCCATCGATTTAACGGTTTCAAAAAGCAGTTACATTTCCGGCATGCCGGGATTGCCAACTGTCACATTGGTTGTGCTCTCAACCAAACTGTCAAACCATCCAATGGCTGGTGTCATAACTGATCACATGTGCAGCACCACGGCAGTTGAAGATGAAACATAGGCCAAGATAGCAGCTTCCTTGGCTGAAAATGATAGGTGGGTTTACTTACACTTTAAGTACATGAAGCATGTTTTAGGGGCTAAAACTTAGGGAAATGTGCATGTACTGCCATCGGGGGGGGGGGGGGGGGTAACACCTGTAGAGGGCCCAGGAACCCTGAGGACCCTGGGCGTACTGAGGGACCCAGGCCCCAAGTTCTGCCGCTGTCAATATATTGGTTGCTAGGACCGTCTGGCTTCTAGCAACCAGTAATGTAATGCAGAGGCCCCAGCGTTCAGAGCAGAGGAGAATGCAAATTTCTCCTCCTCCTCCTAGTGCTCAGCTCCACCTCAGCTTTTCCAGCTCCTGCACCGCCTGCTCACAAAGGGAACTGGGTCTGACTGAAAGTCTGAGGAGAGGCCAGGAACCTGTTAGGCTGTTTGTTAGTGAGGGAGCCAGGCAGATATGGAGGGACAGAGAATGGCAGGCGCTAAAGGACAGATTACAGAGGGAGGAAGGGAAAGGGGAGGAGGCAGCCGAAGAGAGCAGCTGAGAGGCCACTGCAAAAGGCTTGCCTGTTTGGAAATCAGGCCCATTATTTCACCACAGAGACAACATATTTTTCAAATTTGCAAAAAAACTTTCACCTGCAAAAAATCCAAGCTGATCACAGACAAAGAGAGTCCCATTTTACACCATACAATGATAATAAATACGGATATACTGTCCACTGAGGATTTCTGAGGACTTAAGGTCCATCTAGTTTGTTATTTGTTCAGGTAACAAACCACATCTAGGCCTCATATAGACTACTCTGAATGGCAAAATAATGATCCATTAAAATAACAGAACAACTCACCAATAGCTTACAACTTTCTATGAGTATTATGTAAAAATGTAAATGTTCTAAAATACAGACAGATCAATGATCCTGAGGCATACTGAACTTCAAAGACAAGCTTGTGCAAAATACTTACTGTTACTTCTTCCCTGCAAGACAGAAAAAAAAATAGCATTAGAAATCAGAGTTGCTCAAGGACCTTACTGTAATAAGACCTTACTAAAAACTTTCCTTTAAACTTGTTAAAGAGACTTAAAAAAGTAACTCCACTTTTGTTGAGAAAAAAACAATCCCCTCTGGCTGATCTATGTAAATTGCAAAGAATTTAAGAAACTTTGTTGTAGATGTCTGCAGATTGTTATGCAGGCCATACAGGAGTCAAATTCCTAACAAATTTTCTTTTAAGTGTAGCACCCCTCTACCTTAGGTAGGCAGGTGCTAGGTGTAGGTTTTGTGCCAGTGCAGGTAAATTTAAGAAGACCTATGCTGTGTACATTCCCCCTCCCTCCTGAGCACTCGTTCATGGTCCCCTCACACTCCCAGTGATTTATGAGTCTTCTAGCACGGCCACCGTGGAGCATTTCAAGCTGAAAAGGTGAGGAAAGGTGAAGAAAGTGACGGACAAGGAGGCTCATCCATCCAACAGACTATAGAACTCCTACAACTCCCTCTGACAATCCAGTGTCCCCGGCAGTTCTCCTTATGGTGTGGGCAGGGGCGGACTGACCATTGAGGAACTCGGGCACTGCCACTAGGGGGCCCCATCAGGGTTGCCAGGCTCATTAAAACCAGGGACAATATGTAATAATCTGTGTTTTTTTTTACATCTGTCCCTGATATGTCCAAAACCTACATGCTTTTGATGTGAAAATCCCGAGATTTTAGCTGTCCCGCCGCTGTACTGCCACCTGGCTTGGTGGCCATCTGTAAGCCCGGGGGCCCCATAATCTTCTATTGCCCGGGGGCCCCATGAGTTGTCAGTCCGCCCCTGGGTGTGGGCAGAGGCTGGCAGCTCCCCCCACTAGAATAACACTCACTGTGCGATCACACTGATCAGGGACCATCGCTGGTGTCAGCTGCTCTGTGCTGTGAAAGGTCAGGTGCCCAGTAGAGATCCCCATGGAGACTGAAGTGAAGAAGCAGAGACTCTTCTTTGGTATGCTGTGAGTGGGCCCCCCACTGACACCTAGCCCAGATGCAGGGTCACTTGCCAGAAGATAGAGGTGGGAGGTCATCCAGCATGGTGGAGAGCACTAGGCGCGGAGGAGGAGGAAGTTAACTCCTCCTCCTCTTTAATTGCTGAGCAGGGAGTCCCATCCATGACATCACTGGTTGTTAGACGCAGGGCGGCTGTAGCAACCAGCGGCCAGTAAAGTATCAGGTGGAGGCGGAGGTGGAGTGAGCACCAGCGCTACCGCTGGGTTTGCTCACTGTGTCAGTATCATTCCGGTACACTGTATTGTCCCGGAATGAAGGTGTCCGGGACACAGACTTGATAATTGCCGGACTGTCCCGGGAATTCTGGGACACGTGGCCACCCTACTGGGGACAGGGGAGTGGTTTAGTATAGCAGTAGATGACAGACATGTACTTTAGCTCTTGGGCACCTCCTCTGTTTCCAGGGAGAATGTTTTAGAAAAGGGGCAAGGCAGAGAGCTGGAGTGACATGGGGTGCATGTGAGGAGCTCTGACCAATCCCCAACTAGGATTGGTGGGGGGCAGGCCTCCTACATATACCCATGGTCAGCCTGCTAGGTGGGGAGCTGTTGGCTGGGTGAACTGAATGATAGAGTTTTAGATTGTTGTGGCTAAGGAAACCCCTTTCTGGGGAGGTACCTCAGGCGGGGAGCTTGGGAGCTGGGAGGGAGCCTCTCCTTAAACGGTCATGGAGAGGTGTCCTGGAACAGGAGCTGGAGGAGACAGTTGGTCTACACGTCCAGAGTAAAGTAACTCAGGAATGATCCAGGGCAGACGTCGGTGGGTGGAAAGCACAGTGGAGAGATCTGGAAGAGAAATGCCAGAAGGAGAGACTGTGGGAGTTTGTGTCAAATCAATGCAGCCATGAGGGTGGGCAGGATTTGCAAGTCGGACTTGCTGGGATTAGTAGTCTATCTTCATTAATTGTTCTCAATAAACTGGTTGCTGCCACAAACGGGTACTGCAGGCCCCAGCCTATAAATGTCCATTAAGTAAAAACACTGGGACTTATTCAGAGTGAGGCCTAGTCATGTTCTGATGGTGTGACAGGATTACTAAAATTAGACAGTGAAGTAGTGTGCTTGAGAAAGTGTTCTGAAGTAAAAGTCTGTCAAGTTTAGTGTCAGCCATCTTGTTCTGCTGAAAAGTGTGACGCAATAACTTTATTCTACAAAGTACTAATTATCCTATGGGCTTCCCATGTCCCTTTTCCCTAACCAAGTTCAATCCCCCTAATAAAAACAACAAAAACAAGCAAAGAGACTGTTCATTGACTAAGAAGTGTGTCTAATGGAGGTCTGGCAGCAGGGTGAAATGTGTGGATGCTGTAACACGTAGCAACCCCGCAGGGTCATCGCTACATATAAATCAGAAATTGAGTGCGTTTTGTGATCCACTGATATTGAAATTCGACCAACCAAGCCTTCAATTTGACCTCATGTTGCTACAGAAAATACATTTTGTGGCCAGGAATCTTCTTTTCTTTTCAGGTCACAGCTTATTCTCATTTCTTTTAGGATTACTTTTCTCACGCTATTCTCTCACCATCGATTAATTTGAAATCAAATTAAATTCATTCACTTTTCAAAAAATTTCCAACATGCCCGATCACTCAAATTCATTGGCTGCACGATAATCGGCTGTTGCTGCGGCCCAATTCTGGTGCAAAATTTGAAAGAAAATTCATAATTATTTTGGAATTCGACCCATGTATGGCCGGCATTAGACAATGATGTGTGCACAGTTACCAGAAGATTAGAAAATTTGCATTGTCTGCATCACTTTAAAAGCGAATTGGGAATATCTCAACAAAATTTAATTTTTCTTGCAAAGGATGCATAAGCTGACCTGAATCGTGTGCAGAGATCTTTACACAAGCAGGAAATGACAAATGGCAGTGTACAGAACACCCAAACGTTGCCATATTGTATTGAATTTTACAGAAAAGTACAGCAGTGCAGTTTAAAAGGGAAAGTTTTTTTTATTTTTTTGAACATTCAAGTTTTATTGAAGAGACAGATGAAAAAGGGATTACATAACATATTACACAGCATGTCACATGCAAGTAAATTACATCCAAAGGCAAAGCGATACAACGTGGAAATAAAACTGTGAGGCATTTAAAGTGTTCCTCTTATCTAAAGTGATAGTCTGAGGTTGAAACTCAACCCACAGAGGTAAGTCCTACAGAAAACAGTTATTCGGGTAATGGTTCTGCCTTGAGCCGGCAGCGTAAATCAACTACTGCGAATGGCGGGAATAAACAAAAGTTATCAGCCTAGAATTTCTATGGATCATCGACATACATTGCAAGTGAGTCTGCATATTAAAGAAGGTTAGGTGGGGGGGGGGGGAGGAGAGGGAAAAAAACAGTGGGAAACTAGAGGAAGAAAGTGAACAGCAGGCAGATCACGGGCGTGGCGCCGGGGGGGGGGGGGGGGATCTGCGAGGTGGCGATGTCTGGCGGCTGGCCAGTTAAGTCTGACATAGAGAAAAGAAAAGGGAAGAACTACAGAATGACTGTCGCGGGCCATTGGCCGCGCAAAGTTTCACACAGCCTGCCGGCCATCATAAGGGTTTTGCATGATGTCATTGTATTCCTGTGAATAACGGAAAATGAACCACGGTCTCCAAGTAGACTGGAAGGCCTCTACTCTGCAGTTGTCCCGTGCCATGGTGTCCTCCATCTCACATGTGTCTCTGACTTTCTTTAGCCAATCTGCCACGGAGGGCACCCTGGACGACCTCCAGTGAATAGGGACCAACGACCTCTCTGCATTAATCAAGTGCTTGGTTAGTGAATGACTATATCCCGCGAGTGCTAGATGGTTGACATGCAACAGGCAACAAGCTGCGTCCAGCACTAGTCCAGTCTCGGTTATTTTTTTGATCAGATTGATAATTTTGTCCCAAAAGGGAGTAATCAAGGGGCACCTCCACCAAATATGGAGCAGTGTGCCCCTTTCTGTCTGGCATCTCCAGCACGTCAAAGGCATTTGAGGGTTCCTTGTATGGAGTTTGTCAGGTGTGTTATACCAGTTTGTCAGCAGCTTGTATCCCGTTTCCTGGACCATTGTACTTATAGAACTTTTGTGTGCTAAAATGCAGGCATACCTCCATTGTTTGTCCGTGAGAGTTATTTTTATTATGGCTTGTGAAGCAATTGTACAGTATGTGCTATATAAAAAATTTTATTTGTTATATTTGTTATACTTTCCATCAAAGTAGAGTTACCCTTTAAGCAATTATAAACCTACATAGCATTTCGATTGCTTTTCTACATTTATCTGGTTTAAAAGTCATTCATCCAAACCTGATATTTCCATTTTTGCTAAATGTCAGTGGGCTGATTCAATAAACATCTCTTATCTGTCTCCGTGTCTAAGACTGGTTATAAATAGCACACAATTAAATTTACTGCAGTGTAAGATTGATTTTACTACAGCAGGAGCAGTGGGAAAAGTGGGGCAGAACCACATTCTCTGGGTAAATGCCCATGCTGGTTTTTCAATAAGATCTAAGCAGCCAAAATGTGGTTTAGTGCTAAAGAGAAGCTGTCTGAACCAGTCTGCACTTCTCCCCAGCAGTGGGTATGTTCTCCGATAGAGGCAGAGGTTGGCTGGGTGAGTAATGCTCTGTTCATGACAATTTGTTTGGGGTACTGTGTGGGTACAGGCATTGGGGGACTGGAACTACACACTAACTTTAAAGGCAACCTATTTGGGGTTTCCTTCTGTGTTAGTCTCCTGTCGAAAGTGGAGATATATGACGAGAGTCCCTTTGGGTGGTGGGCTTGTGAAACCCAGCTTATCTTAGAGAGCTCTGGAAACCTATTTTCAAACTCCCCCAGGCCCTCTTATGTGTAAGTTACCCAGCCCTTCCTAAAGACTATGGGGCAGATTCACAAAACAATTACGCCTGTCTAACTGGGGTTAGACAGGAGTAATTTCAAATTTCGCGCGGCGTATCACTAGTTTGAATCCTCAAACCATGATACGCCGGCTTCGGGCTTCGATCCGAGAGGCTTACGTCTTCGTAAGCCTTCGGATCTACGCTGCCATCTATTTGCGGCCGCTGGGAGGAGTTTGCGTCGTTTTGGTGCGTCGGGATATGCAAATGTGTTTTTACGGGGATTCACGAACATACGAGCGGGCGTCGCAATCGTTTTCGTCTATTTTTTATTTATTTTTTCCTTTTTAAAAGTGTATTTTGTGCGTGAACTCGAGAGAGAGGAGCCAGACTGCAGGAGTTGGGAGTAGGCAGACCCTCCCCCCGGAGGCAATCGCCATCCTTCTCCATGCCCCCGGTGGCAATGGCGGGTGTGAGGGGGGGCCTCCCACTCACCCCACCCTACCTTCTCCACTTGGGAGCCCAACTGGGGCCCAACAGGACCCCATCGGGGCAGAGGGACTCCCCCTATGAGGGAGTGAGGGGGCCTGACCCACCAAGCCAGCCCCGTAGGTCCTTCGCCTCTCTTTAGGAGACCGCATGGCCAAAGTGCGTGCGTATTAAACCAATTTTGTGTGCGTGCAAGTGTGGTGGTTTTTGTGGGGGGGGGGGGGGTGGGCGTACTAAGCACAGGCATACCTTGCATAGCACACCCACCGGGAGCCGGGCTGAGACCACCAAACTCAATTCACATGTAGCCGAGACCGGGATCCGAACCCTTGGCTGCAGAGGTGAACGGCTTGTCAGCGCAGTGCCAATCACGTTGAGCCACCACAGCTCCTTCTATTTTTTACTACGTAATGTTAGAGCAGCTTTTTGCTGCTCTAACTTTACGTAGCCCATGTTAAGTATGGCCGTTGTTCCCGCTTCGAATTTATTTAAATTTTTATTTTGTTTGCGTAACTCGTCGGGACGTGGATCGCCCGTAAAGTACGCTACATAAACAACGAATGACGTCACGATGCACGATTTCGCGCAATGCACGGCGGGAAATTTGCGAACGGAGCATGCGCAGATCGATCGCCGCGGGAACGCGCCTAATTTAAATGTTTCACGCCCCCTACTCGCGCAGATGGATTGCGACGGGAGAAATACACTACGCCGCCGTCGTTTACCGGAGAATTTCTACCTGAATTCCACGTAGAGCAAGGTAAAAAACGGCGGCGTAGTGTATTTCTGATACGCTACGCTACGCAAAATGTCTGTGAATCTGCCCCTATATGCTGATGAAAAGTTTGAATGTACCTGTGTCTCTTGTTACTGAATGTAGTTGTACCCCACTCTGAGTCATTATGCAGGGAAATGGGGGGGGGGGGGGGTTGTCCTCTGAGTGTATATATCTTTGTACCTGTGTTTGAATAAACAGTCATATGTTTCCAGTGTTGTAAGTAACGGTGTTAAAATAGACGCTGTTACCTAACGATGCCCCTTTTGAGGGTAACGAGTAATCTACCAGATTACTCTTCCCCTCACGGTAACGCCGTCCCCATTACTTGGGCGGCGTTACCGCAATCACACATGTAACTGTGTGTCACTGTCGGCGGCCATCCATTATTAAAAGCGTGCCCCTCCCCATTTGACTGTTCCGTCTTTGATAGGCGGAACAGTAACTTTCCCAGCAGAGCCTCTGTTTAGTGTTCAGCCTATCACAGATGCCTTCTCATCCTCAGCCTCGGCCTCGGACGAGAGGACATCCGTGATAGGCGGAACACTGAACAGAGGCTCTGCTGGGAAAATTACTGTTCCACCTATCACGGTCACAGCCTGAGGAGGAGGCGTGGCTTTTGAATAATGGAGGATGGCCATCGACGTCTAACATATAGAGAACAGGAGAAGGTAGGAAGATCATCGTCGAGGCATGTTACAGGCACAGTGAGGCATGTATGATGGCACAGTGACTCACTGTGCCATCATACATGCCTCATTGTGCCTGTAACATGCCTTACTCACTGTGCTGTAACATGCCTCACTGTCTGTCAATGCCCATGCTGGTTTTTCAATAAGATCTAAGCAGCCAAAATGTGGTTTAGTGCTAAAGAGAAGCTGTAATATCTTGCGGTCAGTTAAATTTTTTGAAACTTTACACATGTATTAGCTGGTTTTGCACTGCATACTAGCACATTATGAAGGACTTACCTTAAGATGGATCCCTCCAATGGCTTGCTGTCAACTCTGACAGGTCTTCCGTCTTCACCCGATCTTCCTTATGGGTTTGCAGGCTTTGGCCGTTTGACTCTTCGAGCCACGATAAAGTTACTCCGACTCATGCGTGAGGGAGTCATGGCTGTGGCACTGCTCTCTCAATGGATGGCATGCCATCATTAAGAGCGCAGTGCACATGCGCCAGTGGCATCACTGGCTACTACCAAAGTAAATAATGAGATATAATGAGATATGGACCTGGAATCAAAGTTCCAGGGGCTGCTGCAGATCGGCCTTTCAGTAATCCCCAGGACTGTGTCTGCGGATGAATACCTGGAGATCAGGCAGCAGATTTGAGTGGAGGTCTGGATTGGAGCCCTCCAGGTCACTGGTATACACCAGGGCAAGTGCTTTCCAATCCCAGGGCAACTGGGCAAGTGACCAACAGGAGTTGCAAATGCCATTCCTGGGAGAGCGGCCCCCTGGAGCAATGGGTGTCCAAGTTGGACAGACTGGTCCAGCAGGAGATAGAGCTGAACAATCGTTATTGGGCTCTACAATGGCACGCAGAGCAGGAATACTTAGAAGAGACAGCAAAATGCTTTCCGGAGGCATATGACTTTAGGGGCCCTGTGGGAGAGCCTTACAGATAGTTTTGTGTTTGACGATGAAGGGGAACCTGCCCTTTAGGATCTGTGAGAATACAGAGGCTATGCTCGGTCTCGCAGGGGTCTCAGAGCTTAAACCTGATCTGGAATATTTGCTATGGAAAGAACAGCACCTGGAAAGGGCATACAGGAAACTTCTAGAACACATTCAGCAGCATGTCCCAAAATTACCAGCAGGAACTCCAGAGATTGTCGTCCCCCAAAGCTGAAGTGCTGACAACAGGGCATAGCTCTACTAGCCTCTGTCCAGCACTGATAACATGTTCTGGGTTCCACGGACACGAGATGGTGAACTCTATCCTCAGACACCAGTTCCAAAGACTGGGGATTTAATAGACTTTTCTGCTGAGGAGGAATAACCCAGTGAGCCTCCAGCAGAAGAGCTGGCATCAGAGCTGTTGACCTCTGCCCACAACAATCAACTCCACAGGAGCTCTAGGGGAAAGAATGCAATCGGCACCTCACAACTGCAGCTTAAGCTGATATCAGTGGCTAGGACTGTGGTCTTCACTGATAGCAACCCAGCAGAAGAGCTTGCAACAGGACACAGTTCTGCTGGCCTCTGCCCTCAACTAACAGAAGATGGATTTCCTGTGGTAGTGAATGGGATTGCAGTCTCAACAGGCACAACTAGGAAAGGTCTGGCATTGGGACAGGAGGATATCAGCCTTGCTCTGCAAACACCGGGGGATTTTCATCTAGTAAAAGTTGATGAGACTACAGTCTCCACCTGTATACCCCAGGGATGCTGGGCAGTCAACCCAGATCCCCAACAGAATGACAGAGTGAGCCCAGCCACCCTGTCTTCTCTCCAGCAGCAGAAAAGACTCCAGGGGGAAGGAACCAGTCTGCACTTCTCCCCAGCAGTGGGTATGTTCTCCGATAGAGGCAGAGGTTGGCTGGGTGAGTAATGCTCTGTCCATGATAATTTGTTTGGGGTACTGTGTGGGTACAGGCATTGGGGGACTGGAACTACACACTAACTTCAAAGGCAACCCATTTGGGGTTTCCTCCTGTGTTAGTCTCCTGTCGAAAGTGGAGATATATGACGAGAGTCCCTTTGGGTGGTGGGCTTGTGAAACCCAGCTTATCTTAGAGAGCTCTGGAAACCTATTTTCAAACTCCCCCAGGCCCTCTTATGTGTAAGTTACCCAGTGTGTTTTAGGGGATTGCTCCAACAGCCCTTCCTAAAGACTATATGCTGATGAAAAGGTTGAATGTACTTGTGTCTCTTGTTACTGAATGTAGTTGTACCCCACTCTGAGTCATTATGCAGAGAAATAGGGGGGGGGGTTGTCCTCTGAGTGTATATATCTTTGTACCTGTGTTTGAATAAACAGTCATATGTTTCCAGTGTTGTAAGTAACAGTGTTAAAATAGACGCCATTACCTAACGATGCCCCTTTTGAGGGTAACGAGTAATCTACCAGATTACTCTTCCCCTCACGGTAACGCCGTCCCCATTACTTGGGCGGCGTTACCGCAATCACACATGTAACTGTGTGTCACTGTCGGCGGCCATCCATTATTAAAAGCGCGCCCCTCCCCATTTGACTGTTCCGTCTTTGATAGGCGGAACAGTAACTTTCCCAGCAGAGCCTCTGTTTAGTGTTCAGCCTATCACAGATGCCTTCTCATCCTCAGCCTCGGCCTCGGACGAGAGGACATCCGTGATAGGCGGAACACTGAACAGAGGCTCTGCTGGGAAAATTACTGTTCCACCTATCACGGTCACAGCCTGAGGAGGAGGCGTGGCTTTTGAATAATGGAGGATGGCCGTCGACGTCTAACATATGGAGAACAGGAGAAGGTAGGGAGATCATCGTCGAGGCATGTTAAAGGCACAGTGAGGCATGTATGATGGCACAGTGACTCACTGTGCCATCATACATGCCTCATTGTGCCTGTAACATGCCTTACTCACTGTGCCTGTAACATGCCTCACTGTCAGTGAGGCATGTTACAGATGGCACAGTGAGGCATGTTACAGATGGCACAGTGAGGCATGTTACAGATGGTACAGTGAGGGGTCGTCTTATACAGTGAGTATATCCCAAAACCAACATTTTAGCTGGAAAATTAGGGGGTCGTCATACGTCGACAAAAAAAGTCAGTTACTTTGCTGAGTAACTAATTACTTTGCCAATGTAGTAACTGAGTCACTAACTCAATTACCTTTTCGGACAAGTAATTTGTAACTGTAACTAATTACTTTTTTAAAGGACGATGAGCAACACTGTATGTTTCTCACCACCCTACACAGAGTTACAGCTAGTGACTGGGTGAGCTAAGGGATCTTGGATCATGCTAGTACCGGGCAAGGGAAGTTTACAGGGGACATTATCCTCTTGAGTAAGGGGTCCGTCACATTTAGCATAAAGTTTTACAGTAAATGACAAATACAAAAGACAAATTAATACTTACCCATCAGACATCTTTACTTCTTCCCTAGAAGAGAAAAAAAACATTATGATTGAGGAATTTTTACAGCTCAGAAATGATCGGTTCACCATATTAACAGTATACGTTCATAACAGATTCTAAGGCAGAATATAATGTATATTTGTCTTGCTCCTTTAGGGCAGTAGAATCTTTAAAGTGTTTAACTGTTTGTTGAGAAAAAACATTCCCTTCTTGGTGATCTATATACATTGCATGGATTTGCGACAAACTTTGTTGTAGATTCCTACCTTTTGTTATTCTGAAGAAATCACTATTTTTTCTTCTGTGCCCCTGTGCTCATTGAATCTAATGCAGGGATCCTCAAACTACGGCCCTCCAGATGTTGTAGAACTACACATCCCATGAGGCATTGTAACACACTGACATTCACAGACATGACTAGGCATTATGGGAATTGTAGTTCCTGAACAACTGGAGGGCCGTAGTTTGAAGACCCATGATCTAATGGGAGTGGTTTCATAATTATCAACCAGCTGCTGCAAAATTAGGGCTCTATTGAGAAAAGTTGCAGGGCCTGCATCCCTTTAGATGTTATTTACTATTGTCGCAGGGAATGCCAAAAAAAACAACTTGCGTCTTAGTGTAGACTTCTGGGAAAATCAGTGAGTCAATCACACAAGCAGGAATTATGTTTCTGTGTACAGAACACCTAAAGGTCACCATTTTACATTTTACAGAAAATTAGAGCACTGCAGATTGCAAAGGAAAGGTAATTTTTAATAACATTTAATTACAATATGAATACAAAAGTGTAGCGCTACACTTTTGTATTTCTTTTGTTTTTTGCTTTTTTGAAAAAGTTGTGTTAGCTGCTATCATTTATACTTATCTGGCAGCGCAGGGTATCCACTCTTCTTTAATTACAATATGACTTGTGTCACAATTGTACCGTTTATGCTATATTATTTATTATTATTTTCTTTGCAATTTTTTTTTTCATGAAAGTGAAGTTACCCTTTAACCACTTCAGCTCTGGACGGTTTTACTCTCTTCCCGACCAGGCCATTTTTTGCAATACGGCACTACGTTGATTTAACTGCCAATTGCGCAGTCGTGCAACGCTTTATCCAAATAAAATTGATCCCCCCACAAATAGAGATCTCTTTTGATGGCATTCGATCACCTCTGCAGTTCTTATTTTTTGCGCTATAAACAAAAACAGAGTGACAATTTTGTAGAAAAAAACAATATTTTTTACTTTCTGCTATAAAACATTCTCAATAAAAAAAAAATGTCTTCATCAATGTAGGCCAATTTGTATTCTGCTACATATTTTTGGTAAAAAAATTCCCAAAAGGTGTTTATTGATTGGTTTGTACAAACGTTCCATATTAGCAGGAATCACAGATGTCTCTCTTCCTATCTGACAGAATGACGATCTGCCTTGTTTACATAGGCAGACTGCTGTTCTATCTCTCTAGAGAATGATCGCGGGTGGCAGGCAGCCATCATGGCCACTGGACCCGCACAGCGGGAGCGCGGTTACAGCCGGTTACGAGCTGTGTACAAGAATCACGCACAGGTATGTGATTTTGTGCTTAAGGGCTGCCCTGCTGCAGTAAATGTACATGGGGAGGTATTTAAGTGTTTAAAGCAGGCTTTCTCAACTGGTTTAACATGGATAAACCTTTGAACTTTTCAGAATCTAAAAAACTCTTATACAACAGCTTTTGGTATATTAGCGAGAATAGTAGATTGAGATAAAAGAGTAGGGTAAAGAATAAGAATATTGTGGCATACTTAGGCTCCATTCACAGCCTTGCGTTTGCTCATTACGGGTAGAGCAGCTTATTCATTTCAATGGATTGCCCTACCTGCACCATGCGGTTTAGCACGTGTGAAATCAAGCTGCGGATGATGATGCACAGGGATGCTATTAAGAATTAATGTCACCCCTGCCTGTCTGCTAAAGTACAGTACATTACTCTACGAAGAGATGTGAACTTAGCCTTAAGCCAGGTACACACGATCAGTCCATCAGATGAGAACGGTCTGAAGGACTGATGGTCCTTCGCACCCACACACCATCGGATAAAAAACCGATTGTGTCAGAACGCGGTGACGTAAAACACAACGACGTGCTGAAAAGACCTATCGGTTAGGAATCCATCGGTTAAATTTAAAGCAAGTTGGCTGTTTTTTAACCTAAGGTTAAATAACCTATGGGGCCCACACACGATCGGTTTTGACCGATAAAAAAACTATCCATCAGACCGTTGTCCTCTGTTTAACCACTTAAGTCCCGGACCAATATGCCGCTAAATGCCCAGAGGCGTTTTTACAATTCGGCACTGCGTTGATTTAACAGACAATTGCGCGGTCGTGCGACGTGGCTCCCAAATAAAATTTGCGCCCTTTTCTTCCCACAAATAGAGCTTTCTTTTGGTGGTATTTGATCACCTCTGCAATTATATAACCACAAATAAATGTGATTATATAACCACAAATAAATGTCTCCAAAAAATCCAGTTCTTCTCATCCAAATCTCAATATATGCTCCAGCAAAGTGTGCGTGATGGACTACAAATCACCTCCTTCCCAAAATACAAATCCCATGCTCTCTTGGTGCTTACATTCAAATTGTGCACTCACAAGACCTCCATGACCATCTTTACCTTAAAGCGGAGTTCCACCCAAATCTTATTCCTCCCCCCTCCGGTGCCACAATTGGCACCTTTCGGGGGAAGGGGGGATAGGATACCTGTCTATTCTTTCTCACTTCCGGGAGTCCCTACCGCGGAGCTGTGATGCCAGGGGTCCCTCCCTCTCCCCTGGCCTCCAGGCCAATAGGAGAGAGGAGCGTAGCCTCGCGCATGTGCAGTAGGGTTCCCGGCGTGAAGCCGAAAGGCTACACTGCCGGGTTTCCATACCCGCAATGGCGGCGGAGCACCCAACAGCTGTGCCGACATCCACAATAGCCTAAATGGATCCACAATAGCTTAGATTTTTACTATCCTTAAAAGGCAGCCTTTTAGCCTTCCAAGTTACCTTTTCTTCCAGCTTCTGATCTTTTCAACCATGGTGCCGTAAACTATTTCTAAGCGCGCATTCACAACAAAAGTACAAGTGACAGCATTCAATATGGTTCTACACCACAAAGATACAAGATGGCCGTCCCTGATGACAACAATTAGCTAAAACGTCTTGGGTCGGGGCTAATTATCATGACATCATTTCAGCCTACACCTCTCCAATTTTCTGGAACACACGCAGGAAGCAAACAAGAGACTTTGGGCAGTGGCCATCTTGGATCCATGTAGTATAAAACAGTATTTCTGGCATTTGTATTTTTAATATGAATGTACATTTAGAAGTGTTTTTTTTTTTAGCATTGCAATAAAAATGACTGCACTATAGGTTTCTATTTTTGGTTATTCCTTTGAACCGGCAACTCTAGCGCTGCTATATATGGACCTTCCTCCATCTAAATCTATTTACTTGTGGATTCATGTTTATTTTTTCTGCTGTCATTCTCGGGAAGTTCCTCAAACAAAAAATATGTCATGACTAATACAGCCCCAGACCTACAGAGTTGCCATGTCCTCAAATATGCTGCATGTCTGGTGGATAAGAGTTCTAATTACAGAATGGCCTTATTAGTTTAGTGATATAGTGAATAGAGCTATCCCACTTCTTAGTGTTACCTTTCAAACTTCCCTGTACATTCCCATATTTGGTCCAGCTGGCAGGCTTTAAAGCAGAAAAGAGATAAGAGACATCAAGTTCCTGCTGTGTTTCTTTTATCTGCTAAATTTAGTATTCTGGATCCCTTGTTAGTGTGTTCAGCCCATGGGGCACTGATGCCCTTTGAATGGCTGATAAGTCTGTGACTGCTGATCATAGTTTTAAGTGTAATTCCACTTTTCCAGCCAAATTGGGATAACAACTATTTTATATTTGTTACATGTTCTCATTACCATTGCATAACCTAAAAACAAAATGAAAATGCTGGTTACCTTTTTCAGTGCTTTTGACCTAAAAATTCTCTCCCTGCTTTGTCCTTATTTCTTCTGAGAAATCCTCACTTCCTGTTCCTCTGTCTGTGACTCCACACAGTAATGCAAGGCTTTCTCCCTGGTGTGGAGTGTCGTGCTCGCCCCCTCCCTTGGACTACAGGAGAGTCAGGATGCTCTCTACGTTGCTGATAGAGATAGGAGCTGTGTGTAAGTGGGCGTCCTGACTCTCCTGTAGTCCAAGGGAGGGGGCGAGCACGATACAGGGAGAAAGTGTCGCATTACTGTGTAGAGTTACAGACAGAAGAACAGGAAGTGAGGATTTCTCAGAAGAAATAAGGACATTTAAAAGCAAAATGGAAGGATGAGGTAAGTGAAGGAGGACTGCAAGGTAAAGGAAGCTATTTAGGAAAATCAAATTGTACCTTTCCAACCCCTTTAGGCATACAGAAATTTCGCTTAAGCCCATAAAATTTCAAGAATAAAAAAAATCTATGATTAAGGTTGCTTTCACACTGCTTACTTGAAAAACACATCAAAAATGCATAAGCTTATTTGATGCGTTTTTGGTGCATTTTTTGGTTGCTTGACTCCCAGCATGCACCTACGAAACATAGACACGTGACAAAAAAAAAACACACCGAAAACACGACCACAGTGCTTTCTTCACGCCATTTCTTTTAATTTTTTTGGGGCGCTGCATTTTTGGTACAGTTTTGAAAACACACTAAAAATGCAGCCAGCTGAGCTGTAAAAACCACAACTAAAACACAAATGACCCTGTTCCATAGGATTTAAAGGGATACATTTTTTCATGCAACTGTTAAAAAACAAATCAGTATGAAAGGACACTTAGGCCTCGTACACACGAGGGGATATGTCCGCTAAAAACGGTCCGATGGACCGTTTCAGCAGACATCTCCGCTCGTGTGTATGGGCTAGCGGACAGATTTCTCCACCCGACAGATTTCAAAGCATGCTTTGAAATCTATCCGGTGGGAATCTGTCCGTCCGACATGTCTGCTGGTTAGTACACTTACCAGCAGACATGTCATCCCCCACCGCCGCCACGCCGCCGCCGAATGGATTCGGCGCATGCGCGGAAGTGTTTAACTTCCTGGTGCGGTGACGTGGCGGTGACGTGGCGGCGTCAACGTCACGGCGGTGGGGAATTTGATCCGATGATGTGTACACGCCATCGGATCAAACTCCCGATCGGACATATCCGATGGAAATGGTCCGCGGACCGTTTTCATCGGATATGTCCGATAGTGTGTACGAGGCCTCAGTAACACTTGATGGATTTAGCAATATTGTCAAACAACGTGTAGTATTATTGCTTGATAATGCACTTTTGGCAGGTAAGTGATTCAGCAGGTTGGTGATGTCCATAGAATGGCAGATTTTGTATCTGTTCAGAAAAAAGGTTTAATCATCTAGGAAGCAACTTTCTATCTATTGATTTTAGGTTTGTAGCAGGACCCTGCTGCCACCTATACTGTTTGCCTGTAGAGGTTTTCATAAAAAAAATTCTTTACAGTCAGGTTGAAAAAAGAGCCATGTCCATTTACTTCAACCAATAGAAAAAAAGTAAACAGAACAAATAAGTAGAAAAACTTATGGGCCAGATTCTCATATATTTTCGGCAGCGTAGCGTAAGCCATTTACACTACGCCGGAGCTGCGTACTAGAGCAAGTGCTTTATTCTCAAAGCACTTGCTCCGTAGTTGGCGTCTCGTAAATCGCCAAGCGTAAACCCGCGCAATTCAAATGGGGCGGCTTGTATTAAAATTAAGCGCGCCCCCGCGTCGAACGAACTGCGCATGCGCCGGCCGGGGAAAAAGCCCAGTGCGCATGCTCCAGCTCACGTCGGGAAGCGTCGTTGAAACCGACGTCAAAACGACGTGAGCGTCATTTACGCAAGTCCCTATTCGCGAACGAGTTAGTAAAACGACGTAAGCGATGGAAAAAGCCGACGCTGACCCGACGCCATACTTAACATGGCATCTGATGGGACACGACGGCATCCGACGGGACCTCGTAAGGTTACTCCACATAGAAGCTGGGGTAACCTTACGCGAACGAAAACGACGTACGCGACGACGGAGCGGCGTAAAAGTGATCGAGAATCGGCGTACTACCTCATTTGCATATGCAAATGAAAAAACAACGTGAAGGCCACCTAGTGGCCGGAGTTGTCATTACACCTACGATCCTAAAAGTGTAATGCTTTTACACTTGTCGGATGTAGAAGCGTATCTATGCAAAAGTGATGCTAAGCATCACTCGCATAGATACGAGGACAAAAAAAAGGCGATACGACGGGGTATCTGAGATACTCCGTCGTAACGCCTCTGAGAATCTGGCCCTATATATACAGAATACACACACACAGTTGATCCAGAGGAAGGGAAAATAAAAAAATAATTAAAAAAAATTAAGCATGAGCCAATTCCCTTCAGCTGGAAAAATGTATTCTGTTGCAACACTAATATTTCTTAAAATCCGGTTTAATTAAAAAATAATAAAAAATATTGTTTTAACAGGACATGGTGAATTTGTTATTGGTTAATTAAACACAAAATATTTGTTTTTCTTATTTCCACACTCTACCAGGCTGAACAAACTTGGTGCGTTAATTTTATTGTGAGAAGCAGAAGTTTCTTAAAATGTAAGGCTACCATTGACAATTCCCACCTACATAATCAGCTGTCTGCAGCTATAGCTAATGGCCCGTACACACGATCCGAATATCAGACGAAAACTGTTGTCGGAGGAAGAATTGTGCGATTTTCGGATCGTGTGTACACTACTTTCAAGAGCCGATCATGACAGTTCATCCGATATTATTAGATTGGGCATGCACGAAAATGTTCCTTGTACGATACCAGATCGTACGATTTTTGTTTAGTCAGTACAGCTGACGTCCGAAAAATACAATACAAATACATTACAACACATGACATCACGTCCGATTTTTTGGTACGACAATTTTCATGACTTTAGTAACCTATTCAATTTCTACTATTATGCCAAAAAAGTCATACGATCTGTCGCACGATATTCGTATCGTGTGTGCGGGCAATTTGTTTCATATTGTTGATGCAGAAATAATAGCTAAATTGTAGTCTGATACCTCCATGTACAGAATATTGCTTAAGACAGCCTTTGCACACACAGAATATAATTTCTGACTGTAAAGCTGGATACACACTATACAATTTTCTGTAGATTTTTTTCTTCAGATTTACCAAAACCATATAATAGGAGGTCAAACCTTAAAGGGGTAGTTCCCCCAAAAACCTTTTTTTAACATTGATTGAGGCTCGTTATGTCAAGGGGAATCAGGTGTTTTTTTTTTAGAAATGAAGCCGTACTTACCGTTTTACAGATGCATCGTCTCCGACGCTTTTGGGTATGGTCTTCGGGTCTAGGCGTTCCTATTTGATTGACAGGCTTCCGAGGTCGGATACATCGCGTCACGATTTTCCGAAAGTAGCCGAACGACGGTGCGCAGGCGCAGTATAGAGCCGCACCGTCGCTCGGCTGTATGCAATCAAGCAGGCCCTTGCACTACATGGCTTTGGTAAATATAAAGGAAATCATTGGGGGTTATTTACGAAAGGCAAATCCACTTTGCACTACAAGTGCAAACTACAAGTGCAAAGTGCACTTGAAACTGCACTGAAAGTGCACTTGGAAGTGCAGTCGCTGTAGATCCGAGGGGGACATGCAAGGGAGATAAAAAAAACAGCATTTTAGCTTGCACATGATTGGATGATAAAATCAGCAGAGCTTCCCCTCATTTCAGATCTTTCCCTCAGATTTACAGCGACTGCACTTTCAAATGTACTTTCAGTGCAACTTCAAGTGCACTTTGTAGTGCAAAGTGGATTTGCCTTTCTTAAATAACCCCCAATATGTATGGGGTCTTAGTTGTTCTCTATACTGCTATTCACTACAGACATACCCCACTTTTAAGTACACAATGGGGTTTATTTACTAAAGCTGGAAAGTGCAAAATCAGGCTCACTTCTGCATAGAAACCAATGAGCTTCTAACCTCAGCTTGTTCAATAAATGGCCCGTACACACGATCCAAATATCGCACGACAGATCGTACAATTTTTTTCGCTTAATAGTCGCAAGTAAAATAAAATAGATTATTAAAGTCACGAAAATTCTCGTACGACAGAAAAAAATAATCGGAACTTATGTCATGTGTTGTAATGTATTTGTATTGTATTTCGGACGACAACTATACTGACTTAGTCCCCTTTCACACTTACACGACTTGTCCCACGATTTTGGACTGCAAAATCGTATGACAAGTCATTCTCCATTATTTTCAATGAACACCATTCATACTGGCACGACTTTAAGTAGTGCTGACTTCAAAGTAGTCCTTGCACTACTTTGGTCCGATTTTGATGCCACTTACACATCATTCATTGAAATCGCGGCCGAGAATCGCGGTAAAATCGCGGCCGCGAAATTGCAGTAAAATCGCGCGACTTTGAAGTCGTACAAGTGGGAAAGGGACCTAAACGAAAATCGTACGATCTGACATCGTGCCAGGAAATTTTTTGCGCTTATCCGATCGAATAATATCGGATGAACGGTCGTAATCGGCTCTTGAAAGTAGTGTACACATGATCCGAAAATCGTCCGATTCTTCCTCGGACGCTCGTTTTCGTCCGATATTCGGATCGTGTGTACGGGCCATAAGCCTGGTAATAAAACCTGGAAGCTCATTGGTTTCTATGCAGAAGTGACCCTGATTTTGCTTTTTCCAGCGATGGTAAATAAACCCCATTGTGTACTTAAAAGTGGGGTATGCCTGTATATATTTTTTTAATTCCAAAATCAATTATGATAAACTTGGAAAAATAAATACATTTTGTGGGTTTTTTCTAATTAATGTGAGTGCTGGTTTTACCTGTATATCTCAGAAGGTCCAGATAGCTGTAGAAGGTATGTCCTCTTTGAAGGGTTCCAGTAGAAAGAAGCTGAAGCAAATAGATCAGAACCTCTTATAATGATTTGGAAAGCAGGTCTCTCCTTGTAAGGTAAGGGCTGTGAGATCTCTTCAGCTTGTTATCTTGCTGGCTTCCTTATCACACTCCATTATGCCAGAAATTCTTGTGTCCTCTATAGCAGGAAAAGTATCTGAGTTGTGATGACAAGGAGCCTTTTGACTTTCTGAAAAAAACACAGGCTGCAGAACAGAGCAATACTGACACTGTATAAAACCTTTTCAAAGGACAATAGAGATCACGGCTTAACAGGAATACATATTTTGCCACAAAGGGGAAAATAACTAGCCACTTATTATCCAACTACCCAAGTGGGATTCATTTTCTGGATCAAAATATTCCCTTTTTTAAACAAATTATTATCAGTTGTAAAAAAAAATTAATTTATAACAATTATTATTTGTATTTCATTTGTTTGTATACTCTAGAAAATAGTAGACATGTGCAGACTGGAATATTTTGTTTAGTTTTTTCGTTTTCGTTTGGAAAATAAATTTATTTAGTTACTCCCGAAAATCGTTTTGATTTATTTTGTTTTTCGTTGGGGAATAGCTTTCATCCGAAAATCCATTAATACTTGGTTTCTGTCGAATGGTCAAAAGAATAGTCGACGGAACGTCGAATCTTTATGTCGAATCGTACATTTCCGTTCGAATATTCCACCTACAAGAATTCTAATGTTGTATGACTAGTAATAATGTCAAATCTATTTTCTCATAAATCTAAATCTATTCTCTGTAATGTCAAATCTATTATTTCTATAGTGTTGAATCTTTTCTCTATAATGTCGAATCTTTTCTCTGTAATGTCGAATCTTTTCCCTATAATGTCGAATCTCTCTATATCAAATTTTTACCGCAACGAAAACGAAAATAAAACATTTTTTATGTCGGATCTTTCGGTTTTCGTTTCTTACGCTTTCGTTATCCTTTGTTAAAACGATAACGAAAAAAACAGATTTTCGGACGAAAATGCATTCTAACCACGTGCACATGTCTAGAAAATAGGTAAGTACAGTAACCTCTCTGAGAGGTGGAGATCTATCTGGGATTCTCTGATTGGATGAGGTGGAGAGCATTACCATACTCCCCAGCTTTTTGAGAAGGGACACCTATTGGCAAAAGTATGTAAACATAGGACACACACCCTGCCAGGCCCCCTTAAGACCCCTTTCACACTGAAGGCATTTTAGCGATACAAATAGAGCATGTAAATTGCCTGAAAAGCACCTCTCAAGCCTGCCCAGTGTGAAAGCCTGAGTGCTTTCACAATGAAGAGATGCGCTTGCAGGATAAGAAAAAAAGTCCTGCAAGCATTATGTTTGGGGCGGTGCAGCAGGAGTGGTGTATAAACTGTCTCGGCAATTGAAATCAATGGGTAGCGCTGCCGAAGCACCTGCAGAGCACTTCGGCAGCGGCGCTTTGCAGTTGCTTTTAACCCCTTGTTAACAGCTTCATTGGGGTTAAAAGTGCCCCACTCTCGCCGCACAGTGCTGGTCGGGACTTGAGCCAGCATTAGGAGCGGGCACGGAAGAGAAGAGACATTTTTCCGCGCCCAAAATAGAAAAAATAGTCCCTTCCAGCTGCAACCTACGCGAACAGAACACGGAAGGTAATGTGCTATTAAAATAAAAAAATAAAAACGTAAAAAGCAATGGGGGGAGGTGGATGGCGTTCTGCATAACGATGTTCGGTCAGGGCTGTGGAGGTTTTTTTTTTTTCCTACATTAAAGTGGAGTTCCACCCATTTTTTTATGTTTGTCTGTGCTGCATGCCCTAATCTCATAGGCCCAGATTCATAAAGCAATTACGCCTGTCTAACTGGTGTTAGACAGGAGTAATTTCAAATTTCGCGCGCCGTATCACTAGTTTGAATCCTCAAACCATGATACGGCGGCTTCGGGCTTCGATCCGAGAGGCTTACGTCTTCGTAAGCCTTCGGATCTATGCTGCGATATTTTTGCGGCCGCTGGGAGGAGTTCGCGTCGTTTTCATGCGTCGGGATATGCAAATGTGTTTTTACGGCGATCCACGAAGATATGAGCGGTCTTCGCAATCGCTTACGTCTGTTTTTTTTTACGTACTGTTAGACCAGCTTTTTGCTGGTCTAACGGTGCGTAGCCCATGTTAAGTATGGCCGTCGTTCCCGCGTCAAATTTAATTTTTTTTTTTTTTTTTTGCGTAACTCGTTCGGGAATAGAAATGTCCGTAAACGACGCTACTTAAACAACGAATGACGTAACGACGTGATTTCGCGCAATGCACGGCGGGAAATTTGCGAACGGAGCATGCGCAGTTCGATCGCCGCGGGAACGCGCCTATTTTAAATCCTTCACGCCCCCTACTCGTGTAGATGGATTGCGACGGGAGAAATACACTACACCGCCGTCGTTTACTGGACAAAATCTACCTGGATTCCACGTAGAGCCAGGTAAAAAACGGCGGCGTAGTGTATTTCTGATACGCTACGAGAATCCAATTCTCTCTGAATCTGGGCCATAGTGTTCAGAATGGACAATTTGTATTTATTTTGTTGCTTGTAAATACCTTTATTTTGTAGTCCTTCATTACTTCCTCCTCCTTATTAGCCTAGGCTATTAAGTCACAAGGCTATTTGCAAGGGTTTCTGGGATAGGCATCATGTTTCCCAGTAGTCCTTGCAAACCTGACTGAAACCTATTACATTGCTTGTGCAGCACTGAGCATGTGCGAGATATGCAAAGCTGAAATCCAGGAAGTCATATAATCTGGCTTCATGATGCCCACACTTAAGATGGCCACGGTCTATTTCTAGATTATAAACCAAATGCTGTAACAACCTAACAAAACGGACCTTAGTTTACAGACTAACTTTACTAGAATACATTAAGCTTGTGTATTACAAAGTGAAATTGTGGGTGGAACTCCCCTTTAATTAGTTCTCTGTGTTGCCGGGCCCCCCTGCTGGCCAGGCCCAGTACAACAGGGCCAGTTTTCCTGGCCTATCAGCGGCCCTGGTGCCGCCTATCAGTGCCGCCAGTGCTGCCTATCAGTGCCTGGTATTGAAGTGGTTAAACCCATAAGTGCTTTTTTTTACCACTACTATTTGCTAATATTGGCTTTTGGAATTTACAAATGCAGCAATTTAAAATTTGGATGAAAGGTTTAGCACTGGGTAACACTGTTTGAAGGATAAATATTGCATTTTATATACAACTATACAGACAAATTAGGAGGAATGAGTAACAGAGGGATTTTTTCCAAATTAGGATCAGTCACTCAAAATCAAGGACAGTTGGGAGCAATACATGACATCAATGCTCCACATCTCCACCTTGTCAAATCAGAAAACACTGCATACATTGATCAAATATAGAGCATTGCCTGGTGGCCGGACTCCTGAATAGGGGGTGTCAGCGGCGACCATTCAATGCATGAATCTTTCTATGGTGATGGAGCAGAGCCAGGAGAGAGGGGGCGGCGCCCATGCGCCCCTTATGGACGCACCGCCACTGTTCCTTACTAAAGAGTTGTTATGGGCAAAGTTCCACTTTAAGACCCGTTTCACACTGAGGCACTTTTCAGGTGTTTTAGCGCTAGAAATAGCGCCTGTAAAGCGACTCCCATGCCACCCGAATGTGAAAGCCCAAGTGCGAGTGTGAGAGGTTAGAAAAAGTCCTGCAAGCAGAATCTTTGGGGTGGTTTGGGAGCGCTGTATTTAGTGTGTCCAAAATGCCCCGTCCATTGAAATAAATGGGCACTGCTTCCGAAGTGCCTGAAAAGTGCCCCGCCAGAGGCCAGAAAGCATTGCTTAAATGGTTTTCAAAATGTTTGATCTGCTTTTATTTTTATAGTAAAAAAACAAAATAAAAAACATGATTATTAAATGCCACCAAAAGAACACTCTAGCTGTCTAAAAAAAATACTAAAACTGATTTGGATGCAGCATTGCAAGGTGGAGTAATTGTCAAAGTATCAGAGCTCTGAAGACTGGAAATTGCCTGGTAATGAGGAGGTAGTACTGGCAATGAGGAGGTATTTTTTTTCCAGAGGTCCCCAGGGCCCCGGATGGCAACCCCCCCTTTTTTTTTATAATTTTTTTTAATATATATATATATATATATTTTTTTTAATTCTATATTTTCTTTTTTATATATATATATATATATATATATATATATATATATATATATATATATATTTATTTATTAAAGGGCCCAGAGGTCCCCAGGGGCCCGGAGGTCCCCAGTGCCCCATGTGGCAACCCCCCTTTTTTTATTTTTTTTATAAATGTTTATTTTTTCTTTAGTTTATATATTTTTTTATTATTTTATTAAAGGGCCCAGATGTCCCCAGGCCCCCGGGTGGCAACCCCCCCCTTTTTATTAAAAAATCCTTTTTTTTTAATATATTTTTTTCTTTATTTTATTCTTTTTTTTTTCTATATATATTTTTTTTATTAAAGGGCCCAGAGGTTTCTTTTTTCTTTTTATTAAAGGGCCCAGAGGTCCCTAGGGGCCCGGAGTTCCCCATTGTCCTGGAGGGCAACCCTCCTTTTTTTGTAATTTTTTTTTAAAAATGTTAATTTTTTATGTAGTGGCACGTGTTTAGAACTGTCCCTGCACAAAATTAGATTACTATAAGAAAAAAGACATTTAAAATTGCTTGAGGCTTTAATGTAATGTCTGGTCCCTGCAATATGGATGAAAATCATTGAGAAAAATAGCACAGACACAGACAGTACACACACCACGTAGATTTAGGTGCACATTGCAGAGGACAAGGGCAGTACACACTTAGTAGCTTTAGGTGCAATCTGCAGAGGACACGGGCAGTACAGACCACGTAGCTTTAGGTGCAATCTGCAGAGGACACGGGCAGTACACACCAAGTAGCTTTAGGTGCAAACTGCAGAGGACACAGGCAGTACACCACATGAGAATACTGCAGCAAGCACAATCACCTGCCTGCCAGAAAATTAGGAAGAGCTGATCTAGCTAAACTATACAGTGTATAAATATATGTACAACACCTGGGATGTATATATATCCTCTACACACTGTAACATTAACTGACTAGCCTGCCTGCTCTATCTACCTAGAAAAAAATGACACTCTCTCTGTCTCTAACCACTGCCGCAACACACTACACAAGGCCGACCTGCAGGTCCGACCCTGGCTTTGGCCAATTATGGCTCTCCGTTTTTTGCAAGCTTTGTTTGGCCAAGCATGCAGGTCATAGTGCATGCTTGGCCAATCATCAGCCAGCAATGCACTGCGATGCCGCAGTAAATTATGGGCCGTGAAACGCAACTCGAATTTGTCGCGAATGGCCCAAAATGTTCGTAATTCGACGAACGATCGAACATACGATGTGAGTGAGTGAGTGAAGAACTTATATATACAGCGCAGCACATGCGAACCAAATCGCCTTTGGACATCGTTGTTCCTGTCTCCTTTGAGATCAAAAGAGATGAGTTTTAATCTTTCTTCTGAAGGCCAAATGGTTCGAGTGAGTGAGTGAAGAAACGATGTGAGTGAGTGAAGAGACGATGTTCATCCCTATTCCTGATGACGGCCCTGATAGTACTGGTAATGAGGAGATAGTACTGGTAATAAGGAGATAGTACTGGTAATGAGGAGATAGTACTGGTAATGAGGAGATAGTACTGGTAATGAGGAGATAGTACTGGTAATGAGGAGATAGTACTGGTACCGAGGAGGTAGAACTGGTAATAAGTAGATAGTACTGGTAATGAGGAGATAGTACTGGTAATCAGGAGATAGTACTGGTAATGAGGAGATAGTACTGGTAATGAGGAGGTAGTACTGGTAATAAGGAGATAGTACTGGTAATGAGGAGATAGTACTGGTAATGAGGAGATAGTACTGGTAATGAGGAGGTAGTAATGGTAATGAGGAGGTAGTACTGGTAATAAGGAGGTAGTACTGGTAATGAGGAATTAGTACTGGTAATGAGGAGGTAGTACTGGTAATAAGGAGATAGTACTGGTAATAAGGAGATAGTACTGGTAATGAGGAGATAGTACTGGTAATGAGGAGGTAGTAATGGTAATGAGGAGGTAGTACTGGTAATAAGGAGGTAGTACTGGTAATGAGGAATTAGTACTGGTAATGAGGAGGTAGTACTGGTAATAAGGAGATAGTACTGGTAATAAGGAGATAGTACTGGTAATGAGGAGATATTACTGGTAATGAGGAGGTAGTAATGGTAATGAGGAGGTAGTACTGGTAATAAGAACGTAGTAGTGGTAATAAGGTAGGGTGACCAGACATCCCCAGTTTCAGGGGACAGTCCCCTGATTGAGGACACTGTCCCCGGACCAAGTCTGTCCCCGGTTTTGTCCCCAGATTGGATTTAATAGGGGGCAGGGGCAATTTCAAAGACAGTCAGTGCAGAATTAAAATTAAAAAAATTAGAATTACACCCCCGCTCCGCCGTGCTACTAGCATAGGGGGGGTTGTATTTTTCCCATTATCTGTGGCCCTTTCTGATGATCATGTGCTGGTCGGAGCGGAGGGAATATTTCTTCAGTTTCGGGCACATGCCCATTCAGCTTCGCTCGCATGTTCTTCTACCTTGGCTCAAATCCTGGCCAGCCACCTGCCTATCTCCTTGCCTTCCCTGGGGGAGTGATCTTCCTCCACTCCCCATCCAGTAGTAGCCGGAGCCCGAAGAGTAAGACTTGAGAGGCTGTGAGGCGGGCGGTGACGGGCAGAGAGTCGTTGATTGTTGCCATTACTAGTAAAGAATAAATATGTCCCTGGATTTCATTTTAAAAATCTGGTCACCTTATAATAAGGAGGTAGTACTGGTAATAAGGAGGTAGTACTGGTAATGAGGAATTAGTATTGGTAATGAGGAGGTAGTACAGCCTGGTATTTAAGTGGTTAAGCAAACTGTTTGTAGGAGTTGATTGCCTGAGCTCAGGAGGGTGTAATCAGAGACACACATGAGGGATGAGGAGAGGGAAGTGTTGGAGGACCTGCAGGAGAGTTTATTAATCCCTGCTAAACACGGCCAGGTTCAGTTCATTGTGGTGCGGATATGATCATATACTTATACAGAGTCATTATTAAACACACACTTGTTTTATTCTTTTGTCACTGCCATAGAAACAACAGGCGCAAAACAGTCTGCAGCCCAGCGTCACCATGGCGACAGCAAAGCTTGACGGCATGCAGCCTAGCTTGATAGAACCGATTGCTTTACAGCCGACCTCTCCTATTGCTCGCTGTCCCTGTCAATCATAGATACGCAGTTTTTATTGGACGGCTCTCGGCTTTGTTAGGGTGAGCTGTAGGAGGATGAATTGGTCATTTAAACGATTGGTCAGATCAGTGTAGCGGTATTATACTTACTTGTATTAGGTGTGTGGACTCCTCATATCGCTCGGTGTGTGAGTATGTATGCGATGTAATCCTCCTATGGGGATTGGTGACTGGGTGCTAATATCTATCATTATTTCCAGGCTCCATGGCTTCTGGAGGGAGTGGAGAAGTTTATCCGACTCTATGGGGCTTCAGTCCTGCCTTGGACCTGCAAATGCATTGTGAGTCCAATTTATTTACTTCTGTGCTGTGCTTATAATGAGACATAATGCATCTGTATACAGCGATCACACTCCAGACTCATGGGCTCACCATACACTGTGCGATCGGAGTGAGCGTACCTCTGTGTGTGTGTGATGTGAGCGTACCTCCCCCTGGTGCTATCTGAGTGAGCGTACCTCCCCCTGGTGCTATCTGAGTGAGCGTACCTCCCCCCCCCTGGTGCTATCTGAGTGAGCGTACCACCCTCCCCCTCCCCCTGGTGCTATCTGAGTGAGCGTACCACCCTCCCCCTCCCCCTGGTGCTATCTGAGTGAGCGTACCACCCTCCCCCTCCCCCTGGTGCTATCTGAGTGAGCGTACCACCCACCCCCCCTCCCCCCCCCCCTGGTGCTATCTGAGTGAGCGTACCACCACCCCCCCCCCCCCTCCCCCTGGTGCTATCTGAGTGAGCGTACCACCCACCCCCCCTCCCCCTGGTGCTATCTGAGTGAGCGTACCACCCCCCCCCTCCCCCTGGTGCTATCTGAGTGAGCGTACCACCCCACCCCCCCTCCCCCTGGTGCTATCTGAGTGAGCGTACCACCCACCCCCCCTCCCCCTGGTGCTATCTGAGTGAGCGTACCACCCACCCCCCCTCCCCCTGGTGCTATCTGAGTGAGCGTACCACCCACCCCCCCTCCCCCTGGTGCTATCTGAGTGAGCGTACCACCCCCACCCCCCCCCTCCCCCTGGTGCTATCTGAGTGAGCGTACCACCCTCCCCCCCCCCCTGGTGCTATCTGAGTGAGCGTACCACCCCCCCCCCCCCCCCTGGTGCTATCTGAGTGAGCGTACCACCCCCCCCTCCCCCTGGTGCTATCTGAGTGAGCGTACCACCCCCCCCCCTCCCCCTGGTGCTATCTGAGTGAGCGTACCACCCCCCCCCTCCCCCCTGGTGCTATCTAAATGTGAGCGTACCACCCCCCCCCCCTGGTGCTTTCTGAGTGAGCCTACCACCCCCCCCCCCTGGTGCTGTCTGAGTGAGCGTACCACCCACCCCCCTCTCCCCCTGGTGCTGTCTGAGTGAGCGTACCACCCACCCCCCCCTCCCCCTGGTGCTGTCTGAGTGAGCCCGTACCACCCACCCCCCCCCTCCCCCTGGTGCTGTCTGAGTGAGCGTACCACCCCCCTCTCCCCCTGGTGCTGTGCCCTCTGAGTGAGCGTACCACCCACCCCCCCTCCCCCTGGTGCTGTCTGAGTGAGCGTACCACCCCACCCCCCCCCTCCCCCTGGTGCTGTCTGAGTGAGCGTACCACCCACGTCCCCCCCTCCCCCTGGTGCTGTCTGAGTGAGCGTACCACCCACCCCCCCCCCCCCCTCCCCTGGTGCTATCTGAGTGAGCGTACCACCCACCCCCCTCTCCCCCTGGTGCTGTTTGAGTGAGCGTACCACCCACCCCCCTCTCCCCCCCTGGTGCTGTCTGAGTGAGCGTACCACCCCCCCCCCCGGTGCTGTCTGAGTGAGCGTAAAACCACCCCCCACCCCCCCCGTACTGTCTGAGCGTATAATGAGACTGTATACAGCGATCACACTCCAGACTCATGGGCTCACCATACACTGTGCGATCGGCGTGAGCGTACCTCTGTGTGTGTGATGTGAGCGTACCCCCCGTGCTATCTGGGTGAGCGTGCCACCCCCTGGTGCTGTCTGAGTGAGCGTACCGCCGCCCCCCTCCCCCCTGGTGCTGTCTGAGTGAGCGTACCGCCGCCCCCCCTCCCCCCTGGTGCTGTCTGAGTGAGCCCTTACCTGGCTGTTAGTACCGCCGCCCCCCCTCCCCCTGGTGCTGTCTGAGTGAGCGTAGTACCGCCGCCCCCCCTCCCCCTGGTGCTGTCTGAGTGAGCGTACCGCCGCCCCCCCCTCCCCCTGGTGCTGTCTGAGTGAGCGTACCGCCGCCCCCCCCCCCTCCCCCCCTGGTGCTGTCTGAGTGAGCGTACCGCCCCCCTCCCCCCCTGGTGCTGTCTGAGTGAGCGTACCGCCCCCCTCCCCCCCTGGTGCTGTCTGAGTGAGCGTACCGCCCCCCTCCCCCCCTGGTGCTGTCTGAGTGAGCGTACCGCCCCCCTCCCCCCCCTGGTGCTGTCTGAGTGAGCGTACCGCCCCCCTCCCCCCCTGGTGCTGTCTGAGTGAGCGTACCGCCCCCCTCCCCCCCTGGTGCTGTCTGAGTGAGCGTACCGCCCCCCTCCCCCCCTGGTGCTGTCTGAGTGAGCGTACCGCCTCCCCCCCTGGTGCTGTCTGAGTGAGCGTACCGCCTCCCCCCTGGTGCTGTCTGAGTGAGCGTACCGCCTCCCCCTGGTGCTGTCTGAGTGAGCGTACCGCCCCCCCCCTCCCCCTGGTGCTGTTTGAGTGAGCGTAACCCCCCCCCCCCCATGCTAGCTGAGTGAGCGTACCACCACCCTCCCCAAAAAAGGGGGTTAAATACTCTTTGTGTTTGCTGTGCATTTCAGGAGCTTTGAAAGCGCTACCTATTCATTGCAATGGGCAGGGCGTTTTGGGGGCTCTGTATACAGCGCCCCCAAACCGCCCCAAAGATGTTGCTTGCAGGGCTTTATCTGACGTCCCGCAAGCGCACCACCCCAGTGTGAAAGTACCCATTGCAATGAATGGGAAGCAGTTTTCAGGCACGATTTCTAGCGCTAAAATGCCTGAAAACTTCCTCAGTGTGAAAGGGGTCCTAGAATGAGGGGGGGGGGGGGGGGAGATGGGTGAAGATTTGGGCTAGAAAAGTGTGTGTGTGTGTGTGTGTGTGTGTGTGTGTGTGTGTGTGTGTGTGGGGGGGGGGGGGGGGGATTTTGTTTTGCTCCGAGGTAAGATTTGAGGGATAGGTGATTTGTGTTTGGAGGAGGACATGTTTTTTTGTTTTTTTTTTGGGGGGGGGGGGAATTGCGCTGGCGAGGGAGGCGACAACGATTTGTGCCAGGAGGGTGGATCTGTACTGGGAGGAAGGGGGGATTTATGCTTAGGAGGGAGCATGCAGATTAGTGCTTGGGGGGGAATTTTTGGATGACAGTCATATAGCTTTGGGGGGGGGGGGGGGTGCGATCTGGTATGTCTGCCCTGCGCTCTAGGTGACCTAGTCCTGGCACAACCGTGTGTGTTTTTTACCCTAACTGCAAATCTAAAGGAACATTTTGCAGATTGTACAATCAGACTGTATAGTATATGGTCAGTCTTACAATCTATGGTTTCTAGAGGAGGGAGAATGGCAGATTTATAACTCTATGCTTTCAGCCTGGGCAGCTGGGTGAGAAGCTGCAAGGAGTCAGATGGCTGCTCACATTTAACATGCCAGCAATGGAGACCGGTGAAGAAACCAAGCCAGATGAGGACTACCTTGCGGCTTCACTTCCTGGTTCCCTACTGCGCATGTGCGAGTCGCGCTGCACGATGCCACTGATTCCTGCTGTGTTCTGGGACCTGTGTGTCTCCCAGAAGACAGCGTTGGTGGACAGAGTAGGCGCTGGACACGGCGTAGGTCCCCGCAGTGATCTATGCCAAGAGGCCAAAGTTGTATTTTTGGGTTCCATTTTTTTTTTCATGGAGCCCAACTCCATGAAAATACGTCTACACTTGAATTGGAGCTACGCTGCATGTGCAACTCAATGTACATTCTACACAGGATTGTGCACAGAAAGGTCGGTGTATTTTTTTCATTGCAGAAGAGAAGTTGCATATCTCTTTTTAATAGTTTGTTTTGTGTTTTTGTTTTTTTGTTTTATCTATTTTTGCTTAAACGTAACCACTTTATTATCATGTTGGGAAAATGTCTCATTTTATTCCTGTTCTATGTTGAATACTCATAATTTGGGATTTTCTTTATAAATCATTTCTGTGACTGTTACTCATAGCCCTTCAATAATAAGGCCCCTGCAACTTGGAGTCTCTGGTAGAATTGCAACGATTCTGCTTGCAGTTCCAAATTGCAGCAAAACATGCAATGCGCGTTTGGGTGTCATTCTTATGCTGCGTACACACGATCGGACATTCCGCCAACAAAACCGTGTTTACAGCGGATGTTGGCTCAAACTTGTCTTGCATACACACGGTCACACATTATATTGTTGGAAAAATTAAGCTCAGTAGGCAGTGCGGCTCTTTTGCTTGATTCCGAGCATGTGTGGAATTTTGTGCGTCAGAATTGGCTACACACGATCTGAACTATTGTTGTCGGCAATTCTGACCATGTAGTGCTTCCTTTATGGGAAATCTCTTGTGCCCCTGTCAGTCCCTCTTCTTCTTTTCTATTAAAAATTTGCCACACAAGGCATGAGAGCACACTGGTGATTTTTCACTCTTGACTGCTCTTCTCCATTGATCTGACTTGCGTTGACACCCCTCAGCCATTCACTGGGAAGATCAGTGTGCTGCTGTTTCTCCTCCAGCTCTATGCAGCTGAGAACGGATGGAATGTGATTAATCATTTAAAAAAAAGTATTTATTGTATGTGTGTGTGTTTTTATTTTTTATGTGTGTGAGTGTCTATTCACGGGCACATAGTTTGGGAGCGAGCCTGCTCGAGTGCCCCCATGGCAAGAAGTTTGCTATTGGGGGGCACGAGGGGCCAGGAGCGAGCAAGGACTACCGGCAGGGTCCCAAAAAAGAGAACTGGGGCTGCTCTATGCAAAACTGCTGCACAGAGCAGATAAGTGTGTGTGTGTGTGTGTGTGTGTGTGTGTGTGTGTGTGTGTTTTTTTCTCTCTAAATGGGTTACTTTCAAGCTAGTGCATTGTTGTTCACTTACCTTTTTTTTTTCTTCCTTTTTTTTTTTTTTGTCTGAATTTCCCACTTCCTGTTCCTCCTCAGTAAGCTTGCCCCCATAATCCAAGCCATTCTGGCTGGGGGTTAGTCAGTGTGCTCACCCCCTCCCTTGGGACTCCATCCCTGTGGGGAGACGCTGAGTAGATGAAGCAAGTATCGGAGCAGTATTCTCACCAACCGGGGACAAATCTGTAAACTTCAGTGGGTATCAAGCCAGGGACCCAGTCAGCGGAGGTGATGCTGGCAGAGCAGCCTTGTGTGTCAATCCAGAGACTGAGCAGACCGGTATGGGGTGAAGCTTAAGAAGTATCCGGAGTGCCAAGCGAACGACCCAGCAGAAAAGCGAGTGTGACGCTTGAGGAAGATACTTCAGTGAAAATTGGAGGCGCTCAAGGGATTCAGTGGCAGTTAGGGCCCTTTCACACGAGGCGGATCAGTAATAATCTGCCTCCGTGTGTCTGTAAGCTCAGCGGGGATCGCTCTGTTGATCCCCACTGAGCTGTCGGCTGACAGGGCGGGCCCCACACACTGTGCAGGGACCGCCCTGTCTTTTCTCCGCTCTCCCCTATGGGGGGATCAGATGAACACGGACCGTCTATATGTAAGGGTTACAACCACTTTAAGCTGCCTGTGAATTTTGCCAAGTCAACAGGTTACCATACCATGCAGACAGACTGGATCTAAGGAATTGTATCCATGCATAAAATGACTTTTGAAATGAAAACCACATCCATAGAAAACTGGGCGTCATACACACTTGCTGTTGCAGAATATAGATTTAGTCCAGTATTTTTGTTTTAAGTTTTTTTTGGTTTTCCACTCAGGCCAGCAGAGTACCCTTCAGTACCTGAATACGTGTGATGACATCCCTGAGCTAAATATTCTTCTTGTGGGATGTGGTGATGGAAGACATCTTCTCAAAACAGTCTGTCAGGCTCGCAGGTGGCCGCATCGGAAACTTCACGTGAGTTAAAAAAAATGTTATATACAGTGGCTTTTACTTTTTTTTTTTTTTTTGGCTGGATTCACACCTACACATTTTTAGTGCTTTTTGCATTTTGCACTACAGAACGTGTTCCATAGGAAATCATGGTAAATGGGACTGTAGTACAAAAAAATGCATAGGTGTGAATCCAGCCTTAAAGGGAATGTAGCTTGAAATTACTAATTGTGTTTTTGTATTTATTTTTTTATTTTCTGTAAGGCCAGCCATACATAGTTAGAATTTCGAAAGCTGCAAGGCATGTTCAAATTTTTTTTTTTTTTTTTTTAAACTGAATGATTTTCTAATCACCGATGGGGAAAATCGTGCAAGCAATATGATCAAGAGATTCGCAGCCACAATTTTTTTATTTTTTATTTTTTTTCCCTGTAGCAACATGAGGTGAAATGGAAGGCTTGGAAAACAACTGCGCTAATAAATTCCAAACAAAATAACAAACCCAAAATTAAAATTGAATCAGAGATCATAAATGAACATAATAGAGGGCAAAAATACAATAAAGATGCATCTTACTGTGAGTAACTAAACAGTGTAAACATAAGGAAAAAAACAAGATGCGCTAGCAATGTGAAAACCATTAATGGTGCACACAAAGTTAATACATAATCAATAACTTGTGACACTCTGGATTACCCCCCCCCGTTGTCTACACTATTTCCAACCTACATTGGACGGGTTTTTTTGGGTAGCTTCCGGCTGGAGCTCCAAACTGACATGCCTTGTTTACACTACTAATATGTAAGTGTGTTTTTGACTTTTTAATATTTTTATCTACGGTACTTCACTATTGTGGCCCTTTTTGTGTTCCCTCATGCCATTTGGAAACAAGTTTCTGTATTTACTGGTTGGAGACGAGGATCGTTACCAGGCTTGGTCCATTGTCCACTACCTCACTATTACCCACATGCTTTCTGGGGTCCTCTTTTAAATAAGGGACCGCCAGATATCTGGTAAGCGGATACATTACTCTTATGGTGGAGGACCTGCTTTATTTAGAATATTGCTTCATTCATGAATTAATTGCACTGGTGAATTGGATCTACGTTGCTTCTCAAAGGACTTCTGATCAATTTTTTTTTCTGCATGGACTATTGATTATGTATTAACTTTTTTTTGTGAACCTTTAATGGTTTTCACATTGCTAGCACATCTTGTTTTTTTCCAAATGGAAGGCTCGGTTGTTTGAATTTTGAAATCGATGATTACAAAATGCACAAAAGTTCTGATTTTTCAAAAGAAAATTTGTTCGAAATTCGACCCATATATAACCTGCATTTATGAGGTAACCATGCATTGATTAATACAGGTGAAGGCTTTGCTTCCCACAGGGTAGTGCTACACAAAGATTGTGTTAGGCCAGTCATACATGGGTACAATTCTAAAAGCATTTTTGTTCAAATTTTGCACCGTTAGTGGGACGCAGCATTGGCTGGCTGATTTTCGTGCGGCCGGTAAATTTGAGTGTTCAGGCATGGTGACAATTTATTTTTTGTGAAACCAAACCATTTTCTAATCAATTATTGGAGAATCATGTGTGAAATACAGGGTGGTTCATAAAGAAGTAATACAGATTTAACACACTATGAAACGGGAGAATTATAAGTAATTTTATGACGTGAATATTCTGAGTAAAAACTAGTGTGTTGGTGAACCAAGTTTTGGGTAACCTGTATGAAGGGGAATCTCAATGTTGGGGGATCCCTTTAGAGCCGCTCAGAAGGAGCTTTTGTGGTTACCTCGTTAATGATATGGACTCTCTTGGTGTCCTGAATTAGGTGGGTGTTTTAGTAGACTACCACCACTAGATGGTGTCCTAAGGGTGTGTATAAAGTGATTCCAAATAGTTGGTCATAGTCAACCAAGAAAACTAGAATTGACCAAAAACACGGATTGGTCAGGACTCTGTGCAGGTAAATGAAGGGAAAACCCTACAGTGAAAAGTGTTCAAAAATGTAACTGGTGTGCCAAATGCAAAACCTGGTATCCCAAGAGCGTGGGCCTGGGCTGGCCAAACTAAATACTTGCAACAAACTAAAAAAAAAAAAAAGGCAAAAATCAAAATAATACCGAATCAGAAAACAGTGGTGTGTACCAACCCACAGTGGTATGGTGGACCACCAATAATTGCCCAACGTGTATAACTTGTATTTCCCAAGTATAACCTATAATGCAGGCCAATAGATACAGTAATAAATGCTGTAACCTTAGAGATGTATACCAAAACATAAAATGGCATCAAATGTGGATGTAATACCTCTCCCTTAGGCAGGGATTCTGATGAGATATATATATATATATATATATATATATATATATATATATATATAATTAGCACCTCAAGTGTAGAAAGTCATTGCAAACTATGAAAAATAAATAAGAGTCTATGAGTGACTTGGTGCGTTTTTTTTTCTACTGGGATGCTGCTTCGTGACTTCAGTGCTCCCCCTCTTAGGTCCCCACTCACCAGATGTTGGCACCCTCCAGGGGCTATAGGCAGATGGTGGTACCTTGAATGCTCCTGCTCCACGGCTCCCTCTATCCGCATTTCACCTGCTGTCAGCTGTAGGAGTAACCCTCCAGCTGTTTGTAGTGATGAACTTCCGGTGTCACTGAGTGGTGGTGCATCATCCAATTGGAGAATAAAGTTGTCACTGTCATCTTGCAGCTGTGGCATCAACCAAAGACTTAACATAGATTTTTCTGGTTAGAGGTTCTTTTCCAAATGGTGGCAATGTTGTTGCACAACACTTAGTTTCCGTTTTGCTCAATACAAGAACCCAAAATGCCTTCACTGCAGCCATATTAAAAGGGTAAGGATCTCGCGCCAAACAAAGTGTAAATATAAATAAATATACCACTGAAGTATATATAGTGCTAAAGCTGCACCCCAAAATTCAGAATATGAATGGATAAATAGAAACAGCAGGGGGCGCTATTATTACAAACAATCAAAATATAAACCACAGAATAAAAACATCTATGGTTGCCTTGCATTAATGTGTAAATATGTGCAATCCTATATTTGATAAAAATACAAAGTCCATAAATTGTGCAGAAACAAAATGTCCATATAATGTGCAAAAGGGTTAAATTCCAAAGATCCTTGTAAATTTCACTCTGATAAATACGTGGATATATGTGATCAAAGAATGAGGATTTCCACCTTCACCAACTAGAACACCAGACAGTGAGTGTAAAAGATGGCTCCTTACCGCAACCAATTGACCCTTCTCGTTAAAAAAGAGGTCAAATAAAGCTTTGTGTCTCCACAGATGGTTGATAGCCTGGATACTCTTGATTGGATATGTTAACCGTCATAGGGCAAAAAAACACAGAAAAAAAGCCGCCATAGCATAATATCGTTTAATTAAAAATAGAATTAAAACACACAGTGCCGAGTGGCTCCTTACTGTTAGGGGTGCCCCACGTCCCGGCACTGAGGCTGATGGCTTGGGTCTAAGAGAGAAATGTGTCCTTAGCTGGGGAAGCGATCGCGTGCGTTCCACCTCACTTGAATTGAGAACCAGCTGGACCTGAAGATGCTGTGCGTGGTCACAGAGGCGGCACGTGACCACGCACAGCATCTTCCGGTCCAGCTGGTTCTCAATTCAAGTGAGGTGGAACGCACGCGATCGCTTCCCCAGCTAAGGACACATTTCTCTCTTAGACCCAAGCCATCAGCCTCAGTGTCGGGACGTGGGGCACCCCTAACAGTAAGGAGCCACTCGGCACTGTGTGTTTTAATTCTATTTTTAATTAAACGATATTATGCTATGGCGGCTTTTTTTCTGTGTTTTTTTTTTTTGCCCTATGACGGTTAACATATCCAATCAAGAGTATCCAGGCTATCAACCATCTGTGGAGACACAAAGTTTTATTTGACCACTTTTTTTTTTTTTTAACGAGAAGGGTCAATTGGTTGCGGTAAGGAGCCATCTTTTACACTCACTGTCTGGTGTTCTAGTTGGTTAAGGTGGAAATCCTCATTCTTTGATCACATATATCCACGTATTAGAGTGAAATTTACAAGGATCTTTGGAATTTAACCCTTTTGCACATTATATGGACATTTTGTTTCTGCACAATTTATGGACTTTTTGTATTTTTATTTATCAAATATAGGATTGCACATATTTACACATTAATGCAAGGCAACCATAGATGTTTTTATTCTGTGGTTTATATTTTGATTGTTTGTAATAATAGCGCCCCCTGCTGTTTCTATGCAGCCATATTGACTGACTAGTCACATGACACAAACACGACCTGTTCTTTTTCTCAATAGTGGGACACAAACTGAGTACATCTATCTAATGGTTCGCAGTCTGTGTCTTCAACTGTTACTGTTTTACAGCATCTGGGAACTGTATACTTTATGAATCCCCCTGTATAGTTGGGGGAAAAAATGCACAAGAAAAGAGAATTCCCGGAAAGGAAAAGCAGATTCCTGGCAACATGAGGTGAAATTAAAGGCTTGGTTGGTTGAATTTCAAAATCGATGCTGGCACCCTCGGATCACAAAACACACAATTTCTGAACGAAACGAGTTTGGATTTTGACCCATGTATGGCCTGCATTAGTTTTGCTATTCTTTTCTACAGTGGAAGCTGGCCAATAACAAAACAATATATGCTCACTAAAATGTTCCTGCATGCGTCGTAGTGTTTTGTAAAATTTCTTGAAATATAAACTTGGTTTGGGGTCTACACATGTAGCCGTACAGTCCGAATATCCAATTGAACATGATTTTTTATTTTTGTCTGAACCGCCAAAAGTACATGAGCTTCTCTTTGGCAGATTGCAAGCATTTTTGGCCCAACAGAAATGCCTGGCTTGAGCATTTTGTCGATTGTTTTTCTGCTCAAACGCCAGCTTTCCACTCCTTACTTTCTCCTCCCTCTCCCCTCCCCCTAGTGCTTTCTAATGGCCAAACAAAAAATGCCTGAAGCTGTAAATGCTTATAATACACTTCTAAAATGCTTGTAAAAAGCTGAAAGAAAAAAGTGCTGCACAAACTGTTGGTGCTATATACATCCTGTATTATAATAATAATCCCCAAAAATGGGGATGGAGCCTTAAATACAGCCAGGGGAGGCTGTTCACATGGCTGTTCATAAAGCATCAAATTTTTCATGCAGCGCGCTGGGTTGATAGGCTGCACTTCTGTACAACCAGAAGCCAAACACTTGGCTTGCTGTCGTGTTGTGACTATAAATTGACTATGGGCAAAAGCATTCAGGAGGCACCAGGATCACTTTTGAATGCCAGATGGCAGCTTGTTATGGGGCCACCCAAGCAGACTCGCTCCCAAGCCACTGCTCTGTGTGTCCATTCAGACTCTCTCCTTGCTGGCTCTGACAGCAGAAGAAGCCAATTGCTCCTGCTGATCTCTCAGCCTTTAACCACTTTTAATGGCACTCGCATTCATCCACCAGTTTGTTTGCGTACTATAGATTTTGGTCGGGCTCAAATTTTAAACAAATGGCTGACGGGCAGGGTATTTATGACAGAGACGCTATTGGTGTCTTCTGTCGGCTGTCATGTTCATTGAGCCGCACAAGCTCGGCCAACATTTTACGGCCCGTTCTGTGCCGCGGCAATGTGACTCCCATGGGCAGGAGTGGTACAGAAAGTTCCCATCCTGCTGCCAGAACACAGCACTGTTCGCTGGATGTAGCTGAGGCTACCAACCCCTATCGCAATCTCGCTAAAATCTTGGCCAGCTCCTTATTCTACCTCTGCCTTTCTACCTACTTTTTTTTGTGTGTACTTTTTATACTAGATAATGTATGTTTTGTGAGTTTTGGCTGCATTAAAGTCCCATGGGAGATGCAAATGTTCTGTTGGATACAGGGAAACTGCAAACCCACAATGTACTCTTCCTTTTTTATAAATTAATGTAAAAGCAATCCTAGCGGCTAAGTAGTTGCTAGATTGCTTTTTACATGCAGGGGGTCCCTCCGCAGCCCTGCTAGGCTCTCCCGCCCCTACCAGGGAGCACAGAATTGAAGCCCACGGTTCTACCCAGTTACCATAGAGATGACTGAGGACTTTAATGTCCCTGATCATCATTATGGTCTAATACAGGGGTCTCCAAACTCTGACCATCCAGTTGTTTAGGAACTACAATTCCCATCCATGCCTAGTCATGTCTGTGAATAGCAGAGTTTTGCATTGCCTCATGGAAAGTGTAGTTCAACAGCTGTAGTTGGGAGATCCCTGGTCTAATGAGCCAGAAGTGCCAAGTATTGTCACGTTGGATTCACCAGGACGTAAACAAGCCATTACTGGCTTGCGAAAGCACCAGATCTCAGTTTAATTGGATGCTTTTTAAGGGCAGAGGAGAAATCGAATAGACCCCAGATGCCTTAGCATGGCAAGTGGTCTGCTTTACTATAGCAGGAGATTTTGTCCATCCCTTGTGATGGCAGTAAAAGTGATAAAAAAATAAAAATACCAATTTTAGTGCAGACCAGACAAGAGCCCCAAATTTAAAATGGAGATAAATACCAATTGTTGCTGTGTGCCTAATTAAATTGCTTTCTCTAAATGAGAATGCTGTATACACAAACTAATTACAGTTCTAGGAACACATTAAATGACAGAGTGCTACGAATATGCAGACAACACACATGCTGCTTTGGGAATTGGTATTTTTTATTTTTCAGCGGACCCTCAAACCTCCCTATTTTTGGCATGTCTTGTGCTTGCAGCCTCCTAGCATGCAATGATTTTGGAATTGTCGCCAATTCCAGGAGGTCATGGGGTACTCTATGCCACATGTTCTGTGCTGCATCACCAGGGCAGGTGGCTGTCTCTTTTTTTTTATTTATTTTTTATTACAGCCACTCCTCTAATGATGTGGCACATGTGCATAATCCTGGGGCTGCTGTACAACCTAGAAGAGACAACCAGCCCTCCCTGGTGGCATCATAATGGCAGCATGGGACAGGGTATGTGCTGCAGTGAAGAGGAAACTCTGCTGGATCTCCAGGTTTGCATGTATGCTTTTCAGGAACAACCCAGTTATGCAGATAAGAGAAGCTTTGTTAATTTATTTGTATTCATTAGTAACCTCATTAGGCAGGCCATGCCTTAATTTTGTGTCATGCTGTAGAGGTCGGCCGATTATTATAATAATTTTTTTTTTAATGTAAATTGGGGCGATTAACACCATGCCTGTTTCTCCACAATCCATTGGTGGCGCTTGCCAGAGCTTGTGTGTATGTAACTGACATATGTAACTGACATATGTAACTGACATATGTAACTGACATATGTAACTGACATATGTAACTGACATATGTAACTGACATATGTAACTGACATATGTAACTGACATATGTAACTGACATATGTAACTGACATATGTAACTGACATATGTAACTGACATATGTAACTGACATATGTAACTGACATATGTAACTGACATATGTAACTGACATATGTAACTGACTGCAGAGGGACCAGCTGTCAAATTCAGCAGTGATGATGTGGGCGGGACCTAGCAGCTATCAAACACCGGCCAATGTGATGGGAGCTGGGTGAGCCGATGCATGTATGCGGCCCCGCCCCCTTAAGCAGTCTAATCCTTGGCTGATGTTTGCTGCCCCGCCCCCTTAAGCAGTCTAATCCTTGGCTGATGTTTGCTGCCCCGCCCCCTTAAGCAGTCTAATCCTTGGCTGATGTTTGCTGCCCCGCCCCCTTAAGCAGTCTAATCCTTGGCTGATGTTTGCTGCCCCGCCCCCTTAAGCAGTCCAATCCTTGGCTGATGTTTGCTGCTGGTCTATCTCTGCATTCAGTTACATATGTCAGTTTCAGACATGGTTACACTTTATGGGCTCGGTGTGAAGCCTGCCAGTGCTAATCGGTGTTTCCAATCAGTGCCACCTGTCGGTGCTAATCTGTGTTTTCAATCAGTGCCAGTCAATGCCACCTATTGGTGCCAATCAGTGTTTCTAATGTGTGTAATGTACTGTGGACATGTGTGGTAGGGTGACAGGAACAAGCAGGGGGGAGTGCAAATGCATGTTTTATACTTCTTCTTTTTTTTTTTTTTTTTTATACCCTGAGGCTCCTAAAGTGCAGGTTAATTTGTCTTATTTTTACAGTATCTTGTATTGCTGTAATCCCATTTTTATATGAATACATGGTTGTGGAACGAATCATTTGCATTTCCATTATTTCTTATGGGGGAATGTGCTTTGGATCACAAGCACATTTCCGGAACAAATTATGCTCGCGATCCAAAGTTTTTACTGTATATTTAAATAACTCCTCATTGTATGCTTAACACCATTTTGTATTACTCTGCAGTTATTTTGGATTTTTCTTATTTATTTTCATTTTCCAGTTCTTTATAATCGAGAGTGACCTGGAGCTGTTGGCTCGGCAAATGTTGTTTTTGACTTTAGCACTGGAAACGTCGGAAAAAATGGGTTTACAAGGTAAAATTGAGATGCACACGTCATCAAAGTGAATCAAATCAAAGTCATCTGTAGTCCAGGTAAAATGAGTTACAAAGGTCCTCTGCACATTTCATACATGCTCTTCTGGAATCCAGTCAAGACTCCTATATTAAAAAAATAAAGTGCGCAGGCAGGTAAAAAAGACGTAGTATGCCTTTTCTGCAAATCCTGCCTGTTTTGACAATTTTTTTTTTTTTTTTCCCCTGTAGTTACGCTTTGTTTAAACTTTTTTTTAAAATTATTACTAGCAGCTATATAAAAAGGACAAATGATTAATAATTATTATTAAAACATGCTTAAATGGGAGTTCCAGCCCATTTTTATGTTTATTAAGTCAGCAGCTACAAAAATGTAGCTGCTGGCTTTTAATAAACATACATTTACTTGCTCCAGGGTTCCAGCGACGCGCCGGCCGTGGCTCCGCTCCTTCTCCCCCCAGCCGGCGTCTTCATTGTAAGTGTGGGCACTCGATCGTGACAGCTTTCGGCTTTACGGCCGGGCACCCACTGCACATGCGCGAGCGGCACTACGCATGCGCGAGCGGGGTGGCGCTGCGCTGTCCGATTGGACAGGCGATCGCCTGTGACGTGTCCCAGGCGATCGCCTACATGGAGGGGCTGAAGATTGGCGATTAAGCTAATCGTTTTACCAGCCCCTCGGCAGAAGTGGGACAGGAAGTCCCACTCCTCCTTAAGCCCCCACTCCCCCCCCCCAAAAAAAAATTACATGCCAAATGGCATGTAAGGGGGTGAGGAGTGGGTTAAGCGGAAGTTCAATTTTTGAGTGGAACTCCGCTTTAACCACTTAATCTCTGTGCATTTAAACCCCCTTCCTGCCCAGACCAGCTTTCAGTGCTGACGCATTTTGAATGACAATTGTGCGGTCATACAACACTGTACCCAAATTATATCTTTTTTTTTCTCCCACAAATGGAGCTTTCTTTTGGTGGTATTTATTTTTTACTTTTTGTTATAATAATATCCCAATTATTTATTTTTTTATATATTTTTTTTTCCTCCGTTTATGCCGATACGTATTCTCCTACATATTTTTGTTAAAAAAATCGCAATAAGCGTATATTGATTGGTTTGCGAAAAAGTTATAGCGCCTACAAAATAGGGGATAGATTTATGATTTTTATTTTTTACTAGTAATGGCGGCGATCTTCCTTTTATTTATTTTTTTTTTCCCAAGCCTGCGATATTGTGGCGGACATATCGGACACTTTTGACACAATTTTGGGACCATTCACATTCATACAGCGATCAGTGCTAGAAAAATGCACTAATTACGGTATAAATGTGACTGGCAGGGAAGGAGTTAACACTAGGGGGTGGGGAAGGGGTTAAATGTATTCCCTGGGTGTGTTCTAACTGTGTGTGGAGGGGGACTGACTGGGGGAGGTGACCGATCTGTGTCCCTATGTACAGGTACGAGGGACATGGCATCGGTTCCTCTCTCCCTGATAGGACGTGGAGCTCTCTGTTTACACACAGAGCTCCACGTCCTGCTGTCACCGCCGATCGCAGGTACCTGGCGGCCACGATGTCTGCCAGGCACGCGCATCGGCATCTCAGCGATGCGCCGGGCACAGTGTTTTCCCACTGCGCGCCCCCAGCGGCGAGCGCGGGGAATGCACATAAAAGGACGTCCACCCGGCAGTTGAGAGCCGCGCTGTGGACGTCTTTCGTCTATAGCGCGGCTCTCAAGTGGTTAAACACTAAAATGAGGCCTGGTTGCACTGTAGCGTACACCTGTACGAGGGCTATGTTTACTTGTATGGGATGTACAGGTGTTGGTTGCACCTCCTATAAGGCAGTCCCATTGATGTCTTGCATGGGCACAGCCACTGCTCCCAATTCGATGTGGGTACGTGGGCCCCAAATGCAAACAGCAGGACGCCCTGTATGAATAAAGTGATAAAATCAATATCATGTTATAGTTGCTTTCCCAGCACAAAGGATGATGCGCTTCATGAACACAACCCGCCCCAATGTAGCTTGTTTACACTTGTGGCAAGAACTGCTGCTCCTCTGCAAAGCGATGTGACTTTGTTGTTTTTGAGCGGGATTTGCCAGGCAATGTTTTAATACCTTAAATGCAACACTACTGTACCACAAATGCAGAGGTTGCAGCATGGGCCCGTTCACCTGAATGGGTTGCATTAAGGTGGAAGTGTATAATGAAGTGGCAGTGGGTATAATTTTAGATTGGAAGAGGAGGATCTGGGCTGCTCTGTGCAAAACCATTACACAGAGCAGGCAAGTATAACATGTTTGTTTTCAAAGGGAGGGGGGGGGGGGGGGAAGACTTTAGTATCACCTTTTTAAGATTGTTCAGATTAATGGGAGCTGGCTAAATACAATGTGGAATTTTTTAGTGTGTGTGTGTGTGTGTGTGTGTGTGTGTGTGTGTGTGTTTTTCATTTTTTTTTTTTTTCATTTTTGACCATAAATAAGCTTTTAATGTTTCCCATATTTCTATCTACAGAAAAGTGTGACGTGTTTCTTGAGCTTTTTGGAAATAGTCTTGTTCGTAGTAAGACTGCCACCTACCTGCAAGAGAAATGTGCAATGTTTATTCGTTGTGTCACCGATCCAGAGTACCAGCAGAATGTCCTTCCACAGCTGGACATGTCATCCATCAAGGTGTGTCTCTTCTCTGAGATACGTGGGATTGTACTTTGGTTTTTGATTTTAATTTGGAAGGGTTTATTTTAATAAAATAAAGCGGAGCTCCACCCAGGAAAACAACATTTTCCCATGTTGTTTAAAAAAAAAAAACCTGGAAAAAAAAAAAAAATACTCACCCGAAATACCTGTTGCTATGTCCGTAATCTGCCTCACCTCCACCGCGGTCCGATTCCTTCTTCTCCTTCTCCTTGTGAATGGGGCGCGCTGCTTTCTGTGAACTGTGTGTGTTCTCAGAGAGCGGCGCGCCCATTCACAAGCCAGCGTAAGACTCGCGCAGTAGGAAATGGGCAGTGAAGCCGTACGGCTTCACTGCCTGTTTCCCATAGTGTGAATGGCGGCGCGGGACCCGGAGCGATCGTGGGACCGGCATCGGGGGGCCCATCAGCGCGGGCAAGTAGGACAGGGTAAGTGTCCTTATTTAAAGTCAGCAGCTACACTGTTAGTAGCTGCTGACTTAAAAAAAAAAAAAAATTTGCGGCTGGAGCTCCGCTTTCTGGATCAGACGGATCCAGATTGTCCTATTGTGGCACTACCCACTGTACAGGTCTCTATACATTTCTCCAAATTATACGCCTGTGTTGTGGACCGTTCTAATTGGTGCAACTAAAGTCGCTCCGTCTTAGAAAAAAGTTCCTGCACTACTTTGGGACGACTTCAACATGAATTGCATTGACTTCTGTTTAAAGATGTAATTTGCAAGCTGCACAGGGATGTCGTCTTCAAAGTCTTCTGGTGTGAACGGCACTTCAGGTCCTATTATAGGTGTGCGTTCATTGTGGTAACCATTAGAAAACTCACCCCAAGAAATGCGTTGGCGACTTACAGTGACGAGCTCACAGAGGGACAGATATCCTACCCAGCTCCTGTGGAGTCTGCACATAAGCGAGAACCATTTTTATTCTAAAACTTGTAGCAAATGTTTGCTAATTGGTGCTTTAGTTCACTAGATGCAGTTCAGTTGGGGATTAAAGGGGTTGTAAGGCTCCATTCACACTAATGCTTTTTTATGAAGCATTATTGCTGAAATGCAAGGAAATATTTTAACATGGTTTCCTATGAAATATGTTCACATTAATGCTTTTTTGTGCCTCTGCGTTTTTGTAAAGGGACGGGGACTTTTTTCCTGCAAAAAGCAGTGTTTCTCGTACATCACGGGACACAGAGCGGCATATTCATTACTATATGGGTTATATGGAGTACCTTCAGGTGTGGACACTGGCAATCTCAAACAGGAAGTCCCCTCCCTATATAACCCCCTCCCCTAGAGGGAGTCCCTCAGTTTTTTCGCCAGTGTCTTAGGTGTTGGTCACGGAATAGCTTTGCTCCACATCCTTGGGATTAAGGGCGGGCTAACCGGATCTGTCCAAGGAGCCTCAGTGCCAAAGTGGACAGTACCCGGGCCCCAAACCGTGGGGTTTTGCCTATAATGCTCCTCTTTGGAGGGCTGGACCCTGGGCCCAGGACTTGGAGTTTGCAAAAACCATAAGTTCCTGTTTGCCAGGGTGCTATATAGGTCCAGGACAGTGGGTACCTTCATAGGACCCCAGGGCCTGAAGGTCTACTACGCTACCCACGGAGATGGGAGAAGATTGGATCAGTTTGCTGGACAAACATCCTGCAGCAGGTAAGGGGGAGCCTGCGGGACTTGGTTCGACAGCAGGCTCTCCGGGGTAACCTAAAAGGGGGGATAGCCTAAGTATGCTCTGCATGGGCAACCTTGTTCACTATGTCTGAAGAGAGACAGGATGACACCTTTTTCTCCCCCATCACTAGGTTCCCCTGTCTAAGAAGTTGTTGCTAGCTAACCTGCTGTTTTCTTCCTAGGACTAGTAAGGATCCCTAGGGGCCTTTTGGAGAGTCCTACCTGGCCGGGGGTTTGAATCTGCCGCCTGTTTCTGCAGTCCTGGATCTCCAGCAGCGCGGCTCCTCCATGTTCCTCCTGTTTCCGGCATACGCGCGCGCGTGCGCGCGCACGTCTTATAGACGTTTTTCGCGCCGTTCACACAGGAGGGCGGGGGGGGGCGTGCCTGCGGCGTCATACAGGGGCGCGCCTTGTGCTGTTATAGATCAGCAGGCATTGTCAGTGCTCAGTCTGAGGCTGATTTCAGAAGGAGAGGACGCAGAGCGGCAGAACAGTGACTCCCGGTGGCGGAAGAGGGGTAGTACATGCTGGACTTTGTTCCAATGCCTTTTTTGTTAAGCCAAAAAATTCCCCTTTTTGCAGCAGGTTGGAGACTGGCAAACTAAGTTTGGGGTCACTGTATGTTTTAAAAAAGAAAATATATATAATATATATTTAAAAAAAAAAAAAAATAAAAAAAAAGAGAAAAACATACGGGATCCCATCAGTTTTTGGGCATTAGTGATCTATTGTCCCCTAAGCTCTGGTTTTGTACTCCTGGCCACTACAGTCTGTTGTGTGGGCGGAGTCCCTCGATTTTGTATTATGGCTTCCAAAGGTTCGGGGTCAAAGGGTACAAAAAAGACCAAAAAACAAAGGGGTTCCCCTTCTGATTCTGATGATATGCCGATACTTTCCCCGCAACTTATTAACATAAAGAGCGCCTTGGATGAGCCATTGGGGGGATCTGGTGCGGAGGCTGGCCCAGATCAGCCCAGCCCTGTGTTTATCACAGAGGAGATGCTAGCCGTATCCCTAGGGGGGCTAGAAGAGAGAATAGCAGCATTGATCGCTAGAGCTATTCCTGGTAAGAAACGGGTTAGATCCCCATCACCAAGAGGTGTATCCTCAGATGCTGAGATTCTCTCTCCGGAGGAATTAGAATCACAGGAGGATCAACTAGACCTGAACCAAGAGGGTTCAGGGATTGAGGGATCTGCCTCTGAGGAACCATTTTCAGACTCCCAGACAGAAAGATTGTGGGTACAGTCTTTGACGGACATGGTCCGCTCGGCATTTAGTTTACCATTGCCAGAGCCTCAGGTTCCTCCGGTATCCTCTCTGGGCTCTTTGAAAGCTCCGTTAAGCAACGCAGTTTTTCCGGTCCATCCTCTCTTGGAGGAATTAATCTTTCGGGATTGGGTACGGCCGGACAGGATTTTTCTGCCACCGAAAAGATTTGCGGTCATTTACCCCATGGAGGAAAGATTCTCCAAGAGGTGGAGGCTCCCAGTAGTGGATGCAGCCATCTCATGTGTGAATAAATCACTAACTTGCCCGGTTGAAAACATACATATGTTTAAAGATCCGGTTGATAAAAGGTTAGAGACACTTTTAAAAGCATCCTTTGCTACGGCAGGAGCAGTGGTGCAGCCAGCTGTGGCTGCGATTGGTGTTTGTCAGGCGTTAAAGGACCAGACAAAGGAAATGTTAAAGGACATGCCTACCCAACAAGCAGAAGAGTTTTCTGACATTCCCAGAGCTCTGTGTTTTGCTGTAGATGCTATAAAAGATTCCATCCAGCAGGCCTCTCGTTTATCACTATTTTTGGTGCACATGAGAAGGCTCTTATGGTTGAAGAACTGGGCGGCGGAGCCCCCATGCAAAAAGCTTCTGGCAGGGTTTCCCTTCCATGGAGGACGACTCTTCGGAGAGGATCTGGATAAATATATTCAGACTATTTCAAATGGCAAGAGTACCCCTTTTACCGGTCAAAAAGACATTCCGGGGTCCTACATTTAAAAGGCAGCTCTTTCCTGTCTCGGGGCCCTCAAATTCCAGGCAGTATCGACGGCCGCCTGCACGATCCAACTTTAACAGTAGATCGCAGGGACAGGCCCCTGGGGGTAAGAGGCCATGGTATCGCAAGCCGACAAAGACAGCCCCTAAGTCTGCCTTATGAAGGGGCGCCCCCACTCTCGCGGGTGGGGGGAAGGCTTTGTTTCTTCTCAGAAGTTTGGGAAGCCAAGATCCCCGACAAATGGGTCCGGGCATCTGTAACCACAGGTTACAGACTGGAGTTTCTAAGGTATCCTCCGCCTCATTTTCAAGAATCAAGGCTACCAAGGGATCCAGCAAGGAAGGCCTCAATGCTGGCAGCTTTGGATCACCTGCTTTGCCAGGACGTAATAATAGAGGTGCCAGCCCAAGAGCAAGGGCTAGGTTTCTAGTCCAATCTCTTTGTCATACCAAAGCCCAACGGCGATGTCAGGCCAATCTTGGACCTAAAGGGGTTAAACGGTTACCTAAAGGTTCGTTCCTTCCGGATGGAATCCATCCGGTCAGCAGCCGCCGCGCTTCAGAAAGACGGTTTTCTGGCCTCCATAGACATAAAGGATGCTTACCTTCATGTACCAATCTTTCAGTCGCATCAAGGTTTTTTTACGCTTCGCGGTGGGGCAGCGACACTTCCAATTCAGGGCGCTCCCCTTCGGACTGGCCACGGCCCCCCGGGTATTTACGAAGATCCTAGCCCCAGTTCTGGCCAATTTAAGGATCCAAGGGGTCACAGTCCTAGCATACTTGGACGACCTTTTAATCATAGATCACTCACGACCGGGTCTGCAAAAGGCAGTAAACCTCACGGTTCGGTACCTCGAAGAATTCAGCTGGGTCCTAAACCGGGGAAAGTCAGCGTTCCAGCCTACAAAGCAGTTGGAATACCTCGGCATGAGGTTAGACACAGAACAGCAAAGAGTGTTCCTGCCCCTGGTAAAGATCGAGGCTATCAAGGGGCTGGTTCAGTTGGTTCTAAACAAGAAAAAACCAACTATTCGCCTGTGTATGCGATTACTAGGCAAGCTAGTGGCCACGTTTGAGGCAGTACCATACGCTCAGATCCACACTCGCGTCTTACAGGCAGCCATTCTAGCAGCCTGGGGCAAGAGGGCACATGCCTTAGAGTCCCCTTTGACGCTATCATCAAGGGTCCGGCAAAGCCTGGCCTGGTGGTTGAACCCCCAGAATCTTCTAAAGGGAAAATCCTTCAGCCCTGTTGTCTGGAAGGTAGTTACCACAGACGCCAGCCTGGCAGGCTGGGGGGGCGGTCTTCGAGGGGTTCTCTCGCCAGGGAACTTGGGTGAAAGCAGAGAGGCAGCTCCCCATCAATATCTTGGAGATCAGAGCTGCTCGCCTAGCCCTTCTGGCATGGACCTCCAGATTAAAGGGGTTCCCGGTGAGAATCCAGTCAGACAATGCCACGGCGGTGGCATACATAAACCACCAAGGGGGAACCAGGAGTCAGGCCGCTCAAGAGCTTGATTTTTCAGTGGGCAGAGGTTCATGTACCCTGCATTTCGGCGATATTCATTCCCGGAGTAGACAACCTGCAGGCATACTTCTTAAAGTCGCCAGAGTCGGTTGCCAGGGGAGTGGTCTCGGCATCCCCAGGTCTTTCAGACAATCTGCCAGAGGTGGGGAATGCCGGACGTAGATATAATGGCATCCAGGTTCAACAAGAAACTAGACAGGTTCGTGTCTCGAGCGAGGGATCCTATGGCCTGCGGAACCGATGCGTTGGTTTGCCCTTGGCATCAATTCAAACTTCTATATGCATTCCCTCCGCTACAGGTACTCCCTCGCCTGTTGCGCAGGATCAGAGTGGAGCACAAGCCAGTCATTCTAGTAGCTCCGGCTTGGCCCCGGAGGACTTGGTACTCACTAGTCCTGAAGATGGCAGTGGGAGACCCTTGGACTCTTCCTCTACAACCAGACCTACTCTCACAAGGCCCGATCCTACATTACAGCGTCTAAATTTGACGGCCTGGAGGCTGAATCCCTGATTCTCAGGGGTAGAGGTCTGTCTAGGCAGGTAATTCCTACCCTGATTAGGGCTAGAAAGCCGGCCTCCAGGGTGATTTATTACAGGGTGTGGAGGAACTACGTAGGCTGGTGTGAATCCAAAAGATGGAATTCCCGTAAATATACTATTGACAGGGTGTTAAGTTTTCTCCAGCTAGGAGTGGATAAAGGCCTGGCACTAAGCACAATCAAGGGACAGATCTCAGCTCTGTCAGTGTGGTTTCAGAGGCCGCTGGCCACCCACTCGCTGGTAAAGACCTTCTTACAGGGGGTCTTGCGTATTAATCCTCCTGTCAAGTCACCACTTGGTCCATGGGACTTTAAATCTTGTTCTGTCATCCCTACAGAAACAACCCCTTGAGCCGTTGGCTGAGGTACCTTGATTTTTACTGACTAGAAAGTCGGTATTTCTGATCACCATAGTTTCGGCCAGGAGAGTATCGGAATTGGCAGCCTTATCTTGTAAGGAACCATATCTGTTTGCATAAGGATAGGGCGGGGTTCCGTCCTCATCCTTCCTTTCTACCAAAGGTTATATCCAGTTTCCACCTGAACCAGGATGGGGTACTTCCATCCTTCTTCCAAAACCCACCTCTAGAAAGGAGGGGTTGCTGCATACGTTGGATATTGTCAGGGCCGTAAGGGCCTATCTTAAAGCTACAGAGAAGGTTCGGAAAACAGATGTGGTGTTCGTTTTACCGGAAGGGCCCAAGATGGGTCAGGCAGCCGCTTGATCCACCATCGCAAGATGGATTAAACAATTAATTGTTCGGGCCTGCGGTTTGAAGAGGTGCCTCCTCCTTTGTCGGTAAAGGCCCATTCTACCAGGGCCAGGGGCACCTCCTGGGCAGCACATCATCAGATCTCTATGGCTCGAATATGCAAGGCAGCAACGTAGTCATCAGTCCACACGTTTACAAAATTTTATCAAGTGGACGTAAGAAGGAATGCGGATACAGCCTTTGGGCAGTCAGTACTACAGGCCGCGATTCAAGCTCCTCAGGATCTGAGGGGGCTCCCTTGATTTGATTTGAGATTTACATTTCTCGTTTAAGTTGGATTTACTAGTATCTGAGTATACCTCTAAAAATAAATCCTTCTTTGGAAGATGTCTCCCTCCCCTCATTAAAGCATTGCTTTCGGACATCCCATATAGTAATGAATATGCCGCTCTGTGTCCCGTGATGTACGAGAAAGAAAAAGGGATTTTTAAATACAGCTTACCTGTAATCCTTTTCTTGGAGTACATCACGGGACACAGAGCTCCCACCCCTCTTTTGGGTGACCATTTTGGGAGGCATACTGCTTGCTACAAAACTGAGGGACTCCCTCTAGGGGAGGGGGTTATATAGGGAGGGGACTTCCTGTTTGAGATTGCCAGTGTCCACACCTGAAGGTACTCCATATAACCCATATAGTAATGAATATGCCGCTCTGTGTCCCGTGATGTACTCCAAGAAAAGGATTTTACAGGTAAGCTGTATTTAAAAATCCCTTTTTTGCATGTAATGGAATTCAATGGACCCGCATCCAAAACGCAAGTACCACGTTTTTGCCGCTTGCGTTTTTTTTTTTTTACCTGTTTATAGCTGGTTGTTAAAGGAAATGTAAATAAAGAAAAAAATTGCCAGCTAAAAAAACGCAAAATTGCTGTAAAAACACGTCAAGCGCCGTAAAAAGCACTGCGCTCAAAAGCAACATGCATAGGTGTGAATCAAGCCTAAAGGTTCATTTTTTTATTTTCTAAAAAGGTTTACTTACCTTTTTCCTTCGCTTTTTATTTTTTTATTTTTTTAAGGGGCAGTTTACACCAGGCGCAGTTCCGTGCGCATTTTTTCTGCACAAAAAAAATGCATGCACAGTGTTTTTTTCATGTATTCCAATGGCTCTAGTTCACACTATGCAGTTTGTTTCTGAACTAGAGCCATTGGATTACATGAAAAACCCTGTGCATGCATTTTTTGTGCAGAAAAAATGTGCATGGAACTGTCTGTCTGGTGTGAACTGCCCCTTAATGTGGTGTTTGTTTGTTTTTTTTTGTCTGAATTTCTCCCTTCCTGTTCCTCCAGTAAGCTGTTCTGGCTGACTAACCCCCAGCCAGAACGGCTCGGATGATGGGGGCAAGCTTACTGAGGAGAAACAGGAAGTGATAAATTCAGAAAAAGGGGGGGGGGGCATTTTAGAAGGGAAATCAAAGGAACAGGTTGTTGATCCAACAATGCACTACTAGTTTAAAGGAACCTATTTAGAAAATAGAAAAACTAACCTTTACAACCACTTAAGTGTCCTTTTTTTTTTTTTTGTCCAATTGGCTCTTGGGTGAATTAACAAAATGGTGATAATGTTTTCCTGTCTTATTGGCAAATCTTGGGGGGGGGGGGGGGGGGGGGGGCGTCCTTTTACACGGTCGGACTGTTCAGGTCCGTCTGTCAGTTTTGTCTGCGGACCTGAACAGCTGCTCCATGCAATCCTATGGGGCGTCGGATGTTAGCGGAGACATGTCCACTGACATCCAACCCGATCCGCCAATATGGCGATATGTCCCCCATCCGTCCATGGCTCAGGTGAGATGCTGTCAGTTTTCATCAGATCTCTCCATAGACAGTGGTGCGACACAAGCCCCTCCCCCGCTCAGTGAGCAGAGAAGGACTTGTCATCCGCCGGCTCAGCAGAGATCTCCCAATGAGATGGACTCCGTAGTGACGGAGTCTGCCTCGTGTGAAAGAGGCCTTATTGTATCACTTTGAATAAAACGGCATTTATTTTTCCTGTCTTGCTCCTGTTTTCAAAACAACTTGGCTATAATTTTAAGTTATCTCTTGACAATCATTTGTGTGGTCCACTCCGGTCAGCTGTGGTTTAATGATTTGGTTGCCATTGATTGTAATTCCACGGGTTCAGCAGGAAATTTTTAAATGCAGTTCTGCAACCCTGAAATGTCATGCTTTCATATCTGATGTTTTCAGTATCGTATGTTTATACTACTTGTCCTCTTATTTCTCTTGATCCCTGAGCCATTAGCTTTCATGAGCAAAGTGACATCTGGGGAATGGGGTTAGTGAGTGTAGAACACCAAGCACTTTTATTTGCAGATGATATCTCTTAAGTACAGCATCGGAAAATAAAGCGGCCAAACAAAACAGATTTATTTTTTTCCGTTCTGCACATAAGCGACTTTGTAGATCACATTTTGCCAAAGTTGCACTGTAAATTCAAAATGGAAATCAAAGATTTTAAACTCGTGAATGGAGCCAAAATTATTGCGTGCTTTTCCAAACGATGGGTATGGCCAATTTGTGCTAATTGGAAGACTCTTAAAGCGGCATAGTTGAATAAAACCTGAGTCTGCTTGCTGTATACATGGCACACACATGCCACAGTACTTGTACCCACACATTGGGGGTTACTTACGAAGGGCAAATCCACTTTGCACTACAAGTGCACTTGGAAGTGCAGCTACTGTAAATCTGAGGAGTAGATCTGAAATGATGGGAAGCTTTTTTTTTTTTTTTTTTTCCATCCAATGCTGTTTTTTATTCTCCTTGCATGTCCCCCTCGGATCTACAGCGACTGCACTTCCAAGTGCAATTTCAAGGGTGATAAAATGGGTACAACTGGATTGTTTTAAATCTGTTATCTGCAGTCTTCTCTGCTCTACAGCCATTCAAAATGAAAAATGTGTATATCTGTTTTAAACCTGCATGCAGGTATAAAACCATAGGTTGCTTAAAATCTTTTCCCCTTCTGTCTTTCCTTTTTTATACACCAAATTACTGTATAGATCTATTACCGCTAGATACTGCAGCCTAATGCTCCTATTTTTTGATATAGCTCATTTTTCGAACACTTTTATCATGGTCTTTTAGTTCAAAGAGCGTGATGAGCTGGAATACATCTTTAAGTTCTGGCAGTCTCCAGAGCCCAAGCTCTTTCCTATTGAACGTTACTGGGATGTAAAGAATCGTCAATATTTAGGAAGAAGGTATGACTCCAGAAGAGGTGCCTATGACTGGGATTTAAATATGAAGCTACATGACCATGGGGTAGGACTCCTTTTTTTTTTTTTTTTTTTTCATGTCGTATTTTAAAAAGTGTGTGTGTGTGTGTGTGTGTGTGTGTGTGTGTGTAATAAAAAGTATGTATGTATGGCACACACTATATTGCCAAAAGTATTGGGATGGCATCCAAATCTTAGTCCGTAGGTTTCAATATTGAGTTGGCCCAACCTTTGCACCTATAACGGCTTCAACTCTTCTGGGAAGGCTGTCTACAAGGTATACGAGAGTGTCTATGGGAATTCTTCCAGAAGCACATTTTGTGAGGTCAGGCACTGATGTGGATGAGGATAAGAAGGCTTGACTCAGTCTCTGCTCTAATTCATTCCAAAGGTGTTGTATCGGGTTGGGTTCAAGGCTCTGTGCAGGACAGTCAAGTTCCTACACTCACAGATCCATGTCTTTATGGACTTTGCTTTGTGCACTGGTGCGCAGTCATGTTGGAACAGGAAGAGCTAACCCCCCCCCCCCCCCCATCTGTTACCACAAAGTTGGGGGCATGAAATTGTTCAAAATGTCTTGGTATGCTGACACCTTAAGAGTTCCCTTCACTTGAACTAAGGGACCAAGCCCAACCCCTGAAAAAGAACCCCACACAACAAAACTAGGATGTCATGTGCGTGTAGATGGGACGTTATAATACTTTTAGTAATATAGTGTATATTATTAATGTGCTGTTCTTGTGTTTTTTAGACATAATTTTGTATATATGACTGCTGTTAAAATCATCTCTGCATTGGATTGTCAATGGGAGTGCTCTACTTGCTATTCTAATCTGACAGCACAACACTCTCCCCAAAGTCTCTGCTGTCCCCTGAGGGCAATGGGACAGTGAGGATGCACATCTTGCTGTTCCCTGGGCCCTGTGACCGGCTCTCAATTTCAAGTTTTCAAGTCTGAATTCAGGCAAAAACCTCGGACCTGAAATGGTGAATGGGGACCCACTGGAGCCCCTGCTGGGAGCGGCTCTGCACAGGTGCTGAACAGCATTTTATCTAATGCCACCTGATGGGGCTGGCCTTGAACATTATGTGCTATGCAGTCCTAGATACTAATAGTGTGCTGTCTTGCATTAGCTTCTCATTAGTCTAGTCTAGACCAGGGGTCTCCAATCTTTCTACACAAAGGACCGGTTTATTGTCATTCAGACTTTAGGGGGGCCGGACTGGCCATTGGGAGTAAAAAATGCCCACGTGTCAAAGGAAGTAACCCACACCCCATCATTGGTTTTAGTGGAAGGACTAGTGCCCTATGGGTGGAATCAGTGGGGGGAATAGCACTCCATGCTTGGTGTCAGTGTGTGGATTAGTTCCCCAAGGGCCGGATAGAGACAAGCAAAGTGCCACATCTGGCCCCAGGGCCACAGTTTGGAGACCGCTGGTCTAGACTAAAAGATGTTGGGTTGGCATGAAGTGTCAAAGTAGAAAGGTTTTACTTCATGGGGAACTGATTGATCGATCACGAGATGATCGCAGCAAAAGCAGCCATCATGCAATGTGGGCTCTTCTTCCCATGTGCTGAATATTCAACACTCCACCCACAAGTCTATCACTATTTTGTGTCCCTTCAGGGTCTCTGCCTCCTCGGTACCTAGGAAGCCCAAGCAGGCCTATAGACAGTCCTGACAACGTGCCCCCATATTTTCTAGATGGTGTGTCTGGAGTGGGTTCTGGACATGTGTGTCAATGGAATAAAGTACAACCCCAATTCCAAAAAAAGTTGTGTAAAGGCCACACACACAACAGAATGCATTGATTTGCAAATCTCATAAACCCTTTAGTTTTTTTTCACAATAGAAAACATCAAATATATAAACAGAACATTTTTTTTTTTTTTTTTTTAAACTTGTTTCAACAAAGGGGTCCTTATCAATCCGTTCACTCAGGTTGCTTGGTTTTAATTTGAGCCTCGGCACCATTCCAAAACCCTAAGCTTTGGGAGTGGCGGTGTGGGGTGTCTATCACGTTCTAGTCTCAGACGTTCAGGTTAGAAACTCCTCACTCAAGGATTGCGCTTCTGCATTTGGAAGAATTTCTAGCCTCTACAGACATTGGCTGTGCCTGGCTCTTCTTTTTTTTTGTTAAGGGCCACAGATTCATGGACTACCCTAATCCTAATAATCTTTGAGTTGTTTTTCTGTTTAATATTTTCTTGACTGCATAATATATAAAATCTTCTATGAACCACTTCTGCCAGCTTTCTTAATTTCCTTTGTTTTTGCAGGCTGTAATGATTAGCGCTATCGATTATAATCGTTGGAGAGAAAACGGTGTTGCATTTACGATACGTGAAGGAAACTATGATGTCCCAAATAAAACCTTGGCTTCACAAATGATTGTGACACACGTGAGGGAAAAAAAACTTGGCTTCTGTTATGAATAAAGCTAATTTTGCACATTGCCTTCCCACTAGGCTAACCTTTAGACCTCACTAGACATTTTGCCAACTCTCCTAGAAGCTTTTGTGTGTAATAGAGCTGCACGATTAGTCGTTGGGTATCAAAATCACAATGTTTTTCCCTACCCAATTTCCAAAACTGCTTTTCATGATTCTTTCAAAACCAGTTCACACCGGGGGAACCCGACTTGCAGCGCAACTTACAATGCGACTTAAAGTTGCCTCCAGGACAGGCAACTTTGACTGTGGCCAATTGCAGAATAATCGGCTCTGTGGGAGGGAGGGGTTTACCTGAGTAAACTATTTTATTTTCCTGTAAAGTTGCTTCAGGTAAGACACTGATCTGATTTTGGAGGCAAATTCCATTGAAATCTATGGGTACAAGTTGCCTACAAGTCACCTTGAAGTAGTACAGGAACCTTTCCTCAAGTCGGAGCGACGTCGGTAGTGTACGTTAAGACGGCTCTCATTCACTTTCTCATGTCGCGCGATTTGGGGGCGACACAAGTCGGATCCCAAGTTGCGAAACCGAAGCAGCCTGCCAAGTTTTATCACAACACACTAATAAGTAGAAACAAATATCTTTTCATCCTTTTAGCAAAGGAAATAACTCTGGTGTGTAAATGAAGGAGGTTTAACCATGAAGACCAAACCTTTTCTGACATTTGTTACAAGTAAAAATCATTATTTTCAGCTAGAAAATTACTTTGGAGCACCCAAACGTGATATATTTTCTTTTTTGTTCTTTTAGCAGAGACCCTAGAGAATAAAATGGTGGTTGTTGTAATATTTTATGTCGCACCATATTTGTGCAGCAGTCTTTCAAACGCAATTTTTTTTTTTTTTGTGTGTGTTGAACCCCAAGAATCGTGATCCTTATTTTAAGCAAAATTGTAACGCATTTTAGTCAAAACTGTGCAGCTCTAGTGTGTATTGTGTTTTAGGTGCGTTTACAGCTGTCAAGCACTTTGGCATTTAATATTTCATTGGCCAGAATAATTTTATTCTGCTAATTGAAATGAATTGATGTTCAAGCGCCATTTTCCCCTAGCGTGCGCTTTATATGCATTTAGAAGCATCAACTTTCTCTGCCAGAACTCTGCTGCTCCTTGATGCACTTCTTCTTCCTTTTTTTTTTTTTATTCAAACCTCTCTAAAAGCCTGTGTGTGACCCAAGTTTAGGAGCTGCTAGTGCACATGAAGCCTTAAAAAGACTGCAAATGATCACCTTTTAAAACAACCCATTCGGTTTTAAAATGGAAATGAATGTCAACCATTTTTTGTATAGACTTAGATTCTAAATTTTATTAATATTACTAGTTTAAGTATATACAAAAGTGTAATGGGAGGGCCCGTGAGACCCAGAAGCTCTTACAAAGATTGAGCCAGGAAATAATGGACATATGTTGGATTGCTTTTAACATGGGTCAGTAATCCACAATGTATGCAAGAATGTCTGTAAGAACTATTTACAGGTTGATTCTGAACTCTGCAGGTTAATTGAAAGAGAGCGACTTTTTCAATGTGGGAACACAGACTGCTAGGTGTTAATGTCATCTGCTACTGTGATGTAAATCTTAGTATGGCTTCTAAGAACATTTCATTGTGTTATGCTAATTGACACTGTATTGTGTGACGTTCTATTGATGTGTGTTGTGAGTTGGCACAGTCTAAAGGTCCGATGTCTGACTTGACAGCTGTAGTTGATTAGCTCATGTAAATTATGTCTACTAAAGGAATGTGTATTGTATAGCAGGTGTCTATCTTGAAAGGTCATATCTCGGAGTCACCTTGTCTGGGTAAATGATTAGTTAAATGGCTCATGTAGATTATGTCAGAGTTGGAGTCAGAATGTCTGACTAAAAGATGTGTATTGAAGGGGGCTTGTTAGGAACCATTGTATAATGTTGTGGATGGAGTTTAGTCATTGTTCATATTTGGTTGCTGACTGTATATAAGAGCCTGATTTTGTCATTAGAGTCTATTCGTTTTGAACCAGAGAACAGAGCTGTGTGTCTCGTTTCTGGGGGAATCCGTATGGGTTGTGTTTGCTGGATTGTGGAGTGTCGATGAGCTGTCTTGGGACAGGGGTTAACGCCGTTTAAGATATTCCATTCCGAACCCATTTGGGGTTCCGTTTCAAAACGTTTTATGCCTTTCATTTCCACTTTAAACTGGGTTGTTTTTTATACATACTCCATTTTTGTTCTCAGCTGCATAAGAGCAGTGGGAGGGAGAAACATTACTACACTGAGTAGTAGTACTCCTGAGCTTTCCAGTGAATGGCTGTACAGCAGGGGGTGTTAGGACAAGCACAGCTAGATAACTGATCATGGTGCGCTTTCCTGCTTGGTGCAAAGGCTAATATACTGGCACACAAGATACTAGTTTAACATGTAACTAGAAGGAAATAATCCAATCAGTCAATAAATTCCATGGAGTAAAGGAGATGACTGCCAAATTGGCAAGTATAAGGTTGAAAAGCAGTCGCCAAAGTAAAGCCAACTCTGGGAAAAGACCAAAAAAAAAACCAAGAGCGCCTCCATGTGCAATATTTATTGAATGCAATAGCATCTGTGGGTAATGATCCAATGGGAAGAGTCACCAGTGTCTCCAGAGCAGGATGGAGGAAGATCACTTGACAAAGGAGCACGCTTGTGCATGCTCTGAAACGCATTGTGGTTTCCTCCTCTGGTGACGTGACATGCCGACCGATATCTGTGCTTCCAGCCTCTCTCCCTTCAACTTTGCCAGGATAAGTCGGATGTACTGGCCATCTCCTTTTCATGCTGCAGCGTTCCTCCATCCTGCTCTGGAGAAACTGGTGACTCTTCCCATCTGATCGTTGTCCTCAGATTAGCCCGTTATTATTTCCATGTGTGTATTAATTTGGCTGACTGCCCTTGCATTCAATAAATCTTGCCATTTCTAGAGTTTATGGTTGATACACAGTGAAGCGTTGTAGTAATTTGACTTGTATATTGTCATTTCTAGCGATGTGGAAAGGTCCGTGCTCGAGGTTACTGGGGAGACATAACTACAAGTCCATACATAGCATATGGCATAGAGACAGAAGAGAAGAGCTTGCTGAAGACTGCAAATGGCGTACATACAAAGGTTTTGCTTCTTCTTCTTTTTTTTTTTTTTTTTTTATTATTATTTTTTCCCCTGTGTTTTTTACTTCGTGATCGGGCCAGTAGAACAACTCCTGGAGGAATAAACATAGGATGGACAGCATCACTGTCAGTCTGGGGCATCAGGTATAATTGGGTCCAACATACGGGAGTGGTAACCCCACCCCCCCCCCCCCGCCTGGTCTAAACTGCAAATTCTGCAGTGGCTGCTTTGCTATAAAGTTGGGTGAATAATAGTTGTTATAAACAGCTGTTTTGTGTGATCTAGAGGTGATGTATGTATAGGGTAAGCTCACTCAATCCCTAAAACTCACAAAAAGGAAACTGGGGAGAAAAAAGATGCAAGTGGGAATTGGGGGTAGGGTAGGATTCTTATGGATAGTGTGGACTAAAGAGGGTTGCATCCCATTTTCTGTACTTATGCCTTCTCTCCATTATGATGGATCATTATGAAGCAGTTTAACTCATCGCTTTGTGTAACTGATGGTTGTATTCTGTAATGTTTCTGTCTTGCATAGACTGCTCAAGATCTGTCAAAATTCAACATCACCGCAATGTTTCATGAGTTGGTCACTGGACTGAAATACTCTTCATCAGTACTGAGTAAAGATGAGGCTGAAGACAACAGTGCTTGCAATGTATCTACTAGACGTGAAACTGAAGCTACTATCCAAGAAGAAGTGACTGAGGAAACAGAAACAAATGGGAGTACAGACTGTGAGGATTTCGGACAATTTTTTATTTATTTTGTCTACAGAAAATGCCTTGCATCTGTGCTAGAACAAGGTCACTTTGTCATCCAATGTGAAGATGCGGAAGTTACATATTAGGCTGCAAAACATCATACGTTCATCTAGTTCAATATAAAAACTTATTTAAAGAAATAAAAAAAATGGCTGCAGCATTGATTGGATTCTGCAGCTGTCCCCCACCATCTCCAGGAGAACTGAGCACGTACATGACCACTGATCGCTCAGCTCTTGGTCTTCAGTGAACAGAGTAGTCATTATCAGTCACCGGCTCTCTGCTCTGCCCCTCCAGTGCTCACTGGAACACCGGGCTGCAAAGGCGGCTGAAATGGCTGCCACTAAGGAGCTGAGCAAGCTGCTGGTCGGGCATCAAGGCAAATCCCGACATTCTTGTGATCCCTGCAGAGCCTGGGTCTACTCTGTGGCATCGCCCAACAGTGGGATATAGCCTGCTGTCAGTTTTTTTTCTGGGTCACAGGAGTGCAGGACGAAGTGCACTCCTGTGACCCACGGGAAAGGATTTTATGCTTTAAAACGGTCCACTGAGCTGGACAGAACTAGTTCCCAGGGGAGTCTATTCCACATTTGGCATCTCTTTCTTCAGATGTAACAACTGCCACCCTGTCTTCCTGTAATAACTTTGTGTAAAGTTCTCTATTATGGAACCACTTATGTATCTATACATGGTGATCATATTCCTCCTTAATCCCCTCTTTTCTAGAGAGAATACATTCAGTTCAGATATTTCCTCATAGTTGAGCTCCTCCATGCCTCTTATCAGTCTGATTCGTTAAAGCTTTGAAAGGATAGGAGCACCACACCAGCTTATACCGAAGATTTTTATTTCGGAACAGCCAACATGTTTCGCAGGGGCTTGGGCACTCATTCATCAGGGCTAAAAAAACAGGATGATGCAGGCACTTGGATTGGAAAGTTGTTTTACTTTCTCTAGTTCCCTCAATATCCTTCTTTTTTTTTTTTTATACCATGAGCTGGTGCCCAAAACTGAACTGGGTCGTCTACACTGAACCTTGCTAATGCTTTGCTATGGCAATAACAGTTAAGTCAAAAGAAGTGTAAAAGAATAAATTAAGTTACCTCGAACACTTCTTCCCAACAAGAGTAAGTTGCAAACCCCCTCCCTGTTCTCATGTCGCCATGACTTTAAAAAAAGATTCCTGCACTATTTTTTTTTTATTTTTTTATTTCATCGCAACTTTCATAAACTTCTGTTAAACGAAGTCGCAAGCCACAACTATATTTACATATTGTCAATTTTTTATCTCTATTAGATATTCTGAAGATTGACAACATTGAGATCCATTTTCTGCCTCTAAGCTGGGTCAATGAGCTTCACAGGCGAAGCAAATTCCTTGATCTTTTCAACCTGGTCTTCTTCTCTTGCAGGTAATGAAATGGGTTGATACTGCAAGTTTGGGCTTTACCATTTGTCATTATTGTGCGTTTCACTTTCCTTTTTTAATTTGTTGCTTTGAAATAATTTATCAACCATTGCAGTATGATGGCTTGTTCACAATTTCATCCATCCAATTAAGTAGAACAATTAGTAGTAACTCTGTTTTCCAATTATGAATTTTATGTTGTTGGCATTTGTACAATTTGGCCATAATGGATTTTCATACCGTTCTGAGCTGGGCTACCACTCAGTATACCTGTGTGAAGGGCCTGCAGGACGCACAGGTTTTTCCTGTGTCCTGATCCATACATCAGACCTGCATAAATGTACACTCTGGAACGCATGTGGAGATCTTTTATAAACTAGGTTTACTTTTGTATACACCTTGTTGGTGGTTAACTCAATCGAAGTTCCATGGGTGTTATTCTTTGTTGCACGTTGGCAGCTACAGCAAACAGATGTGGTGGATTTTTATTTTTTATCCTCCCCCCCCCCCCCCCCCAAAAAAAAAGTTTATCTGAATAAATTAAAAGGTCTCTGTCTCTCATCCATGTAAACTGATACATTCTGCTAGAGAGTTTGCTTTTGAAAAACAGATTTGCTGGTCAGAAAAAAGGCCTAAAAAAAACTGATACAGCCATCACAGCCAAAATTATTTTGTAGTCTGATTTTTGGCTAAATTGTTTGTGGATATGCCTTATTTCGTGCTTCACAGGAAGTAGTAATTTTGCATGCTGGGGCTCATTCAGATGGGCGATTAAGCCTGTCCTCCTTGCAGAACTGCTATGCGTGTTCATCTATGTTGGAGCTGCATGCAGGCAGCCCGTAGAAGTAGATGTCCACACAGTGGCTGCACAATCGCATGTCAAAGTTTCCCTGTGTTGGGTCTGCGCACTCGCTCCGTCCTTCAGCATGCAGCTGCTACATGTGCATCTACTTCTGCACACACATCAGCTAGCTGCTAAACCCAGGTAAAGATGGAAGCCTTGTCAGCGGTGACACAGTGCTGCTGGAGCGCTTCAAGGCAAGTCTTTCATAATGTGCTAGTATGCAATGTTATGCATCTGTCATGCTTTCATTGATATTTATGTAAATGTTTCTAGTAGCCACTAGGTGGCAAAGTTCCCTTTCTATCGGTCAGCATGGTTGCTGTACAGCAATATCTATCTCTCTATCTCTCCGTGTGGAATTTAGTGCAGGGTGAGTTGGGTACAGGGACAGAGCAGGTTGACGCTGCCGCCGTCTCCTCCTCTCGCGGCACACACAGCGGAAATCTCCTACTGTGTTTTACGGAGCTGAGTCTGTGTTCGGCGGCTCCATGTAACAAGGGCCCGGCCCCTAGACCAGCTCGTGTGATAGTAGATTGATTCAGTGATCCGCCGGTCTAGAGGGCGGGATCTTGTTACACGGAGCCGCCGAACACACACAGCTCTGTAACAACGAGGGCGATGTCTGTGTGTGTGTGTGTGTAAACCAGGCTCATCAAGACAATGGTGAGTCTGGAGCGATGGGGCAATGTGACGCTGCAATTGATGGGGCACAATGAGGCTGCACTGATGGGTACTGATATGTCTTTTAAGTTAATATTGTTAACGTTGTTGTTAATATTTATTTTTGGAACTTGACACTGTTAAATGTTTTAAGCAGAATTATTTCATGAGATAATCTACAAGGGTGTGTATAGGGGCGGACTTAGGGGTGGGGCAGGGGAGGAGTTTGGTGGTGCAACTAGTGGCTAGTAACTCTTAAGGCCTGGCTAGTGGCTCAGGACTTGAAATTTTTGAGCCCTGTATATGTACGTGTATTTTTTTTTTTTTTTTTTTTTTATTCCCTGGGTACTCTATTTTCCTTTTTTACGCTCCAAAGACTTGCTTGTAGGTTGCTAGTTACTGTCTAAACTGGCTCTAATGTGTATGTATGTGAGATTGGGATCTTAAATTGTAAGCTTTCCAAGGGCAGAGACTGATGTGAATGTTCAATATGTAATGCGCAGTGTAAAATTGTTGGCGCTATACCTGTAATAAATAAAATACATTTTCGCTTTAACTAGCAGGAAAATTAAGGTAGTACTGAATAAGTACCCATGTGCCCAGATTTAAATCTTTATCATTTGGCATGTTTTGGCAGCTTAATACAGCTTAGGTCATGAGCATGATGGTTGCAGGGTGCACGGGGTGCTCCGCACCCAGGCGCTGCAGAGGTGGGGGTGCCGAAGCTCCAAAGTGCTCCCCTCCCTCCCTCCTCCTTGTCTGTGTCCAGAGGCTTCTCTAATGGGGCTCTGATGGGGGACACCTGCTGTGGGGGAGGGGATCTGATGGGGGACACTAATGAAGACTTCTTAAGGGAGCATCTCTGTGTTTTGAGTCATAGCCATAGAAACATTTGTAAAGGGGGCGGGGGGGGGGGTAGTGCCCATGTGGGGGCGCCAGAAATATTTATGCACCCAGGCGTCTGTGACCCTAGGATCGGCCCTGGATAGTTGCACAAGGTCACAAGCTTCTCCTATTGATCTCAAATGTAAACTTGATGCACTTGAAATCATGATGCACTTTTCCATCTGTATCAACTCTAAAGTGCTTGGATTAAAGTCAAATGATTTTTTATTTTCTTTCCCCAGCATGGTTCATTATTTGAATGCAGAATACAAGCTGATTACTGCCAGAAAAGCAACACTTATTGTGGAACTTACAAAGTAAGGAATTTTTTTGTTTATCTAATTTCTTCAAGGTTTGCAGGATGAGGTGTTGCCAAAGACGGACCTGGCTTCATGGCTTGCTTTGGACATGAGCAGGCTCCATGGTCGGCCATCTTTATCCTGATATGTCAACTTGGTGTGTGACTGGCTGGCCTAATTCAAGCAGAAATTAAATGTAAACCCTAACCAAATGCTTTTCTTTCTATCCTTTGTTGTATCCCACTACGATTGAGCTTATGAAAACCTGCAAAGCGGAAAGACCAAGTGGTCCAACAATCCCACCTTTTTTATCTTGCGCTGCAGCAATCCGGATCTGAGATAAACAGCATTACTACTGATTGGATCTATGTTTTATGCTGTGCCATCACAGCGTGCAGTATTTCGATATTTTAAATCAGGGGGATTGTGTGACACATCTGCATTATGGTTACCCTCAAAGGGCCGGTTATATCTGTAAGGCTAGATGTTGAGAGAACTCTACCCCCTTACATCAGATGTCAATAGTTCCCCCCCACCCTCTCTTACATCAGTGTGCACCCCTCCCTTAACTTGTGCTGCTGCTGGGAAGAAGAGTGAAGGACCAGGGGAGATGGAGGGGGATGCTGGGGCTGCACAGAGGTGCAGGATCTGTTGGAGGCATTCTGTCCTCTCTGCTGAAACAAGGGGGGTGCCAGACGGAGGGTGCTGCAGCCCCAAGATGTGTGGGGGCCACATGAAATGGCTTGCTGGGCCCAAAGAAACAAGACCTCTCACTATGTATGTCTGCCTGCAAGATATAAGTAAAACTACTTTAGTTTGTTGGTCTTCAGGGTTTTGCACTCCCTGCTTTTCTAGTAGCCCTTCCACTAGATCAGGGGTCTCCAAACTTTCTAAACAAAAGGCCGGTTTACTGTCCTTCAGACTTTAGCAGGGCCAGATCGTGGCCAGCGGCATTGGGAATTTTTATGGCATCAGTAGGAGTAAACTTCACCACATTTTGGTATTGGGTTAGAGGAAAAGTGCCAAATTGTTGGTATCATAAGGAGGAATAGTGCCCTATTATTGGTGTCAGTGGGAGACATGGTGCTCCATTGTTGATGGCAGAATAGTGTCTTGTATCAGTGGGAGGATTAGTGCCCCAAGGGCTGGATAAAAGCAAGCAAAGGGCCACATCCGGCCCCCATTTGGAGACCCCTGCACTAGATGATAGGGTTGTTGTTACCCATTTGAGGGCAGCCAATGAGTTTCCTTTTGGGTTCTTGAATTTTCTTACAAATCCAGACCAGTTCTAAGTGGGCTTTCTTCCGTTTTGTATATAGCAAATACAGCCTTTTTTTTAAAAGTATGTATCATGCACCAACACTGATGGCTTATAAACTAGCAGTCACAATTTTCTAGTACACCTTTGAATTGTAACTATGGCTATTGTACAAGAGATCAACTATCGCACCAAGTTGTAAATCTCCAAAGGTTGCTGCTGGAAGGGCAGGTTAAACCTCTACAGAGGTCCATCTAGTACAAATCAGAAATATCCAGCTACCTACAATAAGGACCTTCTGTAATGTAAAGGTATTAAAAAAAATTCCAGGCATGGCGCCACATGCCTCTTTGCCTCATCCAGCTGTAGCATTTTGCATGCATTAAGTTAATGCATATGATTTCTGAATGGTCCCTGTGCCCAGTGGCCGATCTGTGTTTAGAAATCAGCAGGGCAACCGCTGGGTACACAACTCGGAAGCAAGTGAAAATCGTTGCAGTAATGACATCTACTGCGTTGATTTTCAGTGCATAGAGGGACCCCACAGGCACTGCAGTTGCATTGGTCGAAGATGTAAGAAATTCTTTAAAATGTTTTTTGGAGGATTTTGTTCCCATACAAGACTCGTGAGAGCTCAGGGAATGGAAAAGAACTCTGATCACAGTGGTCAGCTGTTTACAGCATATGTATGTCAGTTTCCCAGCATGAAGGAATGACCATTCATACACGGCCCCAAATATGATTTATTGCTCAGTACTAAATCAAGCACATTAAACACAGCATGCAGCAATGAACAATTTGGACTGCAGCTGAGCATAAATCCTTTGTAAGGAAATGGATGGTCGGCACTCGGAATGACATCCAACAAATGGTATTCCTATATTGAAAAGACCTGTACAACACGGTCTACACATTTTGGACTTTCGTCACTTAAGTCACTAAAGTCATGAAAATTCTCGTACGACCTTAAAAAAAAAATCAGAAGTGATGTTGTGTTGTAATGTATTTGTTTTTGGACGACAACTGTACTGATGATCTGGTATCGTACGAGGAACATTTTCGTGCATGTCCGATTAAAATAATATCGGATGAACTATGATCATCTCATGGAAGCCCTGTACTAACGATCGGATTATCGTACGATTCTTCCTCGGACGACATTTTTCGTACAATATTTGGATCGTGTACGGGCCACTAGTCATGCTATGATTAAGCACTAACGTTCAAAGGGTGTTTTCTCACCTCGTCTTTCAGGACAGCACTTGGAGAGAGAGCGCAGCTCCGCCCACTTCCCAGGAAACACTGCAGTCGTCGCTTTAACTTCCGCCCACTTCCACCATGGCCTCGGTTGTAGTGTTTCCTCCGGCCATGGTGGAAGCGCTGCAGGGAACCAGGGGTGTGCTGTACTCTCTCCAGGTGGAGATGGTTTTGGGCATACCTGTTTGCGGTGTTCTTTTCTGGGAGGTGAACTCAACTTCTCCCCTGACGGGTGGGGGATGTTCGGGTGCTTTGTCCTTCTCGAGCCCGGCGAGGGCGAAGGCTGCTGGAGGTCCTGCTCCCTTAGGCTGGGCATTGCAGGCTAATGGGGGCGGTCAGGTGCTGCCTTCCGGGATTGCAATGGCCTGGTCCGGAAGGCGGGTGACTTCATTGCTGGTGGGGGCGGGACATCCGGCGGTGCATGGCAGCTTCTGGTTCCGGCCGCTGGAACGCAGAAGGAGAGGCGGCCTCCGTGGTGCAATTTACGGATCTCGCAGCGGCGAGGAAACCCAGGAAATTTAAAGAGTTGGACACACGATCGCAGCGTTCTAGGAGATATGGAGCCAGAAGATGCAGCGGAGGTGGTGGGAGCAGGAGCCACATGCACCAGCCCGGCCCAGGTAGGAGACCCAGCGGTGGTCAGAGCTACCTTAGTGTTGCTACGTCCCTCCTTCTGCCCCTTCGGGGGAGGGGAGCCTGCCTCACTCACCCTAGTCATGTCTTTGGGTGTGTGTTGTGTATTATTTGATGGTACAGCGGTGATGGGATTTGGTGTGGTGGTGTTCACTGGCTGTTGACTATTTTGCTTGGGACTGAAGCACAAAGGTTAAACATCGGGTTGTTGTTGTCTTTTGTGTCCTTCAGAAGGATAAAGAAAAACTTAGTGACAGTACCTCCTCCTCCTAAGAAGCGGTGTGCTACTTGCAAAACATCCCTTAAAGGGGCATGGACCAAGCCGTTATGCAAAACATGTATCGCTGATATAGTCAAGGGGGAAGCCTCTACTAGTGCAACCTCTGAGCTGCCCGGGGAGATGCTCTCTTCCTTTCGGAAGGAGTTGCAACAGTCATTTCGCTCCTACCTGGACAAGGGTCCGGCTACAGGGTCTACGGCTAGGGCCTCCACCAGTGCCCCCTCCAGTTTTAGAGGGGTAGGTAGTGAGTCGGAGGAGGAACCTAAGAGCATAGTCTCAGGTTCAGAGGCAGAGGAAGAAGATGAAAGGGATACATCTTTCTCTCGCTATAAGCTGTCTTTGGAGGAGGTAGATGACCTTCTGAAGACTATTCATTCTACCTTGAATATTTAAAGATGATAGAGCACAATTGTCATTACATGACAGGATGTACCAAGGCTTAGATGAGGTTAAGCGTCAAACCTTTCCGGTACATGAAGTGTTGTCCGATGCAGTTAAAAGGGAGTGGAAGGACCCAGAGAAGGCCCATTTCTTTTCTCGGTCTCTTAAGAGGAGATTTCCTTTCTATGAGGATCCAGCGCAGGTTTGGAATAAGAAGCCTAAACTGGATGCAGCATTTGCAAAGGTATCCCGTAATACTGACTTAGCCTTTGAAGATATGGGTACCTTGAAGGATTCCCTGGCAAGAGAGCTGATACGCTTCTCAAGAAAGCCTGGGATTCCACTTTGACCAACCTCAAGCCGGCTATGGCATCCACAGTAGTAGCCAGGAACCTTGAGCATTGGCTGGAACAGCTAAAGGGTCACATCGAGGCTGGGACCTCTCGTAGGGAGCTGCTGGACTCCTTTCCGGTTCTTATGAAAGCAGTAAGCTACATGGCGGATGCTTCAGCCGAATCGGTAAGACTATCCGCTAGGAAACAGAGGCCCTGGCGGTCCCAGAGGGGCCGAGGGTGTTCCGGCCCCCCAGCCAGCCTGCTAAAACCCAGTGACGGTCTCCTGGCTGTGGGGGGTCGGCTTCAGTCCTTCCTTCCACAGTGGGTAGAGACGACGTCCAGTGCGTACGTTCTCAGGATCATTGCAGAGGGCTACGCGCTGGAGTTCTCAGGAAGACCTCCGTCGCGGTTTTAGCGTCACCCAGTTGCCCAGGGACCAGGAGAAGTCTCTGGCAATGATGTCGTTGGTGGAGGATTTTCTCCGACAAAGGGTGATCACTCCGGTTCCCCAGCAAGAGCAGGGGGAGGGCTGTTATTCCCATATATTTTTGGTAAAAAAGCTGTCATGCAAATTCAGATTGATTCAGAATCAATCGATCCGGTACAAGAAGTTCCGGATGGATACCATCTACTCGATAAGGAAGCTTCTTCCACCAGGTTGCTTTCTGGCCTCCATAGACCTAAGAGATGCATATTTGCACGTCCCGATAAGGGCTTCATCTCAACGCTACCTGCGCCTAGCAATCAGAACAGAAAGCGGAGTAAGGCATTTCCAGTTTAGAGCCCTCCCTTTCGGCCTCTCCTCCTCTCCCAGGGTCTTTTCAAAGGTGGTGGCAGAAGCCTTGGCTCCGCTCAGACTGAAAGGAGTTTCTGTGATTCCATACTTAGACGACCTCCTATTATTTGCCAAATCGGAAGAGCAGTTACTCCAAGACTTGAGGAGGACTCGGGCTCATTTGGAGGGTCTAGGATGGATTCTGAACAAAGAGAAATCGAATCTAGTTCCCGCCCAAGTGATAGTCTTTCTAAGATACACCATAGATTCTGTTCAGAGAAAGATTGTTCTGCCAGAAGTAAAGATGGGCAAAGTGCAGGCAGCAGTAAAGGCAGTACAAACAAATCTAGCAATTTCGGTCCGTACAGCCATGTCCACATTGAGCTTGCTCACAGCCTCCATTTCAGTGGTTCAGTGAGCTCGCCTTCATTCAAGGGACCTCCAACAGGCGATCCTACAGACTTGGGCTTACGGGGAATCCCTAGAAAAGAAGTTCAGAGTCCCACCTTCAGTGAAGAGGAAACTTTGGTGGTGGAGAACTCACGCAAATCTGAGTCTGGGTATGGCGTGGTCCTTCCCCACCACAAGGGTCCTGACTACAGATGCAAGCTCTTGGGGTGCTCACCTAGACGGTCAGATGGCCCAGGGAATCCTGGTCAAGGGAGGATTCCAGAAGATCCTCTAATTGGAGGGAGCTCAAAGCCGTTTGTCTGGGCCTTCCAGGAGTCAATTCAGGACCAACATGTCCAAATACTATTAGACAATGCCACAGCGGTAGCGGTATGTCTCAAGGCAAAGGGGCACGAGAAGCAGGGGTCTCCTGAGTCTAGCTTTGCAAGCTCTGTCCTGGGCAGTGGTAAATCTAGCATCCCTTACCACGGTACACCTAAAGGGCAGCCTGAACCACCTGGCAGACTTTTTAGGCAAGAGGAGGGTTCTGGAATCCGAATGGAGCTTATGCCCGGAGGTTTTCCAAGAGATAGTGGACAGGTGGGAAACCCCTCAGATGGACCTGTTTGCGTCCCAGACCAATGCCAAGGTTCCGCGTTTTCTCCCTCAGCAGGCTGGACCAAGCGGAAGGCTTGGATGCGTTAGTTCAGCGTTGGTCCTTCCGCCTGTGCTATGCTTCCCCCCCCCCCCCCCCCAGTGCAAATCATCCCATTAGTTCTTCGGAAGCTTCAGGAGGAGAAGACAGCTCTCATCTTGATGGCCCCATACTGGCCCATGAGGCCTTGGTTTCGGCCCTGTTGAAGCTGGCAGTGGAGGCTCACTGGCCACTGCCAGTCAGGATTTGCTGTGTCAGGGTCCAAGTCGTCTAAGACTTGCGGCCTGGTTACTGAGGAGTTAATCCTAAGTAGTAAGGGTTTGTCTAAGCGTCTAGTTGATACGCTACTTAGTAGTAGGAAAAAAGTCACTAGAGCTATTTACTTCAAGACTTGGAAAGTCTTCAATTCCTGGTGTGACAATAAAAATTGCTCCCCTATGAATAATTTTTCCGTCCTGGAATTTTTGCAAGACGGGATGGACAAGGGTCTGGCAGTCAGCACCCTGAAGGCTCAGGTAGCAGCTCTGTCTGTATTTCTAGAGAGACGTTTATCTCTAGATCCCTATGTAATTAGGTTCTTTAAGGCCTTAGTCAGGGCTAGGCCTTCGCCATTTAAGTTTTTTTCCCAAGTGGGATTTATCTGTGGTTCTGGGGGGTCTGACTGGAAGACCTTTCGAACCTATGGTAGAAGCATCTTTAAAGTGTTTGACCTTGACGTTAGTTCTTTTGGTAGCAGTCACCTCAGCTAGGAGGGTTAGCGAGCTTCAGGCACTGTCTATTGTTGAACCTTTTTTGACCATCTTCCCAGATAGGGTCGTGTTAAGGCCTGATCTTTTTGTCCAGTTCCTTCTAGTCCGAAGGAGAAGGCATTTCATACCCTAGATGTGAAAAGGTGCATTATGCGCTATTTAGAGATCTCTAGTGAGTTTAGGAGGTCTAATTCTCTGTTTGTACGGTTTTCGGGATCCTGTAAGGGGTACAGTGCCTCCAAGAGTACGGTGGCTAGATGGCTTTGTATGGCTATCCACGAGGCTTACAAAGCTAGGGGTATGGAACCGCCTCCAGGGGTGGTGGCCCATTCTACAAGGGCAGTAGCAACTTCCTGGGCAGAACGGGCTGGAGCATATCTGCAAGGCAGCCACGTGGACGAGTTTTTCCACTTTCACTCATCACTACAGAATGGATTTGCTCTCAGCAGCAGAGCAATCTTTTGGCAGGAAGGTCCTGCAAGCGGTAGTCCCACCCTAGAGTAAGTACTCGGGTTATCTCCAAGTGCTGTCCTGAAAGACGAGGTGAGAAAACCTTAGTTACTTACCGGTAACGGTATTTCTATGAGTCTTTCAGG